>VYZV01045894.1:198381-239249 GCA_013401275.1 Pandion haliaetus
GGGGGGGGGGAAATCTATCCCTTGTTTAAAATGTGAAGAGCACTTGTTCACTTTTGGGGAGTTTCCCCTTCACCCTGGATTTCTTATTTTAAAGTAATTTACCCCAGTTCCATGATATTCTCTTAGGACATTTGTGTCTGTTGTTGTTGCTAGAATTTTTCTTTCTTTTGCAATAAAACCCAGTTTATTCTTAGGAGAATTTAAGCCTTTGCCTTACTAGATAAAAAGAAAGTCAGTGGTTGGTTTTGTTCTTGCAGCAGCCTCAACATCCCTTGGCCATTTACTTGCTGAGTTTATCTCTGTGAGGCTGCAAAATGTGAAAAAAGGCAGTGGTAGTGGAGAGTAGAGCAAAGTTAGACAGCTCTGAGCTAGTAAAACCAAGCGCATGTAGGTCCTATTTGAGGTAAATGGCCATCAAAGGGGAAGTTGCACCATACTGGAACGTATGATAGACCCAAACGTGGACCTCAGATGCATGGTGCCTGCAGTGACCCAACTTGTCAAACATAATGTTGGATTTGTCGTGTCTTGGCTGTTGGGTTTTGGGGTTGTGGATCCAAGAAACAGGCCTGGTCCAGTCCCAGGCTCCATTTTATCAGACCTTGGCTCTGGAGCTGGTTCATTTCTGGAAAACATCCCAGAGGCTGAATAGGGGCCAAGGAGCATTTTCCAGCTCCTGGGTCCAAGCTGGACTCTGTTGGGAGTCACAGTCCAGCCACAATCTGACACCGTGCTGGGACTGGGCTCAGTTGTGCTTCATCCTTGCAGCCTTTTCTTTCCAGGCTGGTGGGCTATATTACACAGTGCCCCTGCTCTACTCGGGAGACCCATGAAATCTTATTCCCCAGGTGGTAGGAAGGAAGCAAAGTAGATACCACTTCATAGGTGAAGATAATAACTGGATATTACCATACTTATAAGCTTCGCTACTTATCTTCTTTTAAGGGTTCTACTTTTAAGGAATTCTTTTCGTGGTTAATTAGGGGTGGATTGGTTTTTTTTCCTTCTACTTTTCCAAATATTTACTGCTTCCTGGAAAAAAGACACTCTTCCCGGCTTCCTATCTTGTTTTATAGTCTTCCTTTTCTTGATAATCGTTTCACATTATTTCTCGTGCTCTCTGATTTGCAGCCGTTCGCAAGATAGGGTCATCAGCACAAGGCAATGACCCTTGATAAACCTTCACCCCTGGTTTGTAAGTCGGTATGAGAGGAAATCCGTCCCTGGGACTTAATCATGTATAAACTGTATTTCTAGGGAACTGATTGAAGGCTCCACAAAAAACATTGGGACTATACTCTGTGCTATGATACTTATTAGTGGTGATGCACAAAGTCAACTGTAGATATTTTAAGACACAATAGTTGATCTTTTGTTTGCATTTTCAAATGTGCGTGCATTTGAACACATGGCTTTGGTTCCAAGGTTCGTCACAGATGGACCTAACTAAGCCAGCTGCTTGAACCCTCTATTATGGTGACCAATTGATTAGATTAGTTTAAATGAAAAAAATGCCCCAAAACGTAAGGCTTTGGGTTTGAGTGTCCAATTTGAGTTCTGACTTTTGTGGCTTTCTTTTTTCCTTTGGCTCGGGCTGGTCCGGCAGGATGTCCCGTATTAGAATGCTGCTCGGTTGTTGTTCTTTGTGGTTCCAGTGAGCTGTTTTTTCAGAAACGTCTGGAAGGAAAGAGACATAGGGGACTTGGTTCACAGGGTTTGTACAAAAGCTTTTATTTTCCCTTTTTCTCCCCCCTTCTTTTTGCTTCTCATGGATCTGACGTGCAAGTGTTCTCAGGACTGATACGCTGAGATTTTTGAAGCAAAATGCTTATCACGTGACTCAGGTGACTGCTGTCGTGGTCAAAGCAGTATCATCCTAGGAATTTTGTTTGAATTTAGCTTCCAGCTCAAACAAAAGTCATCTGAGTAGGCAAGCTTTTACTGGTTTCACTTTGGCTTCCCACGTCGGTTTAATTTGGCCCATGTTTGCTCAAAATGTCTCCAGCTGTCTAGAAACTTGTTCCTAGCTTGCTGGAACATTCACAATCCTTTTGGCCAGTGTGACCTTAGTTATAAAGGCTGGCTGTTGTTTATTTCAGATCATTTTTACTAGCTCTATTATATATAAGGCAGCTCACATAATTGAAAGAGACAAACGCATTGGTTGCTGTCCTTGCGTTCGCAGGTTATAAGTTACTGCTGTCCACAATGCTCAGGCATGAGATCTAACAGAGACCACCACCTCATTTTGTTCCATGGGAGTTTTTGCTAATATTTTCTTTTATATTATCACTCTTTTTGTTTCTCTGTTGGAAAGTTTCCATGTGTTTCACACTGAGGACCAAAGTGTCAGAAGATTAAAGGACTGTCTTTTTGCCCAAACAATATGAATTGGATGCTGAACTGTGCACTACTCAGAAAATGAAATGCCTTCTAAAGAAGTAAGTGGCTGGAAGGAGGCAGTGAAAATCCATCAGATTTGCATGACTAATTAGCTTATCCATTAGTTATTATCCTTGTGTTTACTTGTAATGAGAATCTTCAAAGATTATTCTATATTGGACATGCAGCTAATTTTTTGCTTACATCATTTTTTCCATACCAAGATACTACTGTGATGTGTGCTGTACCTTGACATACGTAATTCTCTCTTAGCCCAGGTGTCCATCCTCTGGTGGGTGTTGATCCTGCATCCATCAGCAGGGGACAGACTGAGTGCCACACAGCCCACACTGTGCATGAGACGTTTTCTCCTTCCCCTGAAATTGGGTCTGATTTTCTGAACTTCTTGGCAACCAGAGCCCAGCCTTTTTTCATGAGATGTAAGTGTTTCTGGATGTCAAGTCCTAGTTTTCAGTTAATGTACCTTAAGTTATTCAGCTCCTCAGTTCTTAAGCAAGTGTTCCTTTTGTGGAAGTCATTAAAGCAATGTAGGGAGAAATTTTCTCTGTGTGACTTTCTAATAGTTTTCTCAGTGTATGGTATGATTTCGTAAGAGAAATGCGACTTCTGTAGTTGTTATTTTCAGATCTTCTTTACCCATAAAGTTTGAGAGGATATGTGTTGTCTTCTTTAAAAAAAATTAAAGGTCATCTTTAAATAGCTCCACAAGTTTCTGTATGCCCTACAACTAATTAATTTTTTTAATTTTTTGGCAGGGGTGGGGTGCTGTGTTAATGTTCATGTGCGCAAAATAGGACACAGGAAGCATGTTAGCTTTGGATTTTGAAACATTGGAGCTTAAAAGTAAAATTCAGAGGATCTTTCATTTGTTTTGTTTTGAATTCCCTGCTATGTCATTCTTTAGAAGAGTTAGTAGAACTGAAAAAAAGGATTGATGTAATAAACCTGACTTTTTACAGATCTTCCCAGACAGCTGGATTTGGTACTGTTCTCTTCCTGTGTGACTCAACCAGGCAGGTTGGTATCATTTCTTGTTTTCTGGTATTCACAAACTTCCACTGGACATATAAAATTTTACATTTACCACAAAAAGTCACCAAATTAAAAAAAAACATCTTTTGAACCTGATGAGGCCTTTATCTCTACAAGGAAACAAATAAAATCTGCATTTGTGACCTAATTGTCAGCTTTAAGAAAACTTATGTCTGAGCTTGATGTTATTGTGGAAGTTGATTTTGCCAGCTCAGTGATATTTTTCCTTTGCCAAGAACCTGCAGTGGTGTGCTGGATGCATTTTGCCTGGAATCAAAGTTCCTGATGTGTTTGGGACTTTTATCATCATCTACTTAAGACTGAACGAAAGGTGGCAACTGCTGTCCTCTTCAAGCACTTGCCCATTCTTTCTGTAAGTTTGCTATAGTGCTTGTAGAAAATTTTATCTCCGTGTTGTCTGGAGCACCTTCAGAGCGTTTGCTGTCTGGACAGTGAAAGCAGTGACATTACTTCTTTTGAATCGTGCCTAAATTTCTGCAGCACCCTCTGCTCCTTGGTTCTTGCAGGTACCCTGAGCCGGAGTTTCACAGTGAGGACTTTCCCGGAGCATCTCCATGGGGTGCATTCCCACAAGGGAGACGGAGAGGAGAAGTCCTGAAGACGACAACAGGTCCAGCTCTGCCCTGGGAAAGCCTGAACGGCCCAGACTCAGCGAAGTCCTCCCATCACTCACCTCCGAGTGCCCCAACAGCCCTGGGACCAGACATGTCCCTGTGGCGTGTGGTTAAGTGCTTTGCTGAACAGGGGCCAAGGTCCAGCGTGGAGCCACCCTGCTCCCGCCGACTCCGTCTTTGGCGCCGCACCGTGGAGTCGGCCCTCGGCTCGCGATGGAGGACGTTACGAAATCCTGGCCCTGACAGAGAGCAGATGCATTATTGGGAAGCCCTCGGGTCATGAGAGGGCTAATAGTCACATTCCTGGCTGGGATGGCGAAAGATTTACGCTGGGCGCTCGCTTGCCTCGCCCTGCACCAGGCCGGCTCCCTACTTCACCGGCCCCCTCGGCTTTAATTGTTGTGTTAATGGCCCTTTTATTTGAAGCAGATCCCCTGGCTTAGAGAGGAGAATGTCATTATGTCGTATTTTAGATGTATTTACATTCTCCTTGCCACAGGGATAACGTTCTAATTATTTTCTATAGCTGACAGCACCAGCGTCTCTGGTATTAGGGACCCCTTAGACCTGATTACATGGTCTGTTTTTCTTCAAATCACCCACAAATGACAGTGTGGAGCAGGTTTATTATCAATTGACGTACCTTTGCTTAACGCAGCTCGCTCCTGAAACAAATGTCCTGAAAAGATAATACATGTTTAAAGCGTGTGTCTTCGCTTGCGTGAGGGCAGATGGGCTTAGGAGGTCAAGCCAACGGTTGACCTCTCCTGACTCCTCAGGCTTCGCTGCACACCCCCGGCATGGGTGCAGGGAGGCAGCACGGTGCCACATAGCATTTCCCATGCGAACCGTACCCAAAGGCCATCGAAAAGCATTGCTGTACGTTTTACAGCTACTGTGTCAAATGGCAAAGAATAATAGCACGGGAAGGGGATGGAGGTGCAGGGGGAAAGGAAGGAGTAGTGGAGGATGTTAACTTAGTTTTGCAATGAGGTGTAGAGAGGTACCGGTGTCTGGTCTAGATGGTGGGGTTGTGCCTGTGTGAGAAGTTGTTTTTACAGGAGAAGAGGAGCCAGGGCTCCTCACTGGAGAGAGCTGTGCAACACGCAGTGGACTTGATGGACAGGGTGGTGAGAGGAGACACCTGGCAGCAGGGTGTGTGGGGCTGGTGGTCAGGGGTTGGGGACCACATGGAGAAAAGAGTTGCAATAGAAGATGAGACAGGAGAAGCCTGACTTTGACGAGAGGAGGTGGGATGGGGACCATCTCAGAGCTGGAGACGAGAGCAGAGAGGGTGGCTTCAGAGCAAGGGGCGATGCCCAGGAGTTGGCCAGGGAGGTGCAGGAGCACACAGAAGTAGGGACAGCAATTGAGATAAGGAGAGTGAGAGACACAGTTATTAGAACAGAATGATTTGATTTATCCCAAGTCATTTATTCACCAAGTTTTCCCCCTGAGATCTTAAACAGACTGAAGTGGTTTCAAATGTTGTCATTATTTAGAACAATTCAAGAAAATGTTTGTTGCTTTGAAAAAAAGGGAGGGGTGAGGGACGGAGAAAAGAAAGAAAGAAAAGAAAAATAAAAGCCTGGATGGTCTGGTTTGCCACATTTGAATTTTATTGCCGAATTGGGATGGGTCAAGAAAAATCACTCTTTCTGTTCTCTGAGCAGGAGTTTCACTTACAAAGCTACTTCTGATGTGAATGCTTACCCAAGCTCAAATGCAATCTCCATGTGTATTCAAACATGAAACAACAAAAAGCAAGTATTTGTGCTAGTGAAACCCTGTCGAGGAAATGTTTGTGCACCAGGACATCTCAACACGGAGACAATTTCATTACAAAATTCAGGCGCGTCTTCATGGAGACTTTTCTCCTTGCAGCTCTAGAGATTATTTTATACTTGGAGCTGCTGGGCACGCAAGGCATTTTAAAAGCAAATGGAAAGGCAAAGACGCTGCCCTGAGGGAGTTACAATTTAAGTCAGACCAAAGCAGAGTGAAAATGCTGGCTGCATGGTATTAAAAACCAGAAGGTGGGAACTTTTATTTGGAAAGCCAAGGAGTTCACTAAGTTACTTAATTTTTCTTGTATGTGTACATGGCTTCTGGAGCCGTTTTTAGCCTCAGCTTAAAAGAAATGGGTATCAGTCCTTCCCCCAATAACATTGGAGCCTATCTGCAAGTTTCAGTGAAAGGTGGCAGGAGGGTAGAGGTCTCAATGGTGCTGTGTTCCTGTTTTGTTTTGAGAAAATAAAAAAGCCAGGTGGAGGAGAGGCAACCAAACCATTATTTCAACTGAAAGAAAAGCCTTCTGCATGTACAGAAGCAGTCTTACTAGTCTTCAAAAACTCTGAGAGAGGAAAAGAAGGATAGATGCTTTCTTGCAGTCATTGTGGCTGCAGCCATTGGAGAAGTTTCCATCCCAGCATGTACGTGAGAGTTGTACCTTTTAAGACACAGGATAACTCAACCATGGGAACACGAAGTCCAGGAAAACGGGATCCTTATTTGCACCTCTCTTAAAACTACCTGTTTGTTTTTCATTTACTCGTATGCGTTTGCTGGATGGCAGTTTGGGGAAGCTTCTTTTGGCTCAAAGAACCATGAATGAGCACAGCATCTCCTGCTTCTGCTGGAGAGCATTTTAGGTGTGGAGGTGATGATGGGTCTTCATCCAGTTGGCCACAGTGTAAACAGGAGCTAGAGAGAGGATGAGTTACAATTTCCTTACTACTGTTTTTATGTTGGACTGAGTAATAGAACTGAATATCTGCTACCCCGTTTGGTCAATTTGATCAATCTGTTGGTCTCAGTATGGGGCGAGGAATGACAAAATGTGGGACCGATTCTGTACCAGTGTCCCTTTGGGGAGTTTCACTTGAGAATATTCAAGTATGTGTGTCCCGTGCAGATTTGCTGCCTTGTGAATGTCTGAGCTGTAATGAATGCTACTAGAAACCAAAGGTTTAATTAGCTCTGCTGTTTCAATACTTCCTAAAGTGCATTTCAAATCATACACTTAGTTGTGAAATCAGTCATTGATGCCATGTTTGATGGTTACAAAAGTTGCATAGTTTTCTTTATCTTTTTTCTGAGGAGCCCCTGATCAGATGACTTAATTTTCAGAACGCAGCACAAATGAATAAATTGAAAGTGCTCTGTGAATTATTAAAGGAGAATATTATGAATAAGTTGAAAGAGGAAATGTGTGATAGAATTTTGTGTCATGTTGGCTAATTGTCCAGTAGCAGAAAGGAAAAGAACAGCTAAATCAATTAGTTCAGCTTGTTTATTCAAAGCTTTTTGCTGATAACGTTTGGGTAGTTGAGCTTGGCAAACCAAATGTTAGTGTGAAGAGCGTACCAGGATTTGGGAGTTTGGTTTATTTTCTAATATAAAAACGATTGGATCACAGCACTGATTGATAGAAAAGCAATGTAATATGCTTCTGCAGGGATTTTCTCTGAGTGAGTCACAAACTATACTGATATAGTGCTCTTCTGAAGGTGTCAATATGTAATGCAACAGAAAGATAAGAGGGGCCATAGTTTTGCCAGAAGCACTGCAAGACTCTGGACACGCACACCAAGACATACAGGAGCAGAACTCTAGAAAAGTTTAGGATCCATAAATCACTTCTGGTGGAGCCCAGGAATGAGAGCACCAGCAGGAGCCATGGTGTGCCTCTGCCACATAATGAATCCCCTTCTATGCTGTAGGCACCACCATTGTTGCCCCCACTCCAGCTGGGTCTTGGCCGGTGGAGACCTACAAGTCACACTTCTGCATGGAGCTCACTTTATCTTCATCAGGAGGTTGGAGGGCTGAGTCAGCCCTGCTGGGATTTGCACCAGCGGTTCCAGGAAGTCTGGGTATTTCAAACCTTAGGCTTAGACCTCTAATCATCCCCTTATCTAAACTGCCTAACATCTGAGTCTGCAAAATTGGGTTGGAAATCTCACACAAACATGCTTTCCCCAGCGGCATTTCTGCATTTGTTTGCCAGTGGAGCCCAGGACTACAGAATGGCAAAGAAGATTCAGCTTTGAAACCAAAGGTTTAATCAAAGTGTTGCATGAAGGCCTGGTCCTTTCTTGATTGATCGCTTGCTTACTGCTTGCTGACAGCTGGTGAGGTTCACCCTTTGGGGCAGAAACCCAGAGTTAACACTCAGAGAGGCAAGTGTTGACCCTCTTGGGCCATAAGTTTAGAGCAACCCAGATCTTTTAAATTAATTTCTGCATCTGCTGGGGGTGGAAGGAAGGGGTTGGTTGCTTTCTTGTAACTTATAAAGAAATAGTCTCATCCTAAAAGCCCTACTGCTCAATACATGCAGAAATAATTTAAATTACCCAAGGTGTTTTTTTCAACCCAAGAATTCAAAGACAAATGGTGTGAGGTCCTAGATCAGGCCAGCATCTCTGAATCTCTCTCCAGGTAACTTTTTCAACCTCACTTGGCCACAAAGCCTAAAGAGCTGAGAGATATGAAATTCTTACAGGTTTTCTGAGAATGGCTGGTTGAATGGGGATGCCAGACTAAATTAGCACCCCTATTAGGAAAAGGTTGCAGTGTTAATTCACTCCTTATCATGCAGCAGAGAATCCTAAGCAGAGGCTGGGTCAAGGGGAGGCAAAGGGCTTTCTGATGTCCCCCAGATGTGCGAAAGCTCCAGTCAAAACTCTCACTTTATCAACCATCTCATTGTGCAGTGGCACCTTAAAGAACAAACAAACCGGCTTTATTTGTTCCCCATCTCTCAGAGCTGCTTGCTTATATGGTGTTTTCATTGATAACTTATGTCCATGTGGAAGTTCTTTTATCTTCACTTTAGTCCTGTCACTGAAGGAAAGGAATATCCTGTGGCTCAGTGCTACATTGAAGGGGGTGATACAACAGAAAGGAAACTTTCCAGTTTTGTCCTCTAGTCAAGAAAGAGGACTGGTATAAATAATTCCTCACAAATCAGTGCTTTGATATATTTGGCTTCTTTCAGAGTATCTGTGAGCAGATGCATGATAAATTTCTCATTTTAACTGATGTTAGCAAATCTCTGGAGAAACCCACTGCTGTTTGCTGCCCATCTATAGTAGTTAAGCCAGATTCCTCTGTTCTGATTTATCAGATAGGGTGACTGATGATGTTTGTAAATGTAAATTCTAAGTTTCCTCAAATTCTAGTGTGTAAAGCTTCAAAATAGTCATTTTCTATAAACATTGTTGCTTGAAAAAGTCCTGCCACTTGCATATCTGGTGAAGATGAATGCACATTGCATGCAGAGTTGGCAAAGAGGCACCCATCTATAAACATACAGTTACTATTCATGGAGATTTCTTTTATCATCTTTCCAGTTGTACAAACACAACACCACCACCACCACCCCCGGCAATATTGCATTGTAAATTACCTTCCTTTTAAAAGCCCTCTCCCCTTAGTGCTTTTCATTCAGGAGATGGGAGACAGCCCTGGGCTTGTTGTCTTCAGATCAAATACAAGCTGCAGACTCTGGGTATTCACCTGAATTATACGAACCTCTGTGCTGTAGCTATTTACTTGTTGTGATACATTTCCTTCTCTTGATTAACTAAGCTCTGAAAAGACACATCTGTTTCAGCATTGCCCCCTCAAGGCAGTCCCTCAGCCCTCTGTTTTGTAGCATCTTTTTCTCTCACCTTTTCCTCGCCTTACCCTCTGTGGTCTGTTGCATTTTTTGTTTGGTGTTCACGATTTGTGTTAGACTCCTGGGGGCAGGGACTGTGTTGTGGTGGTCGCCTGTGAAAAGCCATCTATCGTGCAATGGGTGCGAGAGCTATCTGGGGACATGCAAGTGCTGCAGCCCATTTTGTGGCTGAAGCCCCAAAGGTTGAGCTGGTGGCTGTTTCTAATTAGTTACACCATGCCTATCTATAGCCTCCTATAATGCTGCAAGGTTTGGGTACCCTCAGTTTCCTATTAACTTTACTGGTGTTCAGCATCCTCAGCACCAGGCAGGTCTAGTCCCCAATAACGTACTAACGTACCAGCACCCTTTAGCATTTTAAATATATGCACTGAATGCTACTTTTAGTAGAAACTGAACAGGACCATGATTTGCAGTTAAAATAAATACAACATAATTTATTAGAATACACTGTTGCAGTCACTGCCTCCACAGGGTATTTCTCTCTGTTATACTATCCAAGTACTGGAGGAGTTTATTGCATGGTTTACGATGTGGCGTCCAAAAATCCTCTATAAATAGCTGTTGATTTGCACCTAGGAATCATTTTAGGGAGAAAGGAGAGCAGGAGCCCTAGGCTGATTCTTTGATCATGGGGGCCCTTAGGAACATCGGTGTTTCCCCAGCACCCTGGGCCAAAGCTGGCACCTCTGTGCAGCAGGGCTGTCCCCAGCTCTCACCATGGCCCGTGCCCTGCGGTTCTCTCTGCAGCAAAAGCAGCAAGGAGGTTCACCCGGTGATGGTGGTGTTTGGGGCTGTATTCTGCTCTCAGGCCTCTCTTGCCCTTTGAAGATTCCCCATTGTTTGGGCTATTAACATACTTTCGGGGTGGATGTTTATCTTTTTTGAAACTTTTACGGCAGGCGCATTTTTAAAGAAAACCCTGAGAAGCTCTTTGCAAGAAAGCACCACCAGAGCCCTTTGGTGGGCGTAATGCAACTCTGAGCAGCTCGTCCCTTTATTTGATCAGCTTCTAATACCTAACAGTTCTGTGAGTAAACATTTATAGATCAAATCAAAAGCTCGCAAAAGGAAGCACTCTCAATAGATTAGAAGCTAAACTGATCTAAATTAGAACAGATGCAGAGATAACCTTGCCTGGCTAAAAAGCATATACTATCGGTTGCACGCAGATAATTAAATGAATGAGCCTTTTTCTATTGAACAACTGATGTGCAATTGATAAACTTAATTAATAATTAACTTTTTAATTAAATATCAATTTAAAACAAGTGTGGTAATATGCCACTCGCATTTAATTTTGCTGCCTTTTCTTCATTAAAGAACCATCATTAGGGTTACAGGTGTCTGTTTAAGATCCTCTGTGCACCACACAGGGCATAAATGTGTCCACTGGGCACTTGCCAGTGAAGAGATGGTGATAAACAGCAGCAACCAGAGACAAAGCCGGCATGGAACTTCAGAGAGTCAGAAGGAATCGCAGATAAATGGCACATCCCTGGCCACAGCTTTCTTAGCGGCAGAAGGTCTACCTGGGTTTATGCCTTTGTTTGCTATTAAAACAGGCAGCAATGTGTATAGAAGAGCTGAGCCTTCCTCACAACAACGCTTTGGGAAGAAGGTCCTTCCCAGCTTTATGAATGAAGTGGCTGGATGAAGCCAAGACTGAACATCTAAACCCTGGCCTGTGTTGAGGGGAGAGAGATCCATCAGTTATTGCCTTGTTTCAGCAAAACAATCCTGAATAAGTGAGGGAAAGCTGTGATCTTTTTGCATGTGTCTTCTTACATGATGCCTTAGTGCAATTCCTATTAGTGCTAATGGGGTAATTGGCTCCCCTCAACGTGAACTCCCTATAATGCATCCATGTAACTTGATTTGAGAGTGTAAATCCCATTAGCCTGAATGGCGATCTTTTCTGCCTCTAATTTACCCATTTGATCCTGCAAGCACTAACAGCCGATCTCGTCTCCCTTTGAAAGCGATAAATAGGCATCTGACTTCCGCTAAATGGTGTTTGCAAACGTGCATGACGGTATCACACCTCCGGGTTGGTGCCCCTCTCTGTGCTCCCCCTCCCCACCATGAGTCTGTCCATGCAAACGTCTGTGCAAAAGGGATATTGCTGCAGGGCCGCTGGCAAAGGCCTGCTTTTCATCTGGCTCCCCAGGGCAGCCCCAGCTCTCGGCCACATATGGCGGCTGCGTGGCTGTGTCCCTGCAGCATGGGACAGCAGCAGGCACGTCGAGCTCCCAAGTGGTTTGGATGCTTTCTGGGGGTGCGTGCAATCAGATGCTGTGGTGCTGGAGTCATAGCAGGTACTTGGTCCGCTGGCTGCCACTCCTGTTGGATACTGGACACTTGGAGATTATGAATAAACACACCGCATCGAATGAGAATAATAAGGGAGCTGATGGCTTCTTTGCTGCAAACTTTCCCATCCACCATCCACTGAGTACATGCCTCGTCCTAACTGTGAACCTTTATTTCTCCCTTCTGTTTAAAAAATTACCTGGAGAGCTCAGCCATGATTTATGTACCTAAATACAACAAAAGAGACTTGAAGCAAACACCTCCTGCACAGCCTTGGTGTTTGGGATGCAGGAAAGTGGGTTTGCAAACTGGAAAAAAAAGGTGAAAAGCTGCAACAAACATTTCCACCAACCCTGTGCCTGCTAGTAACAAGAAGAAATATTTGAGCACCTCACTGAGGATGTAAGAAAATCTTTCCGCTGCGGTGGGGGATCTGAGTGAAGCTTGCTATTTTTTTTTGTTAACGTCTTGATTTGCGTCCAACTGAAATAAGTAGGGTAGATGATAAGCCAATGGGCTCTTGACTGTCCTTCTGCAATGTGGGGCTTGAAGCCAATTGGAAATGATTCCTCAGAAGGTACCAGCATGGACACAGCACCAGACACCTATCCGGTCAGAATATACTGCCGATGAAAGGATGATTTCTTTTCCTGCTCTGCCTCATAAGAGGATATTCTCGCTTCTCCACATGTGAAGGGAAGATGGGTCCCTCCCGTGGGGAATGTTACTGCTGGCCACCACTTCCTTTCTGAAAACCCCATTTGAAAAGGAGGAAATAGTTGGTGGAGGAAGTTCCTGAAAAGGAATCTTTCAAATCCTTATTTTTGTCAGGTTTTTTTCAGGGGACACCCAATATGATGGAAATAATTGGTGTGGCTGCCTCAAGTGATGGAAAAATTGCAGAAAACTGCAAAGGGTGTGACAGCAAGAAAACCGGCTTATTCTCCATTTATTGTACAATATTTATCATCAACCCGTTTTGTATATTTTGCTTTCTTTTGTGTAATCTTATCATCACTGGGGTTGAAAACGATGTAATTTTTGCTCCTTTGAGTAGTTGCCAAAAAAGCACTTACGTCGGAGTATTAGTGTATCATTTGGCTAGCACATCACATAATGGTTTTTTTACAGCAAGTATTTAACCGTGTTTTCATCCTGTGGGAAAGAATGATGGGTCTGTTTTGTAAAAATAAGACCTTGTGGCAATGTGGACATGCAAGAGATAGAAACATAATGCAACAAATTAGTTTCAACACACAGAAATGAAGTAGTCCAGGCTCCATATACGTTCACCAGTGCTGGTTTCTCTCTCTCTCTCTGTCGTCTCTCCTTTTTTCTCTTATTCTGAAACGTATTGTTGGATTTTATGGGAAAACTCTGTAAGCAGAAACTGTTAGAATTCAGCGAGCCTTCTACTGGGTTTGGGCACACAAGAAGATGTAATACTTGTATACATCCACATGTTTTTGTATATGTATGCACACATATAGATAACAATAGCATTTATGAGTGCATGTGCAAGAGAGAGTAGTTGTGGGTACCAAGCAGATGCAATCAAGTTCATCTGTCTTGTGTGACTCGATGCAAGTTCATGGTGTTATAGCAAGAACCGAACTAGCTTTATTATAGGCTGAAAAGATACTTTGGTTTTTAACAGCAGAAACAGTATTGTGAAGCAGGAGAAAACTGATCATCCTAATTTCATCACAGAAAATGAAGACCTGGAGCAAAAAATAACTTGTCTTTAGGTGCTTCAGAAATAATCAAGAAGTTAATCATTACAATTTGAGGTGATCCTATCAAATTCCCCCCAAACAGTGGTTAAATGAAACACTATTATAACCTGAAACCCACCATTAACTTGAAAACCATTCATGCTGCGATCCACATCTTTCCAATCTGCGTGTTTTACAACCTGCCCCCAATAATGGTCACTCTCACCTCTGCCACAAAAAAAAGTTAGAGTTGCTGTTTTAAAGTTCTCCTATTTCTAAACTTTATTCTTTTTATTAAAATGTCGTACTAAGTTGTGACTAAGATTTCTTTGTCGTTGTACTTAAAACTTCACCAGGATATCTCTCAGCTTTTGTCAAGTAACTGTATGATCTGTTTGATGTCCACCTTCCTTCTTTCCAGCAGCTGATTACCCGTTTGTGCAGTTAAATGCACATTTGTATTTTGTCATGTCTGAATTCAGACCCAGAGTCTGGAGATGCCAAGTACGTGCCTAACTTCACTTATGTGAGAAGGTGTGGAGTTGAGCACATGGCTACATGGTTCCTATGTAAAATAAAAAATGTCATTCAGCAAATTTATTAGGGCTTTATAGTGAGTTATCATCAGTAGTTGCACTAAAATACAACTCAGAAAAAAGACCTGATAGCAGAGACTTCATGATGGAATAAGCTTTTTGCCTGTCTTGTCTTTGCTTGCTAATTTACAGAATTCCATCTGTGAATTGTTCTCTGAAAGGCTTTCATCCTGAAGGGTACCGGGAAACCACACTGCTCACTGGTGTTGGCATGAGTCAGGGTGCTCAAAATCTGCCCTTTGGGTGATCAGGTCGTTCCTTTGAATCAAGGGGTTTTATCATAACAAAAACATGCTTAGGGAGGGTTTCTCCAGACTTTGTACTTCAGGACTATTCTGCTTTGAAAATCTGGAAAGCCCCTATTGCACTACCATAAACGAGTCATTAGAAAAAGGAGATGGAAGAGGGAGGGTGAAGACTATCCTACATGTCTGCAGACCTGCTAAAGATGATGTGTGAGCTATGGCTTGCAGGAGGAAGATGGGCCTAGTGTTTTCCTAACCAGTTTGCTTTCCTAACCAATCTTGCTCTAGGTGCAAGCAGAGCTTCACCTTTCCTGTGCTGTAAGAAGAGTGATTAAAAGCAAACAAGAAAAGGTGAGTCAACAGTGACTAAAGACCATGCATAAATTCCTAACAAATGCTTGGCAGGGGAGATAAATAGCAGAAACATGAAGCAGCCTGATTTTACTTTGAGCAACGCTTTATCTTCACGGAGACGCCACCACTGTGTTATATCATTTCCTTTCCAGATATGGCTGTAGAAAAGCAAGACCTTCCCATAATGGGACAGCACAAGCAGTTGGGATATTTTTCATGGCTGCCTTGGGAGTGCCATCAGCTGTTACAGAGCAAAGACTCAGGACAGGAGGTGTAATGCAGGGAGAAGAGTTAATGAATGGCCTTTGCAATAGTGTGATCAAGTCAAGCCCACCAAAAAATGATAGGTGAGCTAAGAGTTTGTTCAGGAGCTGTGTCCTGCCCGAAGGGTATAACCGGGCAGTCAGGTAGATAGGAATAAACTTGCAACACTGGATTTTTTTGGAGGGCTTGTGTTATCCTTGATAAAAATCTCCTTGGTATTTGGGGCAGAATGGCTCTGCTGGACACTTAGCCTGGCTCTCCCTATGCTCTTCCATTACTGCTCTGCAAAAATCCTAGCCTTTAGTTATTCTTGCTCCAAATGAAATGCTCTGGCCTGGATACATCTCCCAGACTTTTAGGTGGCTTTTTTGCAATACCTATGCAGAAGTGACTCTGCTCCTAGCGGGGCTGAGCTCCTCCAGGGTCCCCCATCCCATGCTGTGCCAGCTCTGCATAAGCTACTGCTAAGCCTTGTTCCCTGCCATGTCCCTGCCACATGTGTGCCCTTCTCTGCCACTGAGCTGGACCCTGTGCAAACCCCAAACCTGTGCATCCCCAACACAACACTGACTGTCACCACAGGGCTCCACACATCTCTAGCCTTCCCTGTAAAAGTCTCCGGAATAGAAGTCTTGTGCAGAAAGAGGATTAAATAAAACTTAAGCTTCTAGAAGAAGCCCTATTCATTTGATATTTTTCTGGAGAAACACCCCCTTGCCCCTGGTGAATTCACACTGATTTTTAGAAAATATGTTCTTTTGCAGAATTTTGCAAGATGGCGGGAGCTGAAGGACTGTGCAGAGTCTTGTGTTGCAGTCCGAGTTCAAAAAGGTGAGGTCCCCAGAGAGGGAAAGATTGGTTTTCTTGTTTAATGCCATCTCTTGTTTAAACTTAGGGATTTTAATGGCCCATTTCTCTTTTCTTTTTTTTCTAAATATGTTTATCTTCATGTCTGAAGTATTTTGTGAACTTTGCTTTTCTATCCCTGCACAGGGTACCTTTTAGATAAGTTCTTGTTTCTTGGGTTTTCCATCTATAATTGCAGAGATGTAAGAGAAAGAACGTGCATTTTCACAAAGCAGTCATCTGACATGAAGTTATGGTAAATGTATTTGCTCTGCCTGTTTTCTCTTTACATTGGCTTGCCATTAATATCCTGGCATATGCATACATTTATATATATGTATATGAATATGACTGGTAACAGATAAAGTAGGCTAATGGTTGAGAATGTTGAGGGGTGGGGTCAGTTTTAAACTCTTTTTGATGTGTTTTTCTAAACTTTTTGACCACCTAAGTGGGTATAAACAAGCACATGATAGGTATGTTCACTCAGAGCCAAATGAAGGATTTGAATTTCAGTTTTCAGTTGACAAATACTGCAATGAATGATGCAAGTGATGAAAATTAGTTGCAGAAAATTAAAAAAATGTATCCAAACCCACTGCAGACTCTTTACTTGCTGTTCGCAGGGAGAAAGCAAAATTCAATCAATAAATAATTCAATCCAAATGATTTGTCCGGTTGCTGAAGGAGCTAACAGGGTGTCTGGACTTGCGTACTAGTTTGGTTACAGCTATAGTGGTGAGGAGCACAATGCAGAAAAGCTGGGGGTTTTTTTTGGAAGCACAAGTAATTCCCGAGATGCTATATTCTTTTCTTGAAATCTCCGAGCCAGCATTTCTGAACCTTGGGGCTGATGCACTCGGTGGAGAGCAAACAAGGCTGGTCAACACAGTGGGGCAAGGCGTGCTGCAGCACAGCATCAGGGCTGCGCACACCCCGTGCGAGGGTGCTAGGACAGCTTCTCGTGGTCCCCCCTACTGCAATACAGCAAAGTGCTCTGATCCTTTTCCACTGTGAGAGGGGAAAGGGATGGTGGAAACTGCTTGGAGGGTTGCTGGTGCTGCCCCTTTGGGGATGGCCATGGGGCTGCTGGTGCCGCTGGTGCTCTACGTGCCCCAGCCTTACCACCTGTGTCAGTAAGAAAAGGCTTTTCCAGTCTAAAAATAAGCAGCTGGTGTCTGGAGTCTGCTTGTGGGAGTTTGTGTCTGATACGTAATTTGAACTTGATTACAAGGGCCTCGTAACCTCTCCTGGAGCCAGTGCTGCCATCCTAGAGCCAGTTCCCCTCTCCCCCAGGTGACCGGGCTGTTTGTAAAGCTGGTCTCCAGTGTGCCCCGGACTTGGTCCAGGTGTGCTCCATCCTCCCACCCCCCACCCGGGGAGTTATCAGGCGGAGATGACTCATGGCACATTATTCTGTTTTAACTCCTCTCCCACTGCTTTGCATCGAGCTACTGAAACGCATTTGTCTGGCAGCCACCGAAACTTGACACTGATGAGGATGAGCAAGGGAAGGGAGAGACCTGTTGTTTCCAAGGGTGAATCTTAACTGCAAAAGCTTGATGTTTGCTGCACAGCCCTTTGGGAAAGCTGTTGGTGTCTTGGGGTACTGCTGTTATGAATGGGGCCAGCTTGGAAATTCATTTCTGGATCTTATCTTCCTTGCTTGGAAACATTTGAATCTGCAGTGCTTGACCAGAAAATCACAAGGACAAATTTTTCCTTGCATGTTGCTTATGTGTGCTGGATGGGACCTTTCCTGGTCCAGACTTTTAATGCAGTCATTTAGTTAGAAGAAAAGTGGTACTAATAGGGAGATGGGCCAATGAGTTTTGATGTTGATCCCATCACCAAAATGCTGATGCACAAGCCAGACTGTAACCCTGCTCGTAGGACTGGCTGAGGAGGGTTTCCATGCAGCTTGGATAAACTATGTCTATCTTGGTCCCATTTTATAGCATGGAAATTGGAGTGGTTTTGGAATATGTAGTTGGAAAACCAGGTGCAGCATTGATCCAATTTCCATTTTATCCAAATAACCAGATCTTAGAGAGAGGGGTCTAACGGAAACGAGTTTGGCAGGCAATGACAAGAGGCCCAGTCAAACTTCTCCAGTACCAACAAACTCTCCTGGCCTTCCATATAGTTCAGAACCATCTCTCTAACTCAGGGACCCCCTTGGCTATGGGTTTTCTGTGTCACAAAGGCTGGCTCTGACAAACATTTTTAGAATCACCATCTGTCAGCTTTTCCTTCAGGGATCCCCATTTACAATAGCTTGTATCCAGGCCATGTGCAAATCCCACTGGGCTGAAACTTGGCCCTGCACAAGGTTGGCCTGGATGCAATTAACAAACACAAAATTTATTCAATTTAGTTTGGCCAAAAATATAAGATTCTTTTGTTTGCAGATGCTAAAGTTTAGATGCCTTTCCAAACTTATCAAGGACAAGGGAACCACTTTGGAGAAAATAACAGCCAACCCCAAAGTCATCCTAGAATTGAACTGGAAACCTATGCACCAAGTAGTTTGTGAAGCTTAGAAACAGAGTCCATTTTTTCTGATTACTTTAATTTTCTCTGCTGTCTCTGAACTTCATTGTTCTAGCTGGGCTCTAGACAGAAACACTGAAACATCAGAAGAAAACCAGCATTTGCGGCATCTGCGGGGGGCAGCAGGAAGTATCGGAAATCTCCCAGGAATTTTTCAGTTCCAGGAGATTTAGAGAAACGTCTGACCCAAATCCCAGAGTTCGGAGGTTAGAACTGTCATGGGAGCGTGTCTAAATTGCTTTGGTCTGGAGATCTGGCTGGAAATCTTGTAAGATCAGGATCTGTCTCTCTTGATTGCCCATCCAGGCTCTCCATTTTTTAGGTCTTATCTGCCAGACTCAAGCATGATAAACTTTGTGGTGCCTGATTTATCTGTCTCAGAAAGATGAAGGGCTGAGTCAGTCCTGTATTCACATCTTTGTTTCCCAGTTCCCACAAAAGCACCAGACCACCTAATTTATTCCCATCCTCTATGCAGGTACTCTGTGATTATAAACCAGAATTCATATCTAGGACATGTGCTCTCTTCAAGCACTTCTAACCCCTATCTACCTCACTGACCCCTGGTCCGGGGAGGTTGCAATACTTCTACCTGACCTGCAGGGTGGGGTGAGGAGGTGAAGGAGAGGTCCTCTGCACTTACCAAGCAGCAAGCAGGCCTGGGACAAACAGCTAATGCAGTGCAAGAAGTATCAGCGTGGTGTTAAATACTTGCATATAAGCATCCCCCAGATTGCATTACTGTCAGAGAGGTAACGCTGGAGCATTTTGTAAAGATGATTTTTATTAGTTAAAGGGAAGCTGCCCTAGCTATTGACAATGAAGCAAACACCCAGAGGTGCTGGGGGTGTTTGGCCACCCCTTCTCTGTACCTCCCAAGCATCCCTGCTTTTAAAGGAGGGGGAGCAGATTGAGTGCTATAAACCCACCCAGCGCCCTCCACAGCAGCCAGGCCCATTGCTGTCAGAGTAGTTAGTATGCTGGGGCTGTGCAGTTCCTCTGCCATCTTCATTCACCTTAGAAATGTGGAGTTTGAATGGTTTATCTCTATTAATCACCAGCTCAAAAAGCTTTGTGCACCAAGGGCCGCAGATAATTAACTTCACTATACTGCTTGTCTTATCAGTATCAACCTCTTGTCCTCCTGTGAAATAGTTAAAACCATCAACCCCTTTTTACTTTTCCATTTAACTCTAATGCTTTAACACTGATGTTCTAAATGGCCCTGCGATTCATACTTATTAGACAAACCTTTCTTTCTGCATCTCTTATATTTTTTGATAATTGGCCATGTACGTTTCTAAGGGGCTCAACAGCTTTTCATGCCACTGTACTAATAATTAAAGGTTTCTCACAGCCTTTCAGATTTCTCTTTACCTTCTTTTCTTTGATAAGTATAATTTGCTGTTTAATTGGGGAGGGAGGGAGAAAAGTGGTAGTAGCAATAGGCTGACTGCGTAGGAAAAGGTTTTGTTTAACAAAACTCTCTAATTTTGAACAAATCTTCATTGTTTCCCTATTTTTGTCCCTTCTCTTGCTGGACCTCTCCTCCTTCACACACTGTAAAATGGTGTAACAGTCTAGTGAGAGAAAAGGGGGAGGCGGGATGGGGAAGTAAGACGTGGTGGAGCCAGGATGGTGATGGGGGCTCTGTTCTTCACAGTGCTGCTTGGTTTAGCCCTTTGCTTTGCTAATGTCCCCATCCCTACTGCTCATTTTCCCCTTGAGAGCTGACCTGGGACTAAGCCCCTACGCCGTTGGGGATGGTGGCCCAATGTTGCGCTGCCTGGCTATGCCAAAGTGGGGACAGCAGATCTGAGATAGGCTGCTTATGCATACAGCCTGCCCAGCAGCACTCTCCACTCACCATGAGCAGGCCCTGGGTACTGGGGCTGAGTACCGCAGACTGGCCAGGGGATGTCCCACGAGTGTCAGCCCTTCATGCATTTGCATTGTGTGCGCTAGAAACCTTTTCCCAGTGTGGCTTCTCACAGAAACCCTCCCCAATGATCTCTGACACCAGCAGTCAGTGCTGTTTCCCCAGCTCCCTTTGGGGTCCTCTTGGCTCTCCGAGTGGGTGCTGTGGCCATTGCCTTGTGGTGCTGCCAACAGAGCATCCTTCACATGGTGCTGTTGGAGTTTCAGCCTTTCACGTCCATGCGCCAAGTTTTTTTTAAGGGGCCTTTCCTCCAGGAGGCTGTCTTAGTCCTATTCCTCTGCCATCTAATCCCATGTCCTGCCCTCCATGCTAGCAAGAAGTGAATGTAAGTGTTTGTGCACCTGATGCTTATACTATTCAGAAGCATTCCCCCATTTTGTGTGGTTTTATCCTCTGCCTGTCTCTCCCACAAGCCATCTCTGTAGTCACTGTTCCAGAGAGCTTTCCCTCCCTCCCTCCCCCACTTGCGTTACTTGAGTTTTCCCTTTTTTCTTTTTTTTCCCCAGGTTCTCCAGTTCCCTCATCAGTGTCTTCTCTCTCCCGCCTTTAGGGCCATTCACTCTCAGCTCATTTCTTCCATCCTCCCTGTGCAGGGAAATTGTCAGGGGGGTGACACAGCCGGGGGCTATCCTTGGCACAAGTGCTAGAGCCATTCCGTATGGAGAACAGACCAAAGGGCTCCTGGGGTCACCATCCTGCATCTGCAGAGGATAAAACAGCTTTTAGACAACCTGCTGGACCTTCTCTCAGCTCTGGCCATGGGTGAGCTCCACCGTGCCAACAGAGGGAGGACACTGGGTCTGGAGGAGCCCCATTACTGACATGGCCATCTCTGCTTCTCTAGATGTTGCCTGGCTCAGAAGTGGTGTTTTGGGGATCTTGGAGGGGAGTGGTATGGGGGGAGGATGGGATCTGGAGTACAGAAACTCTGCTGCTCTGACAGCCTATCCAGTTCCATTCACACAGGTGAGGCTATCTGAGCTGAGAGGACCCAATGCCTTTGGTCTTCACTAAAGCTACTCTGAAAAATATTGCTCAATAGCTCCTGTTCTAAATTTTAAATTAATTCACTCTAACTGCCTATCTCTTTTCATGTACATGGATTCAACTGGCATTAATGCTGTTGTGGGACACATGCTAGTGTACACTTCTAAACCCCAGCTCCTGGATTCATGTGATGGGAGGTTCTTTAGCTTTCATTTGAAACAACATGTTTATGCAGTTGAGCAGAGAAGGATGGAAGTGTGACCCCAGTGCTCTGAAACATTTATACAGAGAAAAACATCCAACACTGAGTTTTAAGACCTGTGATTTTTACAGCACCTCTTGATGTGGGGAGGAGGTGGGAGCAAAGGGAAGACAGAAGAGCTCATTCAAAGTTTCTGACTGTTGGATATGGGCAACACAGTGTTGCGCTCCTCCAGTCAACGCACAGCGACCGTTTCTTATCAGTGTTAGTATTGAATTGCAAAACAAGTTCATGCAGAAGTCATTCAGTTATTTTCTGAGTGAAGAATTCACACAACCTGTGATCTATTCCAGGATTATTCCCAACAGGGGAGGAGGAAGAAAAAGGCTGGTGGTGCCTCTGTTGTGAATAATTCATCCCTTCCTACTAGAGTGGGTACTAGGTGACCCCTTTGCTTAGCTCGCAGTAGGGTTGGGGAGGAGTGTGGGATGCCTCCCATATCTCTGTTAGCTGCTGGGGGTTAATAGGGGCACTCAACACACACAAGCACGCTCTAAGCAGGGTCAGGGGGCAGCCAGCACATTGTGACCTAAAATTTGACAGCTTTTACTCATTTCACGTTAGGTGACCCTCTTCGGCCAACTGCCTTGCCTCGTGCCTGTGCCTGGGGTGCATGGTGCTGCAGGAGCCTGGCAAGTCCCCTCAGAGAACTGGGGACAGCAATGACCCCCTGCACAGATGCACTCTTTGCCTTATATGCCATATCCCAAATTGCTACACGGTATCACAAGGGGAAATAAAAACTAACAGCAGCTGTTGAACAAGTGGCCCCTGCTCCTCTGCCATCTCAAACTGGACAGCTTGAAGATGCTCAATTGCAGATAATTTGTATTTTAACCCACCAGGTCCTGGTGCTGTGTTGCAGCATGACAAACTCTTCCAGCTCACCATGGGGCACTGGCAGCGTCTGGGCTGCTGGAGCACCAGTGACCTGACCCTGGTCATCCCCACGTGTCACCATTGGTCCCATCCAGGGATTTATTTTAGGTGACTACAATGCAAATAACGGTAAGATCTCTTCTTGAGCTCCAACCAATATCCCTGGGCATTCTCACTGATGCTTCAGTTTTCTCCCCTTTCCCTGAGGCTTTGAGGGCAATTCTCTTATCTCTGCTTGTTTTGTTTTGGTATCTTATGCAGCAGAGTGTCTTGAGATGTCTCTCCTCTTTCCTTCTTTCCAGTTGTCTGTCTGCCTCCGTCACTTTGTCACCTTCAGCTGCTTATTAGTCTCTGATTTTCTCCTCCTTCTCCCTAGTTGGTCCATTTGTCATTCTTCCTCGGTAGTCCATGCTCCTCTCTCTCACTTCTTCTCTGTCTCTTGTTTCTCCCTCTTTTCTCTCTTTCATTTTTCCCCCCTAGTGTCGGAACTTCTTTCTTTGATTCCCCCCACCCCACCTCCCACCCTTTATAGTGCTGTTATCTGTGATTTTGGCAAAGAGCACATTTATTGGGGAGGAATATCCCCATGGCAACGCAGCAGATGGTGACTTTTGATTAGCTTGGCTTTTTTTTTTTCCCCCCCTGACTGCCAAATCACAATCCGTCTTTGAAATTAAATCAGGCTGTGATAGCATCAGTTGTTCTGGAGAGGGGACGAGAGAGAAACAAGACTGAAGTATTACAGCGGGAGCCAGGATGTAATGCAAATTCATGTTTTTTAACCCCAGCAATAAAACCCCCTGTTCATTCTGGGAGCAGGAGGAACCACAAGAGAGGGAATAATAATATAAAAAAATAAGGTTTAAAAAATGTTATCACCCCACATGGGCTCCTCACTCTGACCATGCTGGAGGGCGTGTCTCTGTAACACTGATGTCACTCCTTGCCAAATCACTTGGTGCTGCTGGGCCTCATTCTGCAGCTGCTTAAACAACATTGAGGGTTTTCCTCATGTCATAGTTGGTGGGAAGAGGCCAGGTTTTTAGGTGAGCAATTCAAGCAACTATTTATTTACGGGGGTGCAGTGTCCAAAGTGGGAAGGAAAGCATAAGCAAGCAGCAGGAGGAAGGAAAAAAGCAGCTCCTGGAAGGCATTGTAGGGAGGTGAGAGGAATTCAGGGTAAAGTGAGGAAGGGGAGGAGCTGGAAAGGGTGGATGGCATCACAGAGCCAAGATGCTGAGTGATGAAGGGCATGGGAAAGTGAGGAGCTGTCTGTAATGGCACCGGGGAGGTCTGAGCCTGGGGAAGGAAGGGCGCAAAGTTCTGCCAGCCACGAAGAGAGAGTTACAGGGCATAGCCCCATAGAAGATGGGAAAGCAGATACTGAAGTCAAACAGTAAAGAACTTTCTTGAATGCTTCAGAAGTGGGTGGTATTTAAGTCCCACGAGATCCTTTGCCTGGTGCTTTTTGGAGGGTGACCAAAGGTGAATGCAATTGAGTGCTAATCATAGCCCAAGATAAAGGAGGGCTTGAAAATGAAAGCTGCAGAGAGGAGATGACTAATGACCCAGCAATTTCATGGGAACTGACGTGTTGTCTCAGGCTTCGAGTCTGCCGGACTACTATCTCCAATTACTAATGTTCCCCATACAGGAGTTTAGAAAGCGGTTGTCTCATCTCAGCGCTGGCTCTGTTGGATGCAGCACTGGAGTTTAGCAGTTACAACTAAAGGTAAATACAGGGTCACATTAAGTCTTGGTGAGGTTCAGCTGAGATGGTGAGGTTTCATCAGAAACAAAGTGCCTCAAGGGTTAGTACCCTTTCCTATCTGGAATTGTAGCATGCATATTTTCTGGTACTGTGGAGAGCAAACACACATGAGCACTTGGTATGCTTCATATGAGCCTTGAAATACTCAGACTCTGTCACTAGGCTCTCTTTTGCCTTTGCAAAGAGGCTCTAACTTTCCGTAACATAGCCTGTTAAAAGATGTTTCTCCTGGAGGAGCTCTGATCTTAATGCAGGATTCAAACCTGCACCCTTCTGCAAAATCTTTAAATATATGGCATTGTCCTGTCCCTTACATTAAGAGAAATAGAGAAGCTCCTACTACGCTTTCTGAAAAGCAGTCCATATTCTCTTGCTCGCTAGGAGGTATGGGCCACCACCATGTCTCTCTCCCACTGCTTTTTTAGTCAAACCAGCGCTTTTTCCTGCTCTGCTCCGGGGGACTCTGTGGGCTGTCTTAAGTTCTTCCAGGATAAGCCCTCTGGCCAGTAAATAAAATTTTGCTGCAGATGATGGTGCTTCTGTTGGAGATCTCAGCTCAGGAGTGTTTTGTGTATGCTGTATGTTAGACCTGATGTTCTTTGAGAAGAAGGTAAGATTTGGATGCAAGAGATAAATCAGTTAGGGATGCCACTGGAGCTTAATTGCCAAGAGATATCTCAGGGCCTGATTCTTCCCTGTGAGACACAGGCATGAGGGAGAGCTCCAGTCTGCAGGGATTGACGTGTTAGGGGAAAGCATCAGAGAAATGTACCATGAGCACAGTGTGATCTAAACCCCTGCTTGAATCTCAGATGGCTGGTGGGGGTGGGGTGGGGTGGGGGCATGTCTAAGCCTTGGTTCATTCTGTTTAGATGGTAATCCTGCTTCAGACAAGAATTTATATCTGCTGGGTGCTGCTTCTTCCTGTTTTGGTCAGATTGCCGCTTGGTTTCTTGCCCCAGGCACCTTGCCATTGTCTTTCTGTCCCCAAATCTCTCTCTCCCTTGCTTGCATCTCCCCTTGCCCTGCACAAGCGCCTTGTAACCATGTTCTTCTCTTCCCTCGCATACAGCCCCCAGGGGTTGGTTGGTATCCAACGCGCCTTTCTGTAGGAACCACACATCGCATGCCTGTGCATTTGCTCTGCCTTCTGGTATCATTGTGCCCCAGCTGGTAACCTCTAACAGGGGTGGGAGCTGCCGACGTGCGAAAGACAGACCTGCCCTGTGGCCTGCCCCTGCAGCTCATCCCGTTAGCGCAGCATACGTGTCCCAAACGGTCTCAGCACGGCAAGCGCGGCATCCGCAGGGCTGCGATCCAGTCTGTAGAGCTGCACAAAACAAACCGGCTGTGACACCACGGCAGAGCGCTTGAGCCTCTCCGGCTTGACACCACATCGTTATATATTGATGCCATGACACCAGCGCTCAAAATAGAATCAGGACAATTTGATTTCCTGCAGATCTCAGGATGGGGTCATAAAAACGGAGACTGTTCTGGAGAAATGGGATAGGGTGGAAATGTTTGTAGTGACATCACAGCCACTTCCATGCCAATGGCCTCCTACTGCTGCAAACATGTGATTGTGATTTTGCTGCACGCTCCATCAGAAAAGAGCCAGGCTGGCCGGGGAGGGAGAGGGAGGGAAGAGAAGGGACGGAAATATTCTGTTCTTGTATCTCAATTCAAATATCTGACAATAGCCTCGCAGCCCAGGGTGCTGAGTGATCAGGAGTGGGACCGTGGAGCAGAGACTGTTGCCAGATCAGTGGAGCTTGGGGGGTTGCAACGACCTAACTGGGGGCTAAGTAAGGACCTTTGATTTTACAGTCGAGGATCCTGGTCTGCATTGGGGTGCTTTAATGGAGAATTGGGTGGTCTCGTTGTGTTCACTCTTCCCGACTGGTCCCATTTACTTTTAATGTCACTTTTCTTGGCAAGAGAAACCTACAGGCCTGAAATATGGCTGCAAAAGCCACTGTGTAGCTGTTGTCTTTTAGGGGTTCCTGTTATAGAGAGGAACAGATCTGTGTTGGAGTTTCACTCACAAAGCAGGGAGCCACAGGGAGGGATTTAAGTAGCTGGGGGTAGAGGACGAAAGAAGAGAGAAAAGAGATGTGGAGAAGAAAGAAACAGAGGTCAACCCAGAAAACAAAACTAGTTTGTGTCGGAAGATATTACAGGAGGAAATTTCATGTCGGTTGCCCCACAAAAGGCACTGATGGCTGCAAAGCCCATCTTGGTAGCAAGGTCCTTCCTGAGAAACAGCCTGCGGAGATCAGCCCTGGCTGTGTCCAGCATGTGTAACCTTGGGGGGCTGCGGAGGGGAGCAGGATCTGCAGGGTAGAAGAGGGAGCAAAGGGATCCAGCTAATGCACACGTCTATCAGATTAGGCTGTCAAAAAACCAAACCGCTTCCATCACTGTCGGAGGAGAGGCTCTCACTCCCTGCTTAATGGGATGGCGGTCCTGCTGTTGCCACTGCAGGGAGAGGGGCCACTGCCACCACAGTGTGCAGCAGGCTGCGAGTTTAAAATCCTATTAGGCAGAGACTAACAGTTGCAAAAAGAAAGCAGGTATCCCCTAGTGGGGATTTAAAGATGTTTAGACATAATTGGATTTTCCAAGCAGATGTCATTATTGTTAAACAGTTGCCCACTTGATATGTTCAAGTTGTTGGCTGTAATTGCTAAAATTAGCAGGTCTGCATAGAGCAAAGGTCAGTCGGTTAATATTGTGATTTAGTATTTTATGAAGTAATTCCAAATGCTTTTATGTATGTTTTTGTTTTTGCAGCCTAAGCCCACATTAAAGTAGTTGTGGGGCCTGCTAATAAAATAATGACTGGGCCTCTCCACACAGGCTGCCGGCCAGGCTTGACAGCAGTGCTCGAGCCGCCTTTGCTCCCTGCTCTTACCGGTGCTGCAGGCCAGCCAGGTCCACGTGCTTGGGTTTGGTGCTGCAGTCAAACAGGAGGCTTCAAACTGCCCCCCAGTGTGATGTGTTCAAGCAGAGCTGGTGCTTGAAATGAGCCTGTCACGTCCAGCGGTGGCTGGAAGGACGAGGGGGTGGTTTCTGTCGGCAGCTGAGTAAAAGGTTCTGCCGCTAGTACCTGTGGTCCTCATAGGTGGATCGACTCCGCGTGCAAGTGCCTGCAGCCATGAGCACACCTGAAAGACACACCACTGACCAGGCAAGGTCCCAAAATACAGCTTTTTAGAGTGAAGATGCATTTCTGGAAGAGGAACAGAGAGCTGGAACTGGGCGAGGCAAAGGCTCCCGGGCTGTGCTGTGGCTGGACATCTGGTGCTGCCTCCTCTGGCACTGGAGCTGCTGAATGGCATGAGAAAAAGCTTTAAAAAACTCCTTGAAGGTGTTAGTGTTTCACTGGCAGGCTCAGTGTTAGTCCATTCCCATGTCCTGGGACAGGTGAGGGTTTTCTTCCAAGGCAAGATTTGCTGGTGTTCATTTATCTTTCTCTGTAACAGAGACACAACCTGTTTCCATGGGTGGTTTGGGCACACCTGGCAGATTTCTTGCTATTGCAGGAATGCAGGACTTTGCTAATGCAGTCTGACTTCTCTTACCACCAGACCTTTATGGTTGTCTTTTTTTTTTTTTTTTTTTAGCCTCAGATCTTTTGCTCACAGAATGTGCTGTGAGGAGTTTTGTGGCCTGGAGTGCACATGGAAATGTGGAAGAGGATCTGTGGGTCCTCCTGGACTTGACACACTGGGTAAGCTGGGTCCCTTCCCAATGCGTGTTCCCATATTCCTAACGCAAGGTTTTGGTACATGCAGTTGCCAGAGCTGCCCCTGGAGCTCTCTGCTGCTGCAAGCAGCAATGGAAACACTCTGACCCAGGGATGGGAAAAGTGCTTGCTCTTAGATGCTGCCTTAGATACTGATACAAGAGAGGGAATTGCTGACCCAAGGCGGGACAGGTCTAAGATGTGTGTAGATCTGCATATCTTGATCTCAGATCAAGAAGTATTGATGTGCACACATAAAAATATTCCATTAGAGGTGAGACTGAAGCAAAGTTTTAACCCTAGAGAGCTGAAAATGTTGAGGAGCTGGGAATTCAACTCTGGTCCAGATTTCAAAACATGTTATTTGGCTCAAAGACCATTTCAGCTTCCAATCCAAAATGTGCAGTTTGGGTTTTTGTTGTTGTTTGTTTGGTTTTTTTTTTTACCTTGGACTTCCTCTGAAGTAGCATAAGGTAAATTCAAGAACCCATCTCAAATGAACATGGTGTCCACAGAGAATGTATCGGTAGAAATATTTACTTGTGTTTGCTCTGTACCAAGCCCCTTAAATCTTTGCTGTCCTCGGAGTCCCAATGCCTGCAGGACTGCTGACGGCTCCCAAACTGTGGAGGAGCAGGAGAAGCAGTTTGTCCCTGCACCGAGGTTTTCCCTGCTCCCATCACAGCTGGCCTCCCTCCATGAACCCAGCATACACTTAGACTTCTACTTGCCTCCCTGTGCTGTGTCTTTTTTCTTATTGGGAGAGGGACTCACAGGGACTTAACAGTCCTTAACATAACAAACACAGTTTTGGTCTGTTTTTCCAAGCTGGGCATGGCATCAGTTGCTAAGGAAGGTGATTTAAGCTATATTTTTCTTTTCAAAAGTAAAAAGTTTTAATTAAGGGGTGGCAGTATTCTGGCTAATTTAACTTACTTTTTAATGTTTGGAGTCCTTTACTAGTGTCACTACCTTGCAGTCTCCATGAAAGCATGGGAGTCTGTTATTCCCATTTTACAGCAGAGGAAACAGATGCAAAGACCTGCCCAAATGCAGGCAGCAATTGCAATCTGGATTAGAGTGAAAATGTCCCTGAAAGCTAGTTTCAGTCTCCAGGGAGACATCAGTGGGCAGGGCAAGCTGGGAAACTCAAGGGGATATAGCGTGGGACTGAAAATAAGAGGCATGTAAGATTTTAAATGCCTAAGGTGATCTGGCCAAGCAAGAAACAGGGCTCAGCAGTTCATGTCAGCACAGGGAGGGCGGAAATGTGGGGAGCGCGTTCCTTAGCTTAGTGGAGGACGAAAGCAGCATGCTGGCAGGCTGTGCAAGAAATGCATTGTGAACTGGCTCTTGCAGCTGTGAGCAAGACAATAAGGATGGTGAAGCACCATCTAAGTCCCTGCATCCAGCTTTGCACAGAGGGAGCTGAACTCAGCCCCCTGGAATCTGTTTGCTCATGGTTTGAATCTAGCTCTTTTTGTTTGAATGACTCCAAGCAAAAAGGTACCATAGGTTGTTCCAGTCCAAGAGCCAAATTCACCTTCTCCCTGTTTCCACCAGGATCTCTGATCATAACTTGCAGGGCATTCTCAAGAAAGCCCCCGTTTTATTCTAGAGTCTGAGGAATGACATTTTCTTCCTTCCTTTCATTTTTCCTATGCCAGTCCCTCTCCTCTAGGCTCTGCATGACCCACTGAACCTCCCCCAGCTTCTTGCCTGTGTACAAAAACTTTTTTCATCAACTTGGTCTCTGGAAAACTGGCAAAGTTGTTTTCACATATATCTACTATACCTATTTACTGAACAAGCACTATCTATCACCTTACACAGGGTTAGTAGAGTCCCACTCCTTAGTTCAGCATAACTCCGTATCTTTACCTGTGAAGTACTTGTTCCCAAACATTGAGAAGTCTTGCATCAGCTGTGTCATGAACTCAACATTTATTAATACTGCTTGTAGTAGATCCCATCCATTGAGCAATGAGAGCATGTCCCACAGCTTGCAGTTAATGCTTGTGCTGGCGGACATTATAATTTCATGTGGTCTCTCCCATTTATTGTCACAGACCTCAGCTGGCCATCTTCTTCCACTTCTGTTCTCTCCTGCCCATTCTCAATGATTTTCCGGGTGGTGATCCTCTTGCCATTGGTTATTTCAGTAGTGGTTAACACTGATCTGACACTGTGTGGCCCAGCTGTGTCCTCAGCAAAGGAGGAGGTGGGCTGTTCACTGGGGCTGAATGAATTCCATGGCATAAATGACTCCATAAAGTCAGAAAAAAGGCTGGAGCTCCTTCCTTTTCCACTTGTCCTGTGCCAGTTTTCACCATTCTTTCTGATGTTGTCAAAGTGGTCCCAGAAAACATGTACAAAGGGATCCATCCCTCCAATGACTTCACTAAATATGTCCTCAAGGTCATGGAATATGTAAGGGGAATCAAAGGAGACGTTATGACCCCCTGTGGCACTTCTTCTGTGGGATCTGCTCTCCTTAACAGACCTGTCATAGAGCGATCGTTTCTGAGGGTCGGACAAAACCTCATATGCCTCAGCCACTGCTTTGAATTTCTTTTCAGCTTCCACCTTGTTGCTGGGATTCTTATCAGGATGCCATTTTAGTGCCAGTTTGCGGTAGGATTTCTTAACGTCATCCTGTGAGGCACTTTTTTGCAGTCCAAGGACTTTGTAATAATCCACCATCTCAAAGGAAAGGTGAGGCTGTTTGAAGATGCCTGGTACCTCTCTCCCTCCAAGGATGTGAATCCCAGGGATGACCAGCATGCAGAGACTCCTAGACACCTAATGCTGCTGCACTCCTCAGGGGTGGGTAGATGCTCAGTTTATCCCTTGATTTTGCTCTGTCCTTTTGCATTACAAGGCCACACAGTGCTGCTTGACCATATCCTTTTTTTTTTAAGCCTGTTCCTTACAAATTGTGAGATTGTGACCTCAGAGTAGTCTCAGCCAATCATTGCTCAGTTGACCTGACTTCATTCTAGGGTGGAGTTGGTTGTCACTGGCCTTATGTTTTTAAACATCGATCATACATGTGACATTGTAGTTGCCCGATGTAGCTGTGATGTCACAGCTGTGACATATGACCTTGTCAGATTATTTTTTGCCTGCACCTGCCCAAAGGTCGGATTCTCAGATATTCAGTGTGGTTTTGTGTGCAGTCCAGGGAAGTGTGGTATAGTGAGGTCATTTTACCCCTACAAGGCATGTTACACTATAGCAGTAGCTATAGGAAAGCTGTTTGCAGTTTGGCTTCCCACAGTTTGGGAAAAGCATTGATAAATTGGAGGAGGTTCAGGGAGGAGCCATAAAATGTGATTAAGGGTTTGGAAAATATTCTCTGGGGGGAGATACTCAGGGAAAGTCTATTAGTATTAAGAGGAAGTGCAGTGCCAGCTTCACCATAGTCTGTAAGAACCTGCATGGGAACAGAAACTCAATGGCACAGGGATCTTCAGGCTCTGGACAAAGCAGCTTGAAGGTGGCACTAGCCAAATTTAAACTCCAAATAAGTTGCACGTCCTTCATTATGAAGGTAATGAATCATGGGGACCTCCTCATGTGGTCGTTTTTAACCCAGAGTGGGCCTTTTTCCTAAAATCATGATTAGATGACCATCATAATCTCTTCTGAGTTTATAGCCAAATCTAATACTTCTGGAAGAGGTTAGCTCTCACGTTGGTACCAAAATAAATACCCAGAATGAAGCTCACTGACAACCTTAGCCTCTTTTCTACATGATTTTTTTGATATCTCTCCCATGGATGCATGTACCACAGGGTTACCACATGAACGCCACACAGACAAGTTCAGCCTGAGAAGCTGAACTTTGATGATCCAGTCCGGGGTTATCCTGCATCTGTTTCTGTTCCCTGGATTTGCCATTCCTGTGGGAAATGCAATATCCTCGCAGGGAATTTTTTGCATGAAGAAGGTCTCCAAGGAAGTGCCAGTAATGAGAACTCATCTGTCTGTAACACAGTGTCATAAACACCTACTAATGGCAGCATGTGTTGCAGATCACTGCCCTCGTTTCTATTATCCCACACTTTGGGAAGGAGTCAAGAGCTGGCCAGACCAAAGAGCATATGTGCAGCGTATGGGCTGGCTGCTGTCCTAACATACATTGTACGTGTGGGGCCATGAAGCCAAGGGGCAGCCATGTCAGCCTGTAGAAAGAAATGTGACAGAGGAAGGAAGAAAAGTGATTGAGCTGATGTGTGTTGGGGAAGGGCTTTGTTTTGCTGGTTTTCTCACTGGTCAGTGATGGGTCAGTAGTACGGAGGTACTTGTCATATTCTGGCGGTAAAAGTTGCCATAAGGCAGCACAGTGCTGGTCTGGAGGCTGGAGCTGAAGGAAGTGCAAAGCAACAAAGGAGCTCATGGAACCATCGGCTCGCCTCATTGAGGAGATCTTGGCCTTTGCCTCCTTTTGCACAGAGGAGGTCTTCTAAACTACAGGGTGGTTGTGCCACGTGAATCATTTTTCTGCTAGGTGTTGTTTGCACTGCAGCAATGGCAAAAGTTAATCTGGGCCCAGCAGCAAGCTGCTGCTGCCCATTTCAACTCAAAGGGCTCTTTGTACTCCCAAAGCATCCCAAAGTGCTCTTCTACACTAAGGGGAGGACTAAGACTTCATGGCTCGCTCACACTGTAGTGCTTTGCTTGAAATCTTCACCACGGGTACTCGTGTATTTGGGCTACTGGTTTTTTAGGTAAGTCCATTGGACTCGAGGGTGATCCAAGCTTACCATCCACGAGCCACTGTAAGGTGCCAACAGCTCCTAGCCACTGCCAGCGTGGTCCATTTGCAGATGTTTGGCAGAAATTTCAAGAGCAATTGCTGTTCCTACTCTCTGTTACCCAGAAGGGAAAATGGGACGTCAGAAAAGCCTGTTGGAGCGTCCCAGGACAGTTATCTACTGCAAGGAGCGGGGCTGTGCATGGAAGAAAGGAGGTGACTCTGCCTTGTGCTGTCTCTTTGCAAACCGCCTCCTCCCATACTTGCTTTTGATGATGACTGTCCATCTCAGACTGGCTGGCGCACTGGGTTATCTGTCTTGGATATAGTGCATTCTACCCATCTGAAAAGTAGGGAGTGCTTTTCTCCCGTCATCCCCAAACGGAGGACACTCACTGCCTGTCTGTCTGCTGCCTGCAGCAGGCGTCAGAGATTAGCAGCCATTCAAGAGAGGCCACTGCTGTGAGCCAGAAGCGTTTGCAAGGAAAAAAGAAAGGGTCGAGGAGAGGCAGGGAGAAAGGGAAATGAGAGAGACATGCACACATCAAGTAACTAGACCCAAACTAGCCTGGCAGCCCCATCCCTAGAAACCAAGGCTTTGAAATGAGAAATGTTTTTCATATCTTAAATCTCAAGTACAAACAATAAAAACCAGCCCAGACTGTGTTCTTTGAAGAGAAAGTACGAGTGACCTGAACAGTGGTTATCAGCAGCGTCATTAAGATAAACCCTTAACATGATTTAAAGCATCCGAAACTGAAGGCAGCACTTTCAGATACTAACAAAATGGTCTGACATTGGGGATGAAAATCAATAGTAATCTGATGTCACTAAAAATACTCAAAAGTGTCCCATGGCTGATGGAGGTGAGATTAGTGTAAATATTTGTATTCTAATCAGTGGCACGCGAGGGCTGGAGGCGGCCTTTCTGTCTATTTAATTAATGGAGTGGCTTTTTAAAAGGATCCTAATCATATGTGATTGTATCTGCTTATCAACATTTTTGCTAATTAGATGATATGGAGGCAGTCACTCTGCTAATTCCCTCATCCAAACAGCATATCCTGCACAGATAAAGTACAGTCTCTTTTTAATAAGAAACAATCATGAGACAGACTAACCTTAATGGTGCTTATTATCCGAGGATCTTTGGGATTTTCTCTTCTACCCACCCCCTCCTTCCTTTTCCTTCATTCACTGCTTCAGTATGCTAGATGGATGTGGATGCAGCAGTCCCTGTCCTCACTGGTCCCCAGCTCCAGGCACCGCCACGTCCAGCCTGCTCTTCCCTCCCAGACAGGCATCAGGTCTGCAAGGGCAGGGATTGTCAGCCAGGTCAGGATGGGAAGCAAAACACGAGGCACCAAGCAGCAAAATGCCCCAAGCTTTTGGTCACACAGACTACAGGTGACCCCAAACCTGCAGCCCCAATCCCTGACCTTGCTCTTGGCACCCCAATGCGCCCTGGTCCAGAAAGGAGTGAGTGTCTCTGAGTTGTGAAAATTTTCTTCTATGATTCGTATTAGATTGGATATTAGGGAAAATTTTTTCACTGAAAGGGTTGTCAAGCATTGGAACAAGCTGCCCAGGGAAGCGGTTGAGTCACCATCCCTGGAGGTATTTAAAAGACGTGTAGATGTGGCACTTAAGGACATGGTTCAGTGGTGGACTTGGCAGTGTTAGGTTTACGGCTGGACTCGATCTTAAAGGTCTTTTCCAACCTAAATAATAATAATTATTGTTGTTGTTGTTACCATTATTATTATGTTTTCTTCTGTTTTAAAAGGGTCAGCAGAGGAGGTCTACACAAGAGATTTCTCACCAGCACCATTTATCCTGTGACAAGGCTGGGGTCCTTTTATCTAAACCAATGTAAGTCAGAGACATTTGTTCCAAGTCCTTTGACTATCCAAACAAACGCGAGTTGCGCTTCACTCCGCCAGTCAAACTGTCATTAGATGCCTCCGCCTGGGGCAGTCCCATTGGAGGGGAAGGCTGTTCTCACCCCCGGAGCCATGTTCTGAGGGAGCACTGCCAGGGATGGGTGCATTGGGCTGATGTCCTGCTGGGGGGGGCAACAGAGGGACCTGCCTGACTTCAGAAGAAGATTGAAACATAAGTAGAAAATTTGCCTCAAGGAGTGTCTCCTCACCTCTCAAAATATAAGGGCAACATCTTGATAAGGAGAACCTGTCCTAAACAGCCCCCAAGAGCATCTGGGTGGACCAGAGGAAAGAGCGGGAAGGTGCCTGGTGTTTAGTTTTTGGAGGTCAGGAGTTTGCTTGCTGTTTTTGCAGCTGTGAATGTTGAGCAGAAAAGGCTTAAATGACATGGATTCCCACCTCCACGGGCAGGAGGGAGGGTCAGTGTGTCCCGTGCATTGATCTCGTGTGTCGGGCTCAGCACAGAGGTTGGCTGTGGGATGGGAGATGGGGTGGCTCTGGGAAGTGCTGCCTGGGAGGGACCCCTAGAGGCTGGGAGACAGAGCTGAAGGAGGATCCAGAGAGCTGGGTCTGTATCCAGCTTTTCTGAGCCTCAGGTTGGGGCTTGAGGCTAAAGCAAGGTTCAGGCAAGAAGACAAACAGCTTCTGGGTGGTGGCGAGGGGCAGGAACCTCATGAAACCACTTTTTTTTGAGGTACGAAGCCAAAGAGGAGGCCTGGTCCTGCTTAGTGGAGTCAAGGGTGGGCCTGACATGTTTTTTATGTTAGATCATGCCCCATGCCCAGGGCAAGGCCTTGCTCCAGTCTTCGAAAGCCCAAATGGTGGTGTAACTTTTGTCTGTGGACTCTGACCCCAGCAGAATTAAGAGCACTTTGGTTTCATTGCCTGGGTCATCTCCACTATCCTCGTCCAGGCATGGCTATGCTGAGGTTGTACTCAGCAACACAGTTCGCCAATCCTTCAACGATTCCTCCTCTTTAGCGTGGTCACTGACCCTCCTTCCTCTCCATGCTACGTGCAGGAATTAATTCAATATTGACCACTTTGCCAGAGTGGTTTCCCATTGCTAGTTCCATGACTGAGGGCTACAACTTGGAAAGAGGAGGGACTTCTGGGCCAAGGATTGCGTTGCAAGCCGTTGAGTCCTGGGGCTTAATGAGGCACTGCTTATCAGCAGTGTGCTTATCTGGAGCCCGCCGATGGTGTACCTGCTCCAGCCCCATCGTGAGCTAACATGTTTTACCACCCAGTTGCAGGGAGCTGGGAGTGCGCGTGCGGTCAGATGGCACGGTTCAGCTGATGCGTGGTAACTCGTGAAGCCGCAGCAACTTTATCACTTCACAACATCCATACATAGCCACAGCCTTGAATCTTCTCAGGGGAAGAAAGGATGATGAGTTACTGTCCTGGGATTTTCTCTCTGTCTCCAGTCAGTGGGAAGTGGTATGTGGAGCATTCATTTAATAAACCAGAGGGGAAAAGCTGTAGATCAGCTTCTCATTATTTCTGTGCTGGCTCACGCCATCGCTTGGGTTTGTGCCTGACAGTTCAGTGTGTTATTTGAGGCCACTTAAGCATTCTGCAGAAATGATGCCACCCTCTTCTGAAAGCATGGGGTTCATCCAAGAGAGCCTGCTTCCATTAGTAGGTTTATCAGTGCTAATTTCATCTCAATTTTAGGTCTCAGTTTGCAAAAGAGGTGCCCACTTTGGAGACCAGTTCCTGTTGAGAGCCACTGCTCCAGCAGGAAACCTTCTGGAGATGGTTCCTCTGATGTGGGCCTTTGAAGTAAAGCAACTCTAGGTGGGTAAAAATACACCAGTGGGTCTGGTTTGCAGGGGAAGGGGGGAGTCCCAAGTGGTACAAAATTTAGGTGAGAGTCCTGGTGATGTGCACGTAGACCTGAAGCCCCTTGATTAAAAGAAGCAGCCCTTTTCTCTAGAAGGTAGGAGGGATTGTAGGGGACTGCTGTGTTTGTCCCCCAGTATTTGCTAGTGTGTTATACCTACGTCCAAGATTGGGGCCTGGGCAGTTAAGGAAGCAGGTGGGGGGACTGATCAATTACTGATTGCTTTACTGGGAGTGGGGAACTGGAGAAGAGAGCCCACACTGAAGCCATCAGGAAGCATGTTCTGGTCCTGCCTATGGGCACCTTGTACATGGGGCTGCCGGGAACAGTGAGATTTCCACGCTGCCTCAGCAAAGGTTTAGTCCGAGTTTATTGCTGTGATTGAAAGACTGGAGAATATAAATTGTAAATGTGATGACTTAAGACCTCATAAATTCAGTGTACAACCCCATTCCAGAGAGCTTATGTGTGGTGCGGCCACACTGCCTTGGGCTCATGAGTTGCCCTCGCTCCCGTTGCTCAAACCCATGCTCCCCAAAGAGCCCTTCTGCCCTGCCCCGGCTCCCAAGATGATGCATGTGCCTGTGTGTGCACAGATGCTTGGAAACACACGTACACGCTGGCCAGGGACGCTGTCTTTTCTGTGCATACTGTGGTTTTGCTGCTTATGTACAGACATGGACTCCCTGCCGGTGCTTCAGCCCAGAAACCAGTGGTGGTGCTGCAGTAATATTTGCCCATATCTGACGGTAGTGAGGGAGCAAGTGGAGGTCTTGAAGATGTTGTTGCATCCTCTGGGAGGAGGGACAGTCCCCCCTAGCTGGAGAGCCATTTGCATTTACCTGGGGTCCAAGTGTCTTTGCCTAGTTGCTTGCAAAGTTGCTCTATGGTCTTACCCATGTTCTTGTGTGGAGGCAGCATGAACTGCCTGGGTGAATTGGTCACATGCACGGAGTCATTCGAAGCAGCATTGCCTCTGAGCTGTGGTGAGGACTGCCAGAGCGGGAATGATGGAGCTTTTGACCAATGCACAAGTCCCTCCCCCAGTTTTCTGCTTATCCCACTTGTGCCCCCCACCCTGCAGCTGGACGACCCCTGTGAGCAGAGGGCTGAGGAGAGCTTGTCGGAGGAGTGGTCAATGTGCCGGGCTGTTTCTGGGGTGAGTTGTGATAAGATTTCTACAGCTGGGTCATGGCTGTCACTGAGTTTGTCCAGGACAAAGTTCCTTAAATAAATGTAAGCACTTTTGACACTATGTGCTTTTTCCTCTTTTCCTAGGAAGCTGGAGATCTGGAAAGCTGGAAACCAGCCTGCTCCTAGGACTTGTCCAGCCTATGCTAAGGATGTAGCTTGTGGTCTGGGAGCCCTAACTGAAGCCAAGGTGGGGATGCAGCTTCCAGTGCCAACATGCTGTCCTGCTGGGAGCAAAGCTTATGATACTGTCTGAGCAAGGATAGCTGGGGACAAATCCTGAGGGGACACCAGAAGATGCCGTGGGATGACTTTCTCCCCAGTCAAGTGGACCAAGCCCCCAGCACACAGTAAGTGTGGAGGGGGGGGCCTCAGCGGGTGATTGCCACAGACCCTGTGGCTCCCCGTCCTTGAGCAAGCACCCAGGGTTCAGCACTTGGGGCAGGCTGTGCTTTGGCTGGCTCGGGGTAAGCCCCAGCCTGCTTTTTGGAAAACAAACGCCTGCAGCCCCCTGTGCACAGGCCCAAACTTTGATGGCATGTGTGAGTTGGCACCGAGCGCTCCTTTAGGCACCGGGGTTCACTTTCAGGGTCCAAAATGGGGGCCGACAGCAGCGCTTGCAAAAATGCATGCTGGCTTCTCTCAGCAAAGCCCAGTCGCCAAGCTCCTGCCACGTTTCTCTGAAGAAAGTGGGTCAGGCCTCCCAGATGGTATTGCTCAAGTTTTCCCCTCTCCCAGGGTCCAGGCCCAGAGAAGGCAGTTTTGACACTGTTTTGTCTTGGAGGTGGCTGCGTGGCACCGGTCCCCTGGGGCAGTGTAGGTGCTGAGGGTTGTGTTGGTACAGCTGGCGTTTTCTTATTTTGCAGATCTTCTTTTACCGAGTGAGCAACTGGAAAGGAGGAGGTTATATTTTTTAAATAATTTTTAATCACTGTAGAAACCACATTCCTGCTGTTTTGCTTTTCAGTCTGACTTGCAGTAAATGTAGCGTTGATGCTCGTCACACAAGAGCATGTGTGAATGTAGGGCTGTGTGTGCAGGTTTACAGCAGCCTGCCTGCGTGCGTGGCTGAGCAGATGAGGCTGGGGATGCATGTCCAGAGGTGGTGGTCCCGCCTGAGCAGGCTCAGGAACACACTGCATATATTGGCCAAACCATGCTGTGTTTTCCTATCCTGGCTGAAGTCTGTTTGGCAGTGTTTTGGTCTGATGAGAACGTCTTCCTTTGCTTCCCTACACCCAGACCCTTGAAAACTTTGCAAATTCACCCAAAATGTTTGCCATTCCTCAGCACCCCGTTTGTGTGACCCACCATAACTGCCCTTTCCTGGGACTTCATTCTGAACGAGTAGCAGAGATAACGTTTAACAGGCAAGAGCAGATGAAAGGGAGATAAAGGAATAAGGGAGGGGGGGGAAGAAGGGAGGGGAGGAGGAATGCAGAGGTATGTGGCTGCATGTTGTACTGTGTTTATGCATAAACAGGCACGCTTATCGATATCCAGATGTAAGCATGTGTGCGGGGTAATATCTCCTGAAACAATAGGCGCTACTCGACTTGGGGAGCGCTGCTGGAGCCTCTCCGTCAGATGCTGCCATGTTATCAGGTTGCAGCAGGCGTTCCCATCTAATCGGGGATCTGAGCCCCGTGAGCCGCACCCGGGGCTTTCAAAGCCTCTCCTCCAGCCTTCAGCCCACTTTGCCTCTGAGGAGGGAGGGCAAGAGGGGACAAAAGGAGCCAAGCCTCTCCGGAGGTGATACCCAGTGTGTCTGGCCGCCTGGCTCCACACCTCGGTGGGGACGCAGGAGCTGGTGTTGCTGCTGTGCTTCAGCGAGGATGGCAGCAGGGTGACCCTGAGGACCCAGCCAGCCCTTGCCAGGAGGAGAGAGCCTGGCCAGAGCTGCAGCAAAGCACGCGCTTTGTTCAGTGCGGAGCAGATAATGTCCGAGGGGCCAAACCGGCCATTTCGCCCCCATCCCCTGGGCTGTGGCAGGCACAGGAGCCAGCTCTGGGGGGACAGCGCTGGCAGCTGGGGGCCTTTCCTCTTTTATTTTCTTCCGTGTTTTTAAGGAAGGCTCCAAGAGCAAAAAAAGCTTATAAAAACCTTCTTAGCCCCACCGCTCCCTAGCACCAAAATGCAATGACCACTAATCTTACGTGGCTCATAACTGCAAATAGCTCTGGAACTAATTAATTTGACAGTGTGGCCGCTGCCCGCCTTTTTCACCAAAATCAATTAAGGAAACACACATTTTCCCTTCTCCTGCCTTCCTTCCCCGCGCCACTTTGCAGTGAGGCAGAGAGGAGAAGGGACAGCGAGGACCGGGCGCTGCTTTCCCAGGGCTCCCGGGGGGTCGGGAGCGGAGTGGGGGAGCACAGCGAAAGGGGATTAACAAGGTGGAGGGAGAGACGCCGCTGCTTCTCCACACCAGGAGCGGGGATGCTCCCCGGGGACGGGTGGCGGTGGGAAAGCTTGATTGCCACATGCAGCCACGCTGCACTGTGCTCCTCCCTCCCTCCGTCCCGGCTCCCTGAAGACCCCCGTGAATTGTCATTCCTTGCCGGTGCAGGGGGGAATCGGCCGTCGAGCTCTCCGAGCATTTTTTTATTTGCATGGTTAATGAGCCCCTCCAGAAGGGGCAGCAAGGGAGAGGCAGGTGGGAATTTCAGCACTGTTTGCTTGCCAAGCAAGGGCAGAGGTGTGTGTTAAAGAGGAGTCAGCAAGGAATTTAGGGACGTGAATTCTGCATTTTGCAAGAGGCGCTGGTAGGAGTCAGAGTGGGGTCTCGTGCAATTTTTAAGGCTCCTGGCCTTGGAGGTTTAAAACTATAGCCAGGGAATGAAGGTGGGGAGCGTGCTGGAGGGGGCTGCGGCTTCCCTCTGCCCTGGACTGGGGGGG
>VYZV01045894.1:239322-250573 GCA_013401275.1 Pandion haliaetus
GGGGGGGCAGGAGGGTCCAAGCTGGGGCTGTGGTGTACCAGCATCACACCGCTTCCCAAAAAAATCCAGCAAGAACAGGACCCCCCTCTGTGCTTGTTCTTCTGGTTCCACTTCCAGGTGGAAAAGTGAACCAGGTCTGGGGGAAATGGGTTGAGCAGTGGCAGGGGTCTGTGAGCATGCCACTCACCAAAAACACCCTTTTTGAGGAATGGGAGACAACTGTCCTCAGGACATGGTGCTGAGACACCTGGTCAAGCCGGGTAAAACCTCCTGAGCATTATTTCTGTAAATGCCTTCATTTGCCCATATCACCTCCTCCAATCTGTATTGAAATGCCCTTCTATTAATAAATAACTCAATTCTCCATTACCCCATCTCCTCAGCTCACGTTGAAGTAACTGGGAATTTGGGTTTGGTTTTTATAGACATTAGAAATAGATTTTATCTTTATTAAGGGCTCTCTCCCCACCTCCCCAACCTTTGCTCCATTGCACTGAGCACAGCAGCGGCTGGAGTGGAGGAAGCAGGTCCCTGGGCTGAGCTTAGCACAGGAAGAGGAAGGAGATCCTGTCCCTGGTTTGGCCAGGGCAGAAGGGGTTTAAAAGGGCCAGGTTCCTCCCTGTGTATTGACGACCTGAGAGTACATCTCCATAGCATTGTGTAAAGCACTTGAGAAAACGAGGGAGACATTTTGAATGAAGAATATTTAAGAAATCATGTGTCTGAAAGATTTAGTTCTCAAGGGTTTGTTTGTTTTCTCTTTGTGGGGGTAGATATCTGGCTTGGGCAATACCTATAAGGAAACCTCCCCAAATGCAGTCATGATGCTGAGCCACCACATGAATTTGGGGAAGATTTTCTTTTTTTAAACTGTGGGTTGCAAACATTCCCTGGAAAATATTTGAGTTTTGAAGTGCATCGGTTGGTCATGATTGGGCAGGGAAGTCACAGGGTGGCATTTTTATCCTCGGGTTGGACAGCAGCACGGTTTCTGGCAGGGATATCAGTGCATGTAAATTAGAATTGTGGTTTCCATGAATACTATCATATATGGATTGGAAGCTGACTTTCCAAGAGCAGTCGTGCCAGGAAAACTTGTGCTCTCACATAGCCCCAGGCAGCAAACACAAGTGACACAAACATGGTGAGGGTGAGTTCATTTACAACTATGACTGTTCACAAAGTATTTCTAAAATTTGCCTTCCCTGCTGTTCCTCCCCTGTCACCCCTTCCTCCTCCCCTTCCAGCTATGCTGGAGTGAGCTAGGAGGTTTGGTATCCAGCCTTACACAGCGGCTGGTGCTTGGCTGGTGGGGATAGGCGCCGCGGCCAGCATGCACCTGGGTGCAGGTAAGGCTCCGGCAGGGTGGGGACTGGATTCCTTCTTGGGCCCTCTCGGCAAACAGCTCCTGCCCTGGAGCCCTGCGTTCCTCTGCCCTTATCTCCCTGTACAAGGCAAAGCTATAAATGTTATTGGCCATGAAGTTATTCATCCCCTTCAAAGTTACGCATATGCAAAATAGGCTCTCCTGCTAGAAATGGGAGCCTTCTTACAAAGTGTGAGTGTTTAAAGATTTTTTTTTTTTTTTAAATAAAAATCTCTAAGAAAGAAGTGCATTAACATATAATGACATTAATAGCACTGGATCTGTATAGACCTAATTATATGTGTTACCACAAGTAAATAACCACAACATTTCTTACAAGGTAAATACACTCTTGCTCTAGGGATGGCTAAATTGAGGTGCAGAGCAATGGCCCAGCTGGTCCATGCAGTTGGCAGCGGAGAGAATAAGTGAGAAGTGACATACAGGAGCTTGAGTTGGGACACAGGTCCTGCCCTCATTGCAGGCACAACTCAGCCCCCCTTGGGCCCTCGCCATCCCTGTCCAAGGTATGTGGCACCAGGTCCTGCACCCACAGCGCTCTGCAGCTGGCTGGGCTGGCACGCAGTGGCTTCCATGCCGGCTGGATGCAGTGATGGTCCTACCAGAGCAGCACACAGCGGTGAGGGCTGTCAGCAGAAATCAGACTTTCAAAGCTCAGAAGACCCCACTGCTTTCTTCCAGAAGTTTATAAAATTCATTCTGGTTCATACCTGTTGTTGGTTTAAACCTATTTCTTTCTGAGGAATTACTCAGCTCAAGAAAGAAAAGCAGTTATTCTATTTTTTTTGCTAACTAGGGGAATCCAATGATATATAAAGGAATAGGAGATCCGTTACATGTCTCTGACCTCCGAAGCTGGAAGAAGCTGTTTCCCCCATCTGTGGCACGTCTCCTATTTTATTAGGCTTATGCATGGGCTACGCTTGCCTGTATCAGCCATCCCGTTTTCCCCCCACACTGCCTGTTGACGGCGCAGACCAAGACCTTCGCGGCTGACCTTCAAGCCAGCTGAGTCTGGAAACCTCTGGATGATCCAGGCAGCAGTTTCTATTCACTCTGTCCCATCCCCTTCCCCTCTCCCCCCACAGGGCAGCTCTCTGCAACAGTGCTGGGGCCAAAGCAATGCTGGACGGGGCTTTTTGGGGAAAGGAACTCAAGACCCCGGCCAGCTTCTGTCCCGCATTTCAACTTCCGTGGCCTGACATCAAACATGTCGCTGCAGCCTGAGCCCCCACGGGCCTGATGGAGGAGCAAAAAGAGAGGGCTGGAGGCAGCAGATCCTAATCTTTATTAAATAAGAACAAAGCTTATGCCGGCTAATGAGAAAAACAAACCGATGAAAGATCCGGCAAGCTCCTCAGAAGGACACAAAGAAATTCTCTCTGAACAAGAGCAGGCTAAAAATATTCCTGAATATTTATTTTGCTGGCAGTGGCTTCACAGGCTCCAGATTCGATGCCGCCTCTTTGGGGATTGGCATGACCGTCGCAGCGCTTTCAGAGGAGGGTGCTCCAAACTCTGCACGACGCCCAGAGCCACAGCAGAAATAGCCCTGCAGCCAAGATGTGAGAGCATGAACTGCCTCAGTGCTGTGAGATGATGGCCAGTCCCTGTACACCTCTGTTTCTCTAAGGACAACAGGGTATTTTACTGTTGGTTTAGGTCCATCATCCTGTTTGGAGCTGGTGTGTAAGAGCCAGAGATGCTGCAGGCAGTCTTCTCCAGTTTCGTTCCCTTTCTTGACATGGGTCCCTGCACACAGGGTGCCAAGGCTGCTGTCACTAAGGCTTGCATTGATGCTGTACACCCTCTGCATCATGACATCAGACTCATCAGGGACAACTGGCAGGAGACTGGGAGCACTGGTGGTCTTATCCAGCTAGAGCCCACAATGTTCCCGCAAAACATCTCCGTGACCCACTGGGCCTCACCAGCTCCAGGTCTCCCTGCAGCAAGCTGCAGCTTATGCAGCCGTCATCAGCAGAGATATGGGCATTGTTTGCAACCAAACCCAAAACCACGTGAAGTTGCCCAGATTGCACACGTAGCGTAATGAACTTTAAGCACAGACTGGGCCTGGGGAAACCAGTCAGGGCAGGGGCAGTGTTTCGGGAGGTTGTGATCAGCCTAGTGTGGGCTGCAGACCCCAGCAGGTGAGCCTGCACCCGCACAGGGATTTGCAGAGATTTGGCCAGCCCAGCTGCCTCACTCCTCCTGCCCTTGCTGCTTCTGTGGGCCCCCGCAACCTCTGTCCAGCCCATTATCTCCAGAGATGGTTAGTGGGAGACGATGGCAACCACAGCATTGGATCAGACCACCTGGCCAGGACAGGTGGGCAGCTGCAGGGGCTGTTCAGAAATCACCTCTCAGCTTCACAACTGCCCTCCCCCTTTCCCCTATGGGCTGAGCCCCAAACCTCAGCCTTGAGTGCCACTGAACTTGGCTGAAAATGTCACTTCTAAAGGCAAAAGCAATACAGTGATGGGGCCTGCAGTTCCTCCTCCACCTCTGCCTTCACTGACCATGAAACCTCAGCCTCTGCTCTTTTAATGTACTGTGGCTGAACTTGCTGCCAGCAGGTCAAAGGGAACATAATTTACTCAGGCTTTGATGCATTTGATACAGTTTGGGGTGAAAAGGGAGAGGGGGAGGACAGGAGACAGAGGGGATAAGCGGTGGCAAGGAAGGAAGGACGCTGCCTCTTTGTATGGGAACTGGATTAGTATGAAGATGACAGAGGCATTTTCTAGCCAAGAGGGACTTAGCAATAACCAAGAGGGTTTTGACTGGAGCAGGGGACTCTGTGTGCTCAGATCAGCGCGGTGGGTAGGAGGCAGCTTGAGCATTTGTCTGCAGGGCCCTTTTTATCTCTTTCTCCGATTAGGAGATTGGCAAGGGGCGGCGAGGGCAGTGTTTATGTTCAGTATTGTCCTTTTACTGCTGAGGCAGGACCATGGGATGGTCACAGTTCCCTTCATGGCAGCCAGTTCTCATCATGTTTGCATGTCCTGAACACCCTCCTTGTCTTAGAGCCCTTTACTAGCTGCTTCATGAAGCCTCCCTGCCCATTTTCCTGCTGGAAGGAGGTTACAAGGCACAAAGCAGGTAAATGAACCCACGTGGTAGCTTTTTTGGAGAGAGAATCAGAGGTACCAATTGCCCAGCCTACGCTTGGAGCATAGGAAGCTTACAAACACCAAGGATGGGCTGAAATCAAGGGAGCACAGCCCTTACCTCACATGGCTTCTGGCTGTGCCTTTTCACATCAAGCTGGTCCAGATAGTCTCGCCAGCCCTGTCCCCTCTGGTGTTGTGTAAACCCCAAAATATTGTAAAAAACCCACGCTCTACCCTTCTCACTCCTCTAGCAACCACCATCAGCCTTGGAGAAGTCAGGGGCCACCGTGTGCCGCTTGATGTAGGTTTTTCTACAGGTTCCTAAGCTGTATCTTGGCCAGAGGCTTCAGGGCAGGACTGAATTAAAAGCAGGAGCCAGCAGCTTTTGCAAAGAGCCCCTCCTGATGGCAACACTTTTGGGTCACAGCATGCACCTCGCTGGGCTGTGAGCACTTGGGCCAGAGTCTGATGCTTTCAAACACAGGTTGCTTCCCCCTTTTTTGGGGGGCGGGAGATAGAGGAAAAGGGCAACATCCCTTGTGAGAACCTAAATATTCTACTCTCCAGCTTTTGTCTTGACTAGCTGGTGTTTACACAGGGGCAAAGAGGCCTGGAGGAAGCGAAGCGATGTGGCTGCTGTGGTTTCAGTTCTCACTCCACCTCACTACTGAGAAACTGGACCCCTGGTTTGGTTTGTGGCTGGGGAGGAAGAGGAAAGGTCCTTGCATCTGATCCCTGCTGAGGAGGCTCTCCCAGCCCCGCAGAGCCACCAGCAGCACCGATGAGGTCTTGAGAAAGAGGAGAGAAAACCAGCCCCCCAACAAACTCTGCTCCAGCAGCTCATGGTGCATTAATATTCACTGCAGAGCGAGGGGTGTAAATTCACTGCTATCTCCTCAGAGTTTGCCGTTTATGCCGTTCATTTCACATAGATGTCACTACTGCCTTATGAGCGCTCCTCCGAGCCAGCCAGTTAAATGGACCTAGTGCATTATAGTAATGGAGTAACTGTATAAAAACAATGAAATCCAATCTCTTTAAACTGATTTGATGTCTGCCTGAACCACAACATTTCCTGCTAATGGCTTCCTTCATTTTGTAACCGTGATCTCCACCTGATCAGATTACAGCTGTTTTTAATTACAAAGCTAATAGAGTTTGTAGGCAGTGTCAGGCAGACGGCGCATGCCTGGGGTGGGCACGGGGTGGAGGGGAGCCGGCGGGGGCTCTGGGTGGCTCTGCTAACACACTCAGCCCATCAAGCCGACTGTCAGAGCACTGGGAGCGGGGGACAGCCAGGAGGGACGGTGATATTTTTCGGCATGGAGCCAGCATGCCAGTCTCCGGGCTGGTCTGCACAACAGCAGACAGCCCTGGGTTGTGCTCCTGCTCTATGCTTGGGGTGCCTTGTCACCAGGCCGGGCAGCTGGTGATGCCCAGGAGACCCATGGCATGTTTAGTGCTCCTGCGAGACAGGTGCCAGGGTCACAGGAAGGCATGAAAAGGGCAGAAACAGCTTTTCTTGATGATGGAGTGTAAAAAGACCAAGGGAAATAAAAAAGAAAAGAAAAGCAAAGCAAAAAGACCAGAATAGGGATGCAGGGTGCCATTTGACTTCTGCAAATGATGGGGCAGGAAAGACCATTGTGGATAACTGACAGTGGAAAAAGCCCTCAAGATTGATGTCTTTCTTATGGGATAGTGCAGTCAGCTGTGGGGTCTGTGTCCTCTGCCTCAGCCCAAGCAGTGAACCCCCAGGGACCATCTCCATGGCTCAGCCCCATCCCCAGTGGCCTTGTTTTGTCCAGCGGTTCATTTGTGTATTGATTGCTCCATCTCTCTGGGTTAGGGGCATGGATCAGCGTAGCTGCAGGGAGAGAAGCAATTTGAAAGCTGTTCCCAAGCAGCACTGACCAGGGATGCCTGTATTTGGCAGAGCATGTGCATATACTGCAGGAGAGCCCCAGTCTGACTCTCTGATGGTGGGAATAAACCTGTGGGTGTGTTACAGATGGTGCTGGGTAGCTCATGCTGATGTTTAGGATTCAGCTGAGGTTGGGCTCAGTTGAAGTTGGTTGAAAAAACCTCGATAGAGAAACAGCAGCATCTCCCTCTCATACCGCCCTGTCCTGCCATGTGAACCTCTTCAGTGGGTTGGTGAAGCTACTTTTGTCTATCAAAGCCAGGCAAGTAGGATGGCTCAGTGGTGAGCAACCAATTTACAGCAGCTGGGGAAGGGTGGGAGCAGGCAAGGGGAGAACCCCAATTCAGCCTCTGTGGGGGTGTTCCTGGGCAGTATGACCATGCCAGAGGTGCCCTGCTTGATTCACCCTGCTGCGGGGATGCTCGTCCCTCGTTGTGGTAATGCCAGAGCCACACATGTCAAGTTACACACCAGCCTTGTAAATGATTTAGGGTCCACATCAAGAGCACATCAATTATGTACTCAGGGACTTAATTATTTAGCTTGACAGGAGTCTCTCCCCTTAATTTCATTGTCTTCTCAGTCTTCCCTTTCACAAGAGCCATGGATGCTCTGCTGGGAAGGGTGCCCCGTTGCATGTTTCTGCTCATTCCCAGTATTGCCCAAACTCATGTTTCCCCCCTTCCCTTAGCAGATGAGGAAAACAAGCTCCAGATGTGACTCTGGGGCAAGGTAAGTGTCTGGGCCCGTGCACCACCGCTGCTCTGCTCTGCCCTTGAGGTGTGTCAGGGACTGGACTCTGCCACTGGTCCTAAATCAGCAAATTTAGGAGGCTTTGGGGATGGCATAGGTGAGCTGTGTGCTGGGATGAATTTTTGTGATTTCCAAAGTCCTTTCTGCTGCCTGGTCACCCACCAGCAGCCAGAGAAGAGGGTTCCTGCAGCCCTTCCAGGTGCTCCCTGGCAGCGCTGGGGATGTTGCCTGAGGACGATGCCTGCCCATCACACCGAAAGCCATCTGCATGCACCATCATTCAAGTCAGCGTTTTGCTCCTCTCCTCCCCCCACCCTTTCTTCTCTTTCCACCTCTTCCTTTATCTGAACTTTTAAACCCCACGTCTGGTGCAGATTTTTACAGTAACTCAAGCCTTTGAGAATTGTTAATGCCGTGCTGTTTTCACAGCGACATTAATATGCACTGCAAAAATGCCAAGTTATCAAAAGTCGGTCATTGCTGCTGGGAGGCTGCAGGTCGTGGCAGCCACAGGAGAGCAGGAGGCGAGGACACGGCTGTGCTCAAGGGGCACAGCTCGGGCAGGCGAGGCCCCGGATTTGACAGGATTTCCTCTCTGCGCCATCTCTTCACTGTGTCTTGGTATGTCTTTAAACATGTTTATTTTTCAACCCTTAAAAACTACCTTTTCCTAAGATAAATAAATGAAACTAAGACTGGGAGCCTAGGATTTTAAAGCAACCCTACAATAACAAAGCAGTGTGTGCAGATCAGTTGTCACCAGCAACCCTACAATAACAAAATAATACACACAACCCCATGCAACGCTAAAACAACTGCTATGGGCATGCGAGGAAGGAAATATATTTTCCAGCGTTGAGCTTAACAAGACTTTGTTCTGCAGTAAACTTAGGGGTCAGAAGGGGGATGTAAAGACCAAACACCTTGAGCAGCGTAACTTTAATGTCACGCAGCAGGCAGGGTCGTTGGACATGCGGCAAACACCACTTCGTTAGCGCAGTGTTTAATAGTCTGGAAAAGGAAAAGAAAGCGAGGTTTTGCGATGAAACAGGAAGTTCCCTCGAATCCTGGAGCCTTTGAAGAATTGTCAAAGGAATGAGAAGTCTGTATGTTTGAAAAGGCTCTGGGTTGTGAAGCTGGAGGGGGCAGGGGGATACAGGGAGGGAGGTACCGAGCACAGACCTTCTCCAGTCCCACACTCCACTCTTTGTTCCCCTTTTCTTTCTTTTAAATTATTTGACGCTTTTTCATTGCTTAATTTTTTTTCTGATACACACATGCATTTTCTGAGGTTAGCAGGAGTTTTCTCTGAGTTCGATCAAAGCCCCAATCCTACATCAGGCTGCTGCTGGCATGGCTTTGCCCACACCTTGCTGCAGAGCAGCGAGTGGAGGTAGCTCTGTGATCCAGGCTCTGTTCACGCCTGACGCACAAAACCATTTTTTTGAGGAAGTGTTTCTGGAGTTTGAAAAGGTCTGGTTAGCTGCTTTTTTTTTTTTTTTTTAAATTTGTCTGTGCCCCTTCTACTTTTCAGGTGCTGCACTTCTGTGTGGCTGCGAGAGCAGATGGGCAATGCCTCGCCTTCCCACAGTGCCTGGTCTGCCAAGAGTCACCAAAGAAAATTCCTGTATGATTTCTGACACATTTTTCTCAGCATTTGAAATACAAATATGCTGAAAAAGCATAATTCAGCAGCTTACCTCTTACTAGAGGGAATCTGTTTGCTGCAAAACTGATTATGATGATGATGATGATGAAAGGGCTGAGTTTAAAGGCCTGTTGTGTGCCCATAAGGGGACTGGACACTAGACCTGAGAGAGGCTTTCAGCCAGTTGAAGGCATCGGGAGGATGCTCAGCACTGGAGGGGTGCCTGCTGGCATGTCTCCACAGGGAATGGGTTTCACTTCCTTGCAAGCCCAAGGTGTGGAGGTCCAGCTCTTTCTTCCTACCCACGGAGGGAAACAGGATCTGCCCTTCCCCAGGCAAAAACTGCTGGTGATGAGTTGCCTTCTCCCCTTGCAGGGTGCTTTCCTGGTGCCAAGAAAGGGCAAGACATGAGCAACAAGGTGGCCGAAAGGAAGCACCCAGCCGCTTGTCAGAGAGGGCGAGCTTGGTGAAGGGAGCCTGGAGGAAGAGCCAAGAGACTGTCATGACACCGTGCTTTCCTCTGTGCTAATTGTACACTTGGGACCAAATTTAGCCTGGTGTAACTCCGCTGAAGTCACCAGGGATTAATTTGGCCTCTGGTGGCTCCATTGTTTTAGCTAAATGAGTCAGAAGAAGCAGCCTATTCTTATCTGTGCACAGTGGGGCGGTGACAGTAATGGCTCGGTGAGGCAGACCCCAAAAGCAGAGTGACTAGGACCTGGGATCAGGGCTACCACGAGCCAAATGGGGCTGCAAGAGGAAATGTTTTGACGTTTGGGTTATAGATGGAGGCAGGCTCAGTGTGGGCGCGCTAGCAGTGCTCACCACCGCTGCAGACGGAGGGGAAGGGGGCTGTCAGGTTCCCTGAATATTTGGCGGTGCTGTTTGGAGTTCCTCAATTCTTCAGCCACCGGAGAGGGAAGCTGTGGCTCTGGAAGGGGCATGTGGTGTCGAAGGGGACTTCACACCATTTCCCAGCACGGTGAGAAAGGGAGCCCAGGCTGGAAATGTCCAAAAAGCACCGGCTGCATCCCTGGGCTGCTCGTGCATCTGCCAGCGGCTGGGTGGAGGAGGGATGGGATAGAGCATGGCCTGGCGCAGGGCTGGAGGAGATGCCTTGGGCAAAAGTTTTGACCCCTGGCCCAAGGCAGCATGCCGGTTTGGTGTGTTGTGAATTCCCTCAAACTTCTGGGAAATTCAGGATGAGTTGGGAAGTTGTGATTTTTCCAGCCCAGGTTAGGTGCAAGCTGTTTCCAAGCAGAGAGGTGTTTGCTGTATGGGCTGCGGGAGCCATGTGCCTCAGCCAGCCAGCATCCAGCCTTGCGACAGGCGGTTTTGGAGGGGAAATGGAGCGGGCAATGGAGACAGAACTATTGTCCCCCTTCCCATGCCTGCTGCTGCACCCAGTCTCCCCTTTTCATGCTGTACCCACTGGGCGGATAAGCATAAGACTCCAGTCTCTGAGGCTGCCAACCCGGCACCTTTCGCCATGGCTAAACATGCTTTAAAGGGAGTACAAAGGCAGATCTTCTTCTGAGGGTGGAGATAACAATAGGTAGGAAGGGAGGGGAAAGCAGACCTGGAGCCTCACTGCTCCCAGTGCTCTTGCACCTCCACGGCTCGAACAGGCGCATTCCCGGCGTCCGGGGCCGGATAATAAGCAGAGCCACAGCAGCTATTCAGGAGGCTCTGACCCTGGCTAGGTAACTACATAATGAGCCTGTTTGAATTGCTCCCGTCCCTGCCAAAGGGGTGGGATCAGGGGATGCTTTTGTTTGCAATAATGAACCTGTAATTATGCTACATTTCTTGGTTTTAGCCACATTTTTTGTGTGCGTGTTGTTCTCTTTGTATTGACAGATTTATGGCCAGGATACTCCGCTGCACCACCAGCCGTTCGGCACTGTGTGGAGACTGTCTGACTGTCGTCTCAGAAAGGTGTGGGGAGAAGGGGGCAGGGGAGTGTCTTTGCACTACCTCAGCCCCTGAAGGGTTAAATAAATGCATTAAAATTAATACAAACAGCAGAGTTGCTGCTTTCCAAAAGTCACTGGTTTCAGCAAGACAAAAAAAAATGTTTTGAGCTCCAGGTGAATTAAAAAAAAAAAAAGTAGGGAATGATTAAACTGCATAAATAAATAAATAACACACACCAGATTTCAGCTCCAAGGCGCTCAATAAAATTGCACTTTGAAATGCAAGGATTAAGCAGGGTAGGTGACAAGGTAACTTTGTTAACAGGCTAATCTCTTGCTTTAACAGAGACAGGGGATTTAGGTGTGACTGCACAAAACTGCTTTATGGTCTCTTTTTCCAGCTGGAGATGGTAGGAAGGGGGCAGGATGAGATGGGACAGGGTTGGATGTTTTAGAGCCATTTGTAAGATGCGTTTAAAGTGCCTTTTTTTTTTTTTTTTTTTTAAT
>VYZV01045894.1:250601-290886 GCA_013401275.1 Pandion haliaetus
TTAAGAGGTCTGCTTGGAAATGTGTCACTAATAACCCACTGTTCCCAAACAGTTCAGGTAGGGGATGATGTAGATGTCAAACGATGATGAATAATTGGTTAAAAGCATTGGTGGTGCCATTTCTTACTGAATGGTTTTATTTGCTTTCTTATAAAAAGCCAACCAGCAGCATGGGCTATTCAAAATGTTATGTCAGGACCTCTTTGCTCTGAGTCTTTCCCTGAATTTCAGCACTTCTTCACCAAGGGATGTGTGAAATCTAAATCGGGTTACTTTTTTCAAATGGCCGCTCTGCTCTTTGTGGGGGGGAAAAAGAAAGTAAAAGAAAAAAAAAGGAGCTTTACGTCTTTACATTTCTATTTGTTACTAAAATGTGACAGTGATGGGCAGATGAATCTGAAATGAGACCTGGATCCCCCTGTGAGGGTTTGTACCATATGGTGACCACTTCACTGTACCCAGGGTCCAGCCACCCCCTGCCATCCTTCCCTCCTACAGCAGGCAGAGTACTCCTTGCTTTGCAGTTTAACTTTCTTGAGTGTCAGTGTGGATCTCCACAGTGAACCAGGGGAGATGTGGGGGAGCAATCAGGAGTTCAAACCTTCTCCAGGCTTCTTTGTTTCTGAATAAAAATGACAATGAGAAAATGATCTCCTCCATAATGTTCATTTGAAATTCAACAGAAAACAGCAGGCTGAACACGTTCTCTGGTTTTAAATAGATCTGGTGAAAGTATTTATCATACTGTATTTGTTGCAGCATTTCTGGGGTATTTGTGCTGGCTGCAGGCGGAGGGACTGATCCTGGAAGGAAACTTGGTGTCAAGTTCCCAGCCCGTTTACAGATTCATGTGCTGGACCATTTCTGGATGAGATTTCAGCTTTCTCAGGTGGGTGAAGGTGATCTCGTCCGTGAGGGCATGGGAATAGAGGTCCCAGTGAGGGAGGCTCTGCTGCTGGGTCAGGGGAAAGTTGGTTTTCCTTTTGCTTTGATGCCTGGGTAGCAGGAGGGAAGGCGGTTTCATGCAGGCAGGCTGTGAACCTCAGTTGAGTAGGACTGTTTAAATGTTTCCAAACCATCAGCCCAAAGATTCTTCTTTACTAATGCTGAAAAAACAAACCCAGACTCTGAACCTCAGGGTTATGTCCATTCCTGCATTTCAAGCTACCTTTGCAGGAAGGCACACATAAAGGCTCAGCGGTGCATCTGCCCAAAACAACCAAGGCCAGCTTGCCTGCGGATGTGCCAGCAGGTCACGGAGCTGACAGGGGTACAGGCAGAGGTCAGAGCTGCAGCGGTGCGGCAGGAGGGGAGGTGGGGGGACGGGACAGGACTGTCACACAGCACAGCAGGTCACTGCTTCCCCAGGGGAGCCATTCGACTCTCCAAAGAAAACGCCCAACTTTGGGCTATGCTGAGTGATCCTGATAGAAGTGCTGGTCAAAGCCCCAGCCATGACTTGGCTGGTGGGGACCTGGAGTGTTACGTGGAGACCCCTCCACCCCTCAGCAGTGATAACCAGAGCACATGCTTTGCACAGCTTGCGGGTGACAATAAAACTTGTCCGCTTGCTGCTGCCCAAGGGCTTGAGCTTGCATGGGGACCACGTGGGCTGCCATGTGCCAGGTCTTAGCAGGGCTCATCAGAGGTGGACTGTTGACTGTGAGCACATCAAGCACTTTCCCAAGTATGGATGGAACAGAAAGTATGAATTACCCACTTTAAAAATCAGACATGACCCCAACTCCGAAGTTATCCACCATTCGGGCGCTAAAACATATTCAAACTGAGCAGCAGATGCTTATTCTGTGCAGGAATCTGACCAATTGTTTCCCTTCTCTCCCTTGTCCTTATACCTTAAATCATTTTGACCTTTAATTGGCCCTAATTTGCCCACAGACGGCCCTGGGACCCTTCAACACATTTGCTTGTAATTGGGTCCCTTTGTTATTTTTCCAGAGAGCCACTGCTGGTTGTTTCTTTTTGAAAACATTGTGGCATGTCATTGAGAGTGGAGCCGCTTTTAAATTGGCCCTGCTGGGGGCCAGGAGAGCCCTGTGAAAAGCCCAGCAGAGAGAGACAAGGCTATCTAAACGCAATTATCATATCACTGTGAAAACGTGAAACCAGCCTGAGCTTAAGCAAACATCACACGCCCCTCAACTGGAGGGTGGTAAATGCTTTGCTGGGAGGTGTGGGGTTGAATGCCACGGAAGAGGTTATCCTGCCATCACATGGTTTGCTCGGCAAAGCGGCTAACGTCTGTCTGCCTCTTGCTCGCTGTGGCTGGGGATATAACTTGGCAGTGTGTTCTCCTTAGTGGTTTTATTTAAATTCACCCTATTTCAGCATGGCGGTTTGCAAGCGATTGCTCTGGTTCAGCTACGGGGCAGTGCACTGCGGAGCGGGCATAGGAAAGTCCAGGAGAGGAGCAGCAATAGCAGTGAGCCACTGTATTAGCAGACAGCGCTTCCTGGGTAAGGCCCTATGTGCAATATTAATCTGACTGTGGCCACAGTTTGCCCCTAGCCCCGCTCATAATGTCATCAAGATCTTAACTATCCAAAGCTAAGTTAGAACAGCAAGGGATAATACCGCAGCTAGATAGCATCTGCACTGCCTCCTGCGCTAATGGACAGTTGTTCTGTAACCGAGTCTCCCAGCTCAGTTAGCCCTGCAGCATGGAGACCTCTCTTTAATATTCGCTCCGTGCAGACCTTAAAATCAAGTTAAGTTACAGTGCTGTCAAGCCTCTGACCACAGCTTGTTGTGCCAATGGTCCTCTTGTCACCAGCTGAGATTGAAGCTGGTGCCCAAGCAGCTGGGAGCTGCAGCATGTCCCATAAAGTCATTTTAGTACCAGATCCTAAATAAGTTTACCTTCCATGGCTTAAAGAATTCATACAGGTAGCACCCACAGACTTCCACCACCCTGGAATAGGTTAGCAAATTACATCTCACATTGTACGGAAAATCAGGTGAGCTGTGGCTGACAAAAGCTAAAGCTGGATTTCTGCCCTGCAGAGGGGAGTTTTTTATCAGGTCAGTCTGTCCGTGTGTGGCTCCAGCAAAGAAAAGACACTGCTGTTTTCACCTGGCTGATGCTAGTGGAGGTCAACAGCGATTGAGGAGGACTTGCTGCTCTGCAAAAGTAGCAGGTGTGATGATGTCTCCTCTCCCTCAAGGTCATGTGCTGAGACAGGCATGGCAAGATGGTAATTGCGATGTAAAAGGCACATGTTTGGAAGGAAGATAGAGTCCTGCCCAACCAGCATGGCTGTTAAATCGCGGGTGAAGCCAGCAGAGATGGGCCCTTAGACACAGGCAAACCTCACAAGTCCTCCATTGCCCATGGATATTTCTTGATCTGAGGGGTGGGAAGCTGTAGTTTTTAATGGTCAAGGCATCTAATTAGAGTTGAAGGTGGATGAAATTAGCTCAGTAAAGTGAGTCTTAATAGTTGGCAGCAAGACTCCTGGTTGTGTAAAGCTCCTACCATAATTTGGCAACATGTAACTGGCTTTGAGGTGCTGGAGGAAGAAGTCCACTGAAGTATCCCCCCCTCCCTCTCCAGGTCAGACCCTGCTCTCCCAGAGCCATGCGAAAGGAGCAGCACTCCTCTGCCCAAACCTCCACCAGCTGGAACAGCTCACCCAAAACACCAGGCTCCGAATACAGCTGGCACGAGAAGTTCCCAGGTGTGACTGGAGTGCAAGTTTCATCCAGGGGATCACCTGCAGTCCTGCAACTGCAGCCAAGGAAAGTGGAGCCAACAGGCCTGGGGGTGAGGTTTGGGGTCCATGTGATGCACCCAGGCATGGCTGGGTCATCCTTTGGAGTATGGGCTGAGCTCAGGGAATAGAGACCCGCCAAAGCATCTGCATCTCTCTTCTGACTGAACAGTGCATTTTTCCCAGGCTTTTTCTGATGTTTCTGTCCAGCTTGCTTATGATCCAAGACATTTTATTTCTGCTAATGAGGTTCTGGTCAGATGCGGGCTCTTACTGGAGTTCAGCAGTGGATCCCTGTTGTACAGCTGTAAGAGAGGACAGAGCACGCGCCGAAGCGTTTACAGCATCAGGCCCAGTCCTGGCACATGCTGGTCCTCATAAGTATGTTTAGACACGTGATCCTTCCTCTCAAGCTCAGAGTGCCCAGGATTCTTGCATACGTAAATGTTTGCAGAATCAGGGCTCTGTTTGTATTGCCTGTTTACTAATTTAAGTTTATATTTAAGCTTTTGATGTTCAGTTCATTTTTTTAATCCATGTTCAGCATGTTGCTGCAGTAGATATAAAGTCTGGGTCCAGTGGTTTGGGTTGGGGTCTCTAATTTTGAGCAATGGTGAAAGAGAATGAGCACTGTACTGTACAAAGACTTGTCATCACCGTTCCCGAAGGTCGGTCTTTTGTCCCAATTCTTGCTAGGACATGCTTTCTTCATTTCAGCATCCCTCATGTCGGACCATTACATAGGTCTGTGCTTGGTGCTGAGTCAGAAAGCTGGTCATCTGTCTCTTTTCAGAAGACAAGCACAACAGGGCATGCTTGCATACACTAGCTGCTCTTACAAGCCCAAAGCCTTTCTGGGTCTTAGACAAAGCCAAAACATCACCCTGGCATAGGAAGGAGATGTCCATGTCATGGAAGCCCTCTGACAGCACTGGCTTGGTCTGATCCAGGTTAGAGACAAAATGCCTCGCTGGTAGGAGATGGTGGCGTGGGATTTTGCTCCTGCCATGCTCTGACTGCAGCTCATGGAGCAGCAGAGGGTACTAGTCTTCAGGGCTATCAGTCCAGCACTATAAAATTTCCCTTTCAACAATTCTCTTTTTTATTAAAACAAAAAAGCCTGAACGGTCAGGCAGGAAGAAGTCATTTTTCCAAAATACTCAGTGATGAATTTGGGAAAATTGGAGGGAGGCCAAGGAGCTACAGCAGAGAGTGAAAGTTGGGTGACTTTCCTGGGAGTGACCATGGAAGCTTTCAAAGCCACCCCCCTCCCCTTACCCACCACTGCCACAGGAGAGCAAAAACCTTGGCGGGCAGAGGAGCCACTGCCACCACCGCTGCCTCCTTTCCTTGCTGCCAGATAAAGAGGACAGACTCCTTTTTCAGACCATTCTGCTCACACAATGGGAGAAGGGGATCAGCGCCAAAATTACAAGTGTGAGTCCTTAACGCATCAGGTTGAACAATGGGCTTTGGAGGCGTCTGCCTTGTCGGGAGGAGCAGTACAGCTAGTTCTGACTACCCAGTGCCATGGAAAAAACCTCATTGTCCTGGTGAAATGCTCCCCAGAATGAAAACACCCTCCTCCTCCTTTCTTCAGCTTCCTAATGGGAAGCAAAATAACAAACCAGGCTCACAATTAAACAAACATGCCACTAACCGAGCAGAGCTCAAGTGTAACAGATGTTGTTGCAGTTGGACCAGGCTGGGGGCCGGGAGCAAGCCATGCTGGCTGGCTGCAGCTCCTGGGATGCTGTCGCTGCAAGGGTTTCTTTGCTGCACCATGGCATTCTCCCTCTACCGATCTTTATTCCTTTTTCTCTTGTGTGCCTTTTCCTTGCTCTCATCTTCCCCTCGGCACATCCTTTCTGCTCATCCTGCCTGGCTGCCCTGCTTCATCCCGTCTTGTTCATTACTTCATCATTTTCATTTTTTTAACACTCAAAACCATAGATTTTATTTCAGAAAAAGCTCAAGAGAATGGGCAAAGCCACTTCGATGAACTTTTTAGACCCTTTTAATATGGGAGAATATAACAATTACTTTTTCTCCATTTCTTTTTTCTTGCTCAAATCCTGTGCAGGGACCAGCTCTGTCCCCTCATCGGCATGCAGTCTCTGTCAGGATGCTCAATGCCACCTCACAGTTCCTGCAGCCCCCACGTTTGATGGCTGCGGTGCAGGTGGCTGTGGGCTGCAGCTGGACACACATGAGATCCCCACTGCAAAAGTGCTGCCCCTCCTCCTGTTGTTCCCAAAAATTACTGGCATATCTGCAACACAAAATCTGGTGTTGGAGAGGTGACAGAGATGGCTAAAGAAGGGCAAGCAAAAGGGAAGCTGTGTCCTTTCCATATTCAGCTGAATCCATCTTCTCTGGGGCTTCACAACTCTGGTGCAGTCCACAGTGGTGGTCTTATTGCCTCTGAGGCTTAAAGTCCCCAAGTCCTCACCTGGCACTGACTGATGCTTCTGACAGCCTGTGTATCCCTCAGCTTTGCTGGGATCTGTTCCTTCCAACTCCATGTCAAAGGGACCAAAATAATTCGGCACATCCCAGAGCTGTTGGCTGGTTGACCTTGCTCACCTCCCTGCAAAGCTGTGCCAGGGTTGTACACTGCTGGAGGAACCACAGGGACCCAGGGGTTCAGCGAGAGCCCAGCAGACCTCCAGGGTTGGGCACAGTCTTCTCAAGCCTTTGGGTCACTCCACAGAGCAAAACTTCCCTCTCTCATCTGGGAGGCATGGTCACCAACACATTGCTGAGGTGTTTTGAAGAGAAATACAGGGCTGTAACGTGGGGCATCTGTGCCCACACACATTTTTGGCTTGTCTTTTGTTCTACTTGCTCTTGCAAGTACAAGGTCCTATACAGTGGGATTTTGCCTTGCCCCAGGCTGCCGTAGCACAGCAACTTCTGCAACTATTAATAGAAGCTTGAAGATGTAAGAAAAGTTACTTCTCTTTCTCCTTCAAGCAGGGGAGCTGGAAGAAATGGGAAGATCCACAAAATCTTCCCTGAGCTGTCTCAGAAGAGGGACTGGAGCAGCCTGAAGGCCCCCAGAGCCATGGCTCACCAGCACAGTTTGGGACTGGAGCATACCCCTCCACCTGCCATGCCCAGCAGTGTTGTGGGGTGGAGCAGGTAAGCAGCTCAGAGTGAAGCCTTTGTTCATTTACCCTGTTTGTTAGGCGAGATGGGCTGGATACCCTGGGGCACTGGCTATATTAAGCCAACACCAGCTCTCAATGCTCTGCTTTGGTAAGGAGCCAACCAAAAGCATGGCCACTGTGAACCACGTCTGCTAGTTCACCATTCCAGTGGTCAGAGCAGCACAGCCACAGATAGCTCGAGGCTCTAGTGTGCTCCCAGATTGCTAGTGCAGCACTGAGTGATATTTCCACTCATACGACAAACTTGTGAACAAACAACAGGGAGCCCTTAGCAAAAAGCACCCCTGCTATTAAAACCCCCTTCCAGTTCAAAGTGAAAAACAAGTCCAGGCGAACGTCCAGGTATTCCAGACCAGGGTGGCACTGAAGGTAAATTACAGCAAGCCAACCAACCACATACCAGTTTACTTATCACCTAAGATTTGTTTTTTTATACTTTTGAGCTACTTACACTGAGGCAAAGAACCTCAGGTGGAAAATTTGATCAGGGTATTAGTTTTTACTTCCTTTTTCACAGTTGATACACACAATGTGTACACATATGTGACTGCACGTTTGATAAATACAGCAGCAGTTTTACAAGGTTGGGTCCATTAGAACAGTTGGTGACATGAGCTAAAATGACTAGGAATTACCATTCAGAAGTGGATGCAGAATTATCACACTTCAAGAAACTCAGGAGAAATCCTGTCCCATAAAACACTGGTGCCTTTTTAAAAAAACGCATCTCTCTTCTCACTGCCCTTCATTCTTCATTGCACCCCCTTCTTTCTCTCATTTCAAACTCAAATTTACCTCTGTTCAATTCCCACTCTGTTGCCCACAGCATCTTTTATTTTCACAGCAGCTTGGCAATGCAGATTTTGAGACTAAGACCTAGAGAGACACACCTTATTATAGTAATGTATCTGGGCTGTGGCTGCACAGCAGCCTCCACCCTCTCACTGGCTCTGGGGCTCACTGGATCCTGCTCTGAGCCTGCTCAGGGCTGAGCAGCAAAAAGAAAGTAATTTTTGGTTGGGTTAGTTTTATGCCAGCTCAACATGTTGAGGCAATTCTTTACAGGGTCAAGTGAGAAAGGGAGTGGAAAAGAGGGAGACCGTGTTGGACAGCAGTGCTCAGCAGAGAGGTTGGCTAGGGATGCTGCAGAGCTGCTGCCTCCAGCCCCATTTTTTTAATGTTGGTACATTATGTATTTTGTAAGGATGTTTGTCCTGGTTCTTGCTCAAGGCATTGTCCTGAACATACTGCTTAACAGCAGTTCTCCACTTAGTCCCATCCCAGTGAAGACCTATGTGGCTTCTGTTTTTTAAAGCCCATTTAATTTAGTTCTTCTGTAAGCAGGACTATTTTGATAGAGCTTGGGAAGTAAGGACACAAATAGTTGACAACACAAATAGTTATGCTGGCAGATCAGAAGAGGTGGCAACCTCTGGATGGGAGCCATGAAAAGCAGCTGTGGACAGACACCTCTGCACAGAGCTCAGCTGCAGCTGAAACAGGATGCAAAACCTAGGGATCCAGTCACTGTTACATCAGGTCAAAGGAAGGGGCAGGGTGAATCAGTCCAGAGCAAATGGAAACTATTCTAAATGCCTGCTCATAAAACCAAAGGGAACTTTTTTGCTGAGATTTGAAAAGATTTGGCTAATCCTCCACCATTCTGTTATTTCTATTGTCGATCTGGTGTGGTGCCTGGTTTAATTCCCATCCCAGACAAAAGCAGAAATGCTGGGATACCACAAGTAGTTGTTGGTCTCTGTAGCTCTTCAGGCCAGGTAGGAGCAGAAGTAGTGGGGACTTCTCATGAATTATCCACCCAGTTTCTAAAAGCGTGTCTGTACAGTCTTGAGTGTCTCAGCCTCTTCTAGAGCAGATACTGTAAGGCACCGGCAATAGCAGCATTTCTGATTCACTGATTTGGCTGCAACATCTCAGATGCCTCAGATCCCATGAGCTCTTGAGAGGTATAACCTCCATGTATCCCTTCAGTTCCAACTCAGCAGTTATTGGAAAGAAAGGTAAAGCAAAGGGGAAACACCCTATGTGGCACAGAGCAAGGAATCAAGGCAGGACTGAGTGAGATTAGAAGATGCTGCGTGGTGGCAATTCCCAACCATTGTAACAGCCCTCAGGAGAGCTGCTACGAACTGGAATAGTTTGTAACAGCCCTGAGGGACCAGGGCCAGAGCAAGGGTGATATCAGCCAGCTTTGTCCCCCTCACAGGACTGAAGCTCAGCATGACTTGGAAAGCAAAGGATCTCTGGCAAATAGGGATCTAAGGATGCCAGCTGATTAGGGCTCTTGTGATGGAAAGTGCAAAATAGGAGCATCACATAACCCTGTTATCTGCTCACCCTTAATCCAGTGATCGCTTTCTCTTTTAGATACTTCTTCTGTCCCTCCTGGATGGAGCCCTCACTTTTGCAGAGCACTGGCCATGTGATACCATGCTCACACAGGCCTGGAGGAACCTTGCTCATTCCAGTAACGCCATCAGGAGGAAAATGTGCCCTTTTGCTACAGCCAGACCAGCCCTGGAGGAGCCCTTAACCCTCAGGCCACTGGTGACAGGATGCCTGACATCCACGTAAGCCTACAAGCATGCAGTGAGATCTCTCTGATGCAAAGCCCCTTTGGCCGTGTGCTACTTGAGGCAGCCTCTATGGTCTTTGCATTTCAATCGCATGCATCTACATCCAATCACCTGAGAATCTTATCGTAACTCACATAAAGTCCCTTCTGCTCCATAATTACAGGGGCCAAACTAAGAGGGTCCTTAAACTGTTTGTGAGTCAGGTGATTGGGATGTGGCCTAAGGTATCAAAACTTCCAGCAATAAAGGGGACATCATCGTTAGCTAACCTCCTTCAGGGGCTGCTATGTGGCAAGCACTGGAATGCACCACTTTTCTTGGTCTTGCTTGATATAATTACTTTCAGTGTTATTTAAAGCTCTGACTAATCACATGGCAATGGCCAGGTTTATAATGCAACAGAGTGTAGCCTGGAGCAAATTCTGACATAATTACACTGTATAAATTCCCCCATTAGAAATGACACTGCATTGGCATTGTGTACAAAGCAGCCATGGTCCAGTCAACTGGCTCTGTGAAAATCTGTCTGACAATTGTTTACCCTGTTGGTATCTTATTGACACTTCCTACAATGATGAAACTGTTACATGAGAGCGAACAGGAGCCAAAGGCTGAACAAGTCTCTGGTTTCCTCTCACTTGCTTCAAGTGTGGTCATTTTTTTGCCTGGTTTTCTCCGGATGAGGGCTTCCTCGGTTCTGATCGCTCTGAAATAGAAAGAGAAGCATATGGTTATGGTACAAATCACAAAGGCCCATAGAAATCCTGGTTGGGGTTGCATCATTTGCCACAAGGAGCGATTACTCCCCTAGGCCCTGTGCCTTCACTGCAGTGTGATTATGGGCCATTTTAGGATTCGTTCCGACCTGGCATTGCCTTGCGCCATGGCAGGGTAGCGGGAGCCAAGCTGCTCTCCTGCTGTTTTTAGCACGTGCCAACAGAGCGGCAGGGCATCACGATGGGCTAATTTGTCAGACCCTGGCATGTTGCGCTGCAAAATGATTGCATGACATATTTGTTTCCCACCACAGTGTCAGGGCTGTGGCACATTTGAATGGCCTGGTGAGAGGGAGGCTGCCCTCTTGGTTGGGAGGAGGATGAAACTATCAGGGCTGTGGCCAGTGCCATTGGGGCAAAGGAAGCCAAACTCATTTCCAGTTTTGGAGCACTGATTCAGTGTAGGACAAGGAATGATTTTGTCCTTGTCGGTCATTATCTTGTATAAGGATGGGGAAAGAAAAAAAAAGGGGAAATACTCAGTAATCTGGAGAAATTCAATGAATGCAATGAATATTGGTTACGAAAACAAAAACTTGTAGAGTGTTTCAAAGGCAGTTTTTTATCACCTCCCTGAGGAAGGTTCAGGAGGCACCCACTAAAAACGTATCTTAAACAACAGGCTTGCTAGCAACAGAATAGCAACAAATGGTGATACAGTTCAGAGGACGGGATAGAAGAGTATGATTCCAGTCTCCCTCTAACCTGGGAGACCTGAGATAATTTGATGTATGGGGAATGGGATCTGGAGCCTTTCCAGATCTTCAGTTTCAGGCTGACTCAGGAGACCAGCAGGCTTCCAACACAGACAAACTTAAGAGAGAAATAGAGGGGATTTTTTGAGTTATAGCTGAAAAAAGGGAGAAGTTGAATACCTTCATTCCTACCTGTAGAGGATTGTTCCTTGTAGTATGTTGTCTATACCAGTTAATGTACAAAATCCCAAAAGACTGAGTTTCTTCATTTCTCCATGGAATAGACTATTCTTTAAAGGAGGTATTGTTGTGTTCATTTGGAAATCTTTGGGGCTTTGTGCAATACAAGTAACATTGGTAGCATTTGTCCATTTTCACCAGGTAAGAGCCAAACCCATTAACCCCCCCTAAACCTGGAGCAATAACACGTCTGTTTGTTTGTTTGTTTGTTTTCAGCATCATCAGAAAAGCTGTGACCTGGATGTACCACACGGTCTCATTCCTAAGCAGTAAGTAATGCCCCAAGACAGAGAATTTTCCTGATAGTATTCAGAGGCTGGAGCAAAGTACTGAGATGCTGTTGCATGTATGGGAACAGTGGTGTGGTCCCCTGTTTGTGTTCCCAGTCCCAGTGTCCCCACACTGATCTGGGTCCCTATGGGAACACAGCGTTTTTCCTCAGTCCCACTAACAGTACTGTGGGACCTGAGCCGTCCCCCCCCTCTCTGGGGTTCATGTCCTTGCCTCGGCAAGGAGCAGCATGGAAGAAGTTAGCACTGCTCTTCCCTATGGCAAACCAAGCTGTGGCTAAAGGAGTATTTAGATACCCTGGGCTGCCAATTCAGAACTTTCCTAAAACCAGCAGTAAAATTTGCCTCCGATTCCTTTTTAGGAAAAGAAGCTTGTAGTATAAAGTCCCATTTTCTAGGCATTAAAAGTTTACAACCCACACCATTAAAAGCAGCATTCTGTGTCTAACTTAATGTTTGGTCTTCAGGAACAGCCAGGAGGAAAAGAGAAGGTTCCCTGTTTGTTCTACAAAACAGGAAAGTGGTTGCTTTCTATACTGTAAATATGCATTAGAAAGCTCTTATAGGCTCGTGCTGGGGATTTGATGTTTTTAACTGACTACATTCCTTACATTTTTGTATAACTGCCAAGAAAGCCAAATAAAATGGCTTTTTTAGTGTTTTCTCTAAGAATAGCCCTGTTTCTTTGTAAATATAGCAAAGGAATTGTTGATAATAATTCTTTGGGAGAATAACTGGTGTTACTGATGTTAAAAGTAGAAAGATTGCTGTTTCTCTGTCTCAGAAATACAGCTAACCAAGTGGGCTGGGACTTCAGAAAGCCTGAGCATTCCTTAGCCAGTTACTGAGATTAGACTGGTTTCATTCCTGTGCCAGAAGGTGTAGAATCAGAGAAGACTGGCACTGAAGCTCAAGTGAAAAAAAAAAAAAAAGATTTGCATTTTCTTTCAGAATGCAAAACTGAACTTTTTCCCTTCTTGTTTGCATTTCTCAATTTGCAGATGGTTCTGCCTTCTGCCAACCTACCCTGAAAGGCTGGGGGTTAATCTACTCAGTCTGACTCAAATATGCACAGTTAACACTTGGGCACCCCTAAGCCTCTGCAGTGTTAGGTGAAGTCCCAACCTCCTGAGATACTAGCAGGCAAAGGCTGTCATTCTCATCTAGAAGTTGACAAGTTGAGCCAAATTTTAGACTACAGGCCCCTGCCTGTTGCTGGTTTGATGCCTATCATATGCCAAGACCTTAGATGTGTTTTGTAATGCCATATGATAAACTAGTGGTAAAACCAGGACTGCAGCATGAGAATTTGAACCAACCTGTGCCATGCTCTGACTGCTAAACATTGCTGCCATCCAGGATTACCAGAAGGTGAAAGGCTCATAACCCAATCATATGTCACTTCCAGGAAATAAAAAGGCTAAAATTATTTTTTTAGGGTTGACTGAAAGCATCTGCCTTCCCTACAGTTGAGGCAACCTCTCACAAAGGTTCCCTGTCATTAACCAGACCTGCACTTCAGTTAAGCATGCAGAGATCTGGTGCTTGTTCAACTGGGCCTCGTCAGGGCTGGTAGCCCTCATTAGGATTATTTTTCAAAACAGAGACTTGGTGGGGCCAGGCTGTAGCGTACACTGCCCAGATGCTGCCTTCTGTTTGTTCTGACTCTGCCTCCTCCTGGCTTCCCTAGTTGCTCCCTACCTCTGCTGGAAAAGGGAGTAAATGGTTGTTCCTGATTCACCTTTGCCAGTGCCACGCAGCAGTTTATAGACCTCTATTATATTCTCTCTCACTTGTTTACTTCCTAGACTGAAACGCCCCAGTCTCTTTAGTTATTCCTCATAGAGATATAGTAGGTAAAAATAGGATAATTTTGGGAAAAGAGGTAACCAGTAAGTCCTGTCATGACTTTTTTTTCCCTCTATTGTCAGTTTGGTTACACGGTGTCCTTGTCAGTGAGATTTACACTGTGCCAGATGGCATCTGAGGCTAAGCATCTTGGCATCTTTTGAGCCAAAGGAATTGTGCTGTGTTTCACCTTCAAGCTCGTGCTTGTGCCACAGCTTTGATGATATTCTTTACCCAAAGCTACGATATCTAGAATGACACCAAAATTCTTGGAGCCTGTAAGGGAAAGGCATGTAATCCTCTCTATGAGTGACTTGTGACTGTGAGGTGAAGAAGGGTGGAAGGCAGAGTTCCCACCCTGTAAGGATTTTCAAGATTTAAAAAATTAAAACAGATGCCAGTGGTCCCTGTATCTATCAATTTAAATAAACAAAACAAAACACAAAAAAACCCAAGAACACCCAAAACCAGTTTGTTTTTATCAAGATTGAGAGATGCTACACAGGCTGACTACAGCATTAATGAGCTTGTCTGTGGTTTACAAAATTCAGATTCAGATCCTTCATCATTTGCAGTATGCATCTGGGCTATTGGCTGCTCTGCTTGTATTCCTAGATCTCACGTTGTCACTGCTAGTTCCAAAGTTGGGTTGAATCTCAAGCAGGTAGGGCCTTGTTCAAGTCCAAATAGCAACCAACTTACCAGGCTCACAGAACTTCAATGCTGAATGAGGACAAAATTATGAAAATTGCTTGTCCTATAAGATTTCTGTCATTCAAAGCCAAATCTACATGCTAAACTTGAATTGTCTTTTCCTTTTACTGCTCTTTGGAAAAGTCTGAGCACTGTGATAAAGACCGTGTGCAGTACAACGAGAAGAATAGGTTAAACATTGCAGATGTGCTCAGATTGGGGTTAGGGAGAGAACCCAATGGGAAAAGTAGTCTGGGATCCAAACCACTTTGTGACTTCTGCATAACTGGAGAATTGAGCCATAATGGGATGCAGAGCATCTGCATGTTTGTCTGCCCATGAGAGGCACAACTTCTTTTAAGTTGCCTGGACCACAGGCCCCAAAAGATCTTGTACTAACTATAGGATAAAATAACTGTTGCCTCCCTGAATCCCTTCATGTGCCTAAGTAAGAGGGATGTGAGTGAGGGCTGAGTTCCCAGAGTGGGTGCTGGGAGCACAGTGTGAGAGCGTGCGATGCTGTGCAGAAACATGGCTTAAGGTCAGACTCAGCTCTAAAGCTTCCCTAGAATCCCAAATCCTCTTTTTATATGAGTTTCACTCAAACACAAACAATTAAAGAATTTCATCTTCTCCTACTATGGTGGGAAAGCCTGGATGCTTCTCTGGTCTCTAAACTTTATTAAATAGCTCCAGAGTGTTCCCTAGATGAGGGTCCTGCTTGGCTTCAGACAACCCATATCTTTGTGTTTGATGTGAATAAATTGGTCACTGATGCCAGTTGGCAGTGGGAAAGAGAAATAACACAGCATGTTGCAAAGAAGGAAGAAAAAAAGGCGGCTATGAGCCTCATGTCTGCTCATATGATTGGAGTCATTTGACAAGGAGTCCCATCAATGGCAGCTTTTCAGAGACCTCAGCGTGGGCTATTGCACATCTCCACTATCTGCCTCCTTTTATGTTTCCCCTCCTAAGGACAACACCCATGCCAGCTTTCCAGCTTAACCACCACATGTTCTGACGCCTGCCTGGAGTGCAGGGAGCTGCTTTCTGTAGTTTTAATTTTGGAATTTGCCCCATTAATAGCAACGGTCTGGTGGAATGGGGAGAAAATTTCCCCCTGGGCCGGATTGCTCTGGATGCCAGCAGCTCTCTCATCATCAGGGGTTTGTCAAAGCATGCAGTGTGCTAACATCCTGCCAGCTCACCTTTCGCAAGCTGAGTTGAAAGCATTAGTCCCACCAGTGCAAATAAGGTGTCTGCCACATGTCTGCTGGTTTCTCCCTGGTGCACTGAGGCAAAGCAGCCCTTCCTTGTCAGTCATTGACCAAAACTGTTGATACTGGAACAACTGACTGTGCTGGTTGTAAAGGATGCCAAAACGTCTTGAAAGCTGGGAGGCAAAGGTGTTTTCTTTTTAAATGAATTAAGCTGTAGAAGGAATTTCCTTGAGAGCTTGTTTGATATCTAGAGTAGAAATGGCTTTCCTTCTCCATCTGCACCTACTCAACGCTCAAGAGTCACAACCAGTGAGCCTTTAGGCACATTTCTCCTCTCCTCTCCAGACTCCCTGCATTGGTGTTCCTCTGCTTTTACTTCTACACAGCTGATGAATGTTCCAGGTGAGTCCAACTTGAATTTGCTTGCTGGGTTAGTGTAATGGACTTAGTTCAGCCTACAGAAGAATATAGAAGTTGTAGAGCACATTTCCTGTTGTATCAGACATTTCTGGCAGGGCTGAGCTGGAGGAATTTTGGTCCAGTTTGGTTAAACTGTATGTTAAAATCACAGCCAGTTCCTGAACTGCTTGTTAAAGCTCAGTTCTGGTACATCCCACTTTATGTACGTGTCCTCTGTTTTCCTGGGAGCCGCCCCTGCTCAATAGAGCAGGCAGTTCCCCCCTTTCCCCTCCCCAACAGCAGGCCGAGAGGGGATTTCTGGCCAGCTCCAGGTCCCAGGGTCACCCAGACACCTCCTGACCCCCCTGCCTCTCCTGAGAAACATAGCTGTGCCAAAGGAAAGCACACCCCAAGATGCATATGCCCAAAGCACCATGGACCTGTCATATTGCTAAATGCTGTCATGTGTTGTGTGATTGAGGCAGGACATTGCAATGCAAGAGGCATTTTGCAGACACATAGGAGAGCAACCCCATGATAAGAGAAGCTTTTAAAAAACAAGTCTTACTGAGAGGAGTGGTAAACCCAGCTCCACCTGTACCTAAACACACAGATAACACCTGGTGGCACTGATAAAGTGCTGGAGCTGTAAGCCTTATGCCCCTTGGCTCCCGTAGAAAATAGGACCTCTACTAGCATCCATAAATAAATATCCTCCTGTGTCTTTACACACTTAAATACCTTTGCAAACCTGGCTCCTTGCCTGTTTCCCCGGCTGCTGCTGCTTCTTTTGCACAGTAGCAGTCACAAGGAGCTCAGCTGTAATTTGGGGTTGTGTTGTGCTAAATGCTATACAGGCATAGAACAAAAGACCTCTGACCACTTCCCAGCATCTAGCTCTTGTTGTTTTAAAAACAACCCTCCCTGCTTTTCTTTTTTTTTTTTTTNCTCCTGAGAGAGCCAGGCCAAGCCAAGCCAAGCCAGCCACATGGAAAGGACTTTTTACCTGTGTCCCACTTATCTGCAAGTGCTAAGCGTGGCTGGACTGAAGCTGCAAGGGTTGAAATGAAGGGTGTTAGGGGTAATGCTGCACAACAAACTTAGTGCTTCAAGGTTCCCACTGGGATTAGGGAACATAAACACTGCTGGAAAAAAAAGCAAAAGTTTAGACCATGGAGAACCAAGCAAATGCAAACATGTGACACAAAACTGAAAAGCTGTGCCCCAAGAGAGGCAAATGTACCCCAGCTGTGCCTGGAGTGGGTGGGTTGTGCTTTTCCTGTGCCCAGGCTGTTTATTCAACAGCAACTACGAAGATGGGATTTCCTCCAGCTTTATGTCAGGGAGCTTCATTTCTTGTGTCTTGACCCTTAACTAGGTAAAAGTTACTGTATTAACAATCAACCAACCCTGGGTTCCAGCTCTGAGTGATGATTTGCATCCATCCCTGAGTTACATACATCTAAGCCACCATACTTTAGAGAGAAAAAAGTTCTTGAGCTGGTGTTTCTTGTGAAATCCCAATGGGAGAAGTGTGTTTTCTGGGTGCTTTAATGCATTTCAGGTTCATTTTGGGGCTCTGCAATTCATGGCAGCTGGTTCTCTGATTATTTTATATTAAGGACCAACTTCCAGTAACATCAGTGGGAGCAGGATTTTAGCTCTAAAGCTATTATTAACTAATGCAGCACAACAATGCCTGGCTTTCGTTCTGTTTTGTTTTCTCCCAGGGTCGGAACGTGTGTGTATCCCATTAACTCTGTCCTCGCTGCTCTCAAGATGTTCCGCACAAATGATTTTATTTTTTTTGTAAGAAAATATATTTTACTAGGCAGTTTTATGAGAGCTGACAAAATGCCTCGTAAATAACCCAGCAGGAAATATGGGGTAAATAAAATTTTTACAACTTTATCATAAACCTGAGAAGTCTTTGGTTCCTTTTCGAATGGAATGAGCAAGGTATTTCATTAAAGGAAAAGACATGCTCTCTAAAGCCCAGCAATTATAGACACAATGCCTTTTTAACCTGCAATTCAGTCAAACAGGTTTGGTGGTAGTGGAAAATGTTAAAGGCCCTGTTTTGACACTTTGGGTCATGCTCCCCACAGATCAGTTTGTGCTGTAGGTTCCCGACACAGCAGAGCTGGAGAACTGGTGTGTGCCTGACCTGCCCCCAAAGTACCCAGGACCTCTAAGGAAACATGTGTCTGGGGGAACATGCTTAGGACAGGCTGAGGTTTTCTGTTGCCTTTGTACACCACCTATTACAGGGGGCTGCGGCTGGGCCCCTAAGTGCAAAGGGAGTACAAACAAATATGGTCCTCAGGTCTTCAGCACAGCCTGAAATGCAATGATTTGGTCAAAGACCAAGAGTCTGAAATAGAAATGCTTGGAACAAGCCTCAGTCCTTGAACTTTGCGTGAAGGGGGAATTCAGCTCTCAGCAGGAGGATCTTTGACGTGTGATATTTTGGTACTGTGGGAAGACGGGAGGGGGTGTCACTTTTAAGTCCTTTGCACTTGTAAAAATTCATATTGACATCCATGACTATTTTCTACTTACAGTTAAACAGAAATTTGGCAAAATACAACCTGTTCCTCGGTGCATAAGAGGTATGGAAACTACCTCCCAAAGGAAACGGTAAAGTGCCATTGTATGCCTACTAGGTCTGATGAAATACCAGAGGAAACAATCTGGAGTGAAGGTCTCTGCCATTTCTCACACCTCTGGTTCTCTGATCCACCTTATTTTTGTCTCTGGGTTGGCTAAAAACAGAGAGAACAGTCCTGGAAAAGCTGAGCTTCACAGGAGAATTGGACATGTTCAGATATGTGTGTTACCTTCCCTGCATTGAGAGCAGGGCTCTCAGACTCGGAAGAAGACCAGAGTGTACTCCACCACCCAGGCCTCACCTTGCTGGCACCACAGGTTGTACCCCACAGCTATGGCCCCCACCCCTCCTCCAGGGCATTATTGCATAAAGCCCACCACCCAGGGTGGTATGGGCCCCACCTTCCCTTAGAGGCACTGTTGCATTCTCCTGCCTTCCCTCCCAGTCCCTCCCTGCTTGATAGCCCTTTCCCACCCGCCTGTCAGATCACCTAGGTCCTCAGGACATCTACAGCAACTTCCTACAGGAACGTCATGCCAGGAAAGCATTTAAAGCCTTTGTAACTCTAATGCCTTGTAAACAAGGAGGTAAACCCACCCTACCACTCCAAAGCCCTTTTGATGTTGATATCTTTTATGGCTACCCGCCACACTTTGGGAATGGGGCATCTACAGGAGAGCTGGTCCCTGCACCAAGAGGTTTGCACTCCTGCAGCCTGATCCTACATAATGCTGAGTACTCAGAGCCCTAGCTGACTTTCAAGCCAAGTCAGGGTGTCCCTAGGAGCTTTGTCTGTATAAGGGCTCCAGCCTCTGGCACATTGTCTGGAAAGCACTGTGTGAATAGGAGAGACAATTATCGCAGCCCTTTCCCGAAAGGAAATTCCATATTGGCACTGAACAGCACGATAGTATGGCAGAGCACAGCCCTGACAGAGCAGGCTGGGCTGCGTGCAGGGCTCTGGCCCCCCGCCACCCCACCCCCCCACACCCCCCCGGCAGCAACTGGCAGCATGTCGAGGGAAATTGGCTTTTCGGTGGGACATGTTCCTTTGGTGAAAGCCCATATGTTACTGAGTTATCTGTTATGAATCCCCGTATTATCCCCATGACTTTGTCACCACCCCCCTGCTTCTACCCTCCCCTCAGGCCCCCACCCTGATGCAGAGGTTAAATAAAATATCATTTCCTTCTGATTTAGCCTTTGTCTTTGGCAATCAAAATGCCCTTCAGGCCCCTGTGGATTCAACCTTGCAGGTCAGGGTAGGACATGGGAAACCCCTTCCCAGGCATTTCACTGTAGATAATGTTGTGGCTGATTCATGAGATCATTCAAAGTGCTGCCTTCCGCTGTGGCTGCTGCTTTCGATGCTGATGCTTCTTGGCATAGGCTCTAGCTCCTTTTCCCTCCCCGCAACACCACCTCTCCTTCTGGCTGGATTTTACAAACCATCTCCTGGGCAGCTGGGAGACAAAGGAGGGGTGCTCAGAAGGAGAAGAAAAATAAAGGGCAGGTTAGGTCTACTGCAGCAAGCCTCCGTGCAGGGGAGGAACAGGCTGGGTGAGTCGGGAGAGCTAGTGAATTCTGTCCCTGCTGCAGCAGGGGCTGACCCAGGGAAGCAGCAATGCTCTTGCAATACTGCTGCTCCTGTTTGAGCCCCTGAGTGCCAGAGTAGACAGAGGAAGCTTGAGCACTCCTGCTGAGATACTGCTGGGCAGATATAGCAAAAGATAGGGGAACTATATGTATACCTGCCTATAGAAGCATCACCTGTGTGTCAGTCCTCAGCTTGAGGGTGCAATACAAAACAATGGCGTGTATTTTTATTTATCATAGCTCCTCTAATCTCCTGCTCAGCATCTTCTGGGAGACTCCCTCTAACATAACACCCAACATAACACCAAGAGATCATGCTAGTAAAAGAACCAGTGGTCTAAGTAGAAGACCTATAAAGGACAGTATATTACCTGTCTTTTATTATGGAGTGCTGTTATTTTAACCTCTCCTTCCTTGTGCAGTTTTACATACTTGGGTTGAAAGTGCAAAGAGGCAGCAGGGAGGTAGAGAGCACTGACTTCACCCTGTAACGTGCAACACAGTTAAAAGGGAGGAAGGTTGACAGTGGTTTTTGTCGTTTGTGTGGTCTCCAAGGTAAGTAGAATGAGCATTGAAGGGAAGTCTCCAGTGCCCCATGCATTTTGCTGGCTGGGTTTATCCATTTCTGATGCAGTTAAGTGTGCAAATGGGGCGGGGGGGAGCATGCTGCTGTCACGGATGTGCAGCAAGTATACACAGGGACGCACTCTAGGTGAAAGCCTCTGTGAGTGCAGGGCTTTCATCCACCTTTCTGTCTGATCAAAACTATTCTGGTTCAGCCCCATGTAGGGATATACATTGGTAGAAAATCATATTAGTGAAAACTGTCCATGAGCCATCAGCTGTAATCCCCAAACCAGTGTCTATCGGCATGGCTCAGTTACTGATATAACTGCCAGGTGTGTCCTAGGACTTGGCCCCAAGCACCTCCTCACTGTCTGCTCTCTGTAGGAGACCAGGTAGGGATGCAGGAAAAGGCAAGCATGAAGTAAAGGATAAGGTATGGGTTGTTTGTGTGCATCCACTTTACCGGAGGGTTATCTGTGCGTCAAAGCACATATCTTTGGTGGATGGAGCTGTTGGGAATTAGCTCACAGGAGTTTGGGCTATGAGGCTGTTCCCTGGTTTTCCTTGCAGAAATAGAGCCTATTTATCTATTTATTTATTTATTTTTAATCAGCAGCCTCCTAAATAACTATCTAAACCGTTTCAAAAAGCCAAGCTGGCAAGACATAAAATCTGAGGGAGACAGCAGGGAGGGGAAAGCGCCTGAGAGCCGGGAATAGAGGACAAATGGCCCCTGCCTCAGCAATGGTCCCAGCCCCCCATTCTCACCCTGCTAACATCCCTCCCTTTGGTAAACAAAGACAGGCAGGTTGGCACCTTGTCTCCTCAGACAAAGGAGCTGACCCTTTGTTTCACTGTGTGACTCCCTGGCAGATGGGGGCTGGAGGGTGCCTGAGGGGTCTTGTTCAAGGAAAGCCTCCAGTATGCAAAACGCGCCCACAGGCAGACAGGAGAGCGATGGGTTTCCTCCTGTGAAAAAAGTTGGGTGAAACAGTTTCTATCCCCTGATAGGGGTTTTTTGAATTTGAGAAAACATAAATAGGCTGTAGTTTTCCTAACTGAGCCTCTTGTTTTTATAGGAACTGAGAGGGAAACCTGGGATTTGGAGCCAAACTTTATTTCTGGAGAGGGAGAAAGCCAAAATCCTGACGGCAGGAATGTGTGCATATCTTACATATTTAAAATTCTTACACACAATTTCTTAGGAGGCTAGAATCTGGCCCAAAAATCGGTGAGATGCAAGTTTTGCAAAGTCCTAATACTTGCCAATCCCTGCTTCCAGCCCCAAGAGATTTACTGGGTTTTATTCTTGTTGCTTTCGGGGGGGTGAGCAAGGCAGACAGAGAGAAAATAGCCAAGCCAAGGCACAAGAGTTGATGACAAGCCCATAGTTAGTTGGTCAGTTAGTCTATCACTCGCTGGTGTGTTTTAGCCAGGTCTTCTTCCAAGGCCATTGTACTGCATATGTGGCCTAACCTTGGTGTATGTGCTTTCTGCAGCCTCCTGCGCCACAAAAAGCTGGGCTGAGGCAATTAAATCACTGCAAATATCTTGATTTCTTCAGGGAGGGTGTCAGGCACTGCATGGGGAGATCCATGGCACATTTCCATACCCAGCTCTGCTGTGATGTCAGCTCAGATCTGTCCTTGTGGTTGGGGAGTCTCTAGGTTGAAACCAGTTTCAGTCAAGGGACCTGTTGTGCTGGCTTGGAGGTCTCAGACTGGCTGGTAACAGGAAGATGCCCACACTGCTGTTGGCATGATTTGTCCCCTTGTTTCATTATTTTCCTTCCCTACTCTGACCTATTATTAACAGACCCACCTTCTACCTAGTGTTTCTGTTTCCCCTGATATATTTGTAAAAGGCCTCTTATTCTCCTTAATCCCTTTGGCTATAATTAACTCATTCTGCATTTTTGCTGCCCTTATCTTTTCCCTGCAAGCCTTAACTGACTGAATATTCTTGTTTGGTTGCCTCCCTGTTTTCCATTTCTACTAAAGGTTTTCTTTTTAATCCTTAGATCTCTGAGCAGGCTTTGCACACTCGTATTTCTTGCATTCTTCTTTATTTACTCTTCTTTTTCTCTCCCACCTTACTTATTGTGTGTGTAAGGACCGCTATCTGCCTTACACACAGGTAGATTTCAGGACCGCCTCACATGGCACTTTACTTGCTCAATTTCTTAATTCTCTTCAATGCAGTTGCCTTTTTCCTTTGGCACTATGCAATTTTTTTGGCAATGTTGAATTTGTCCTTCCCACGTGGGAGATTCCCACCTTCTCAGGCAGTTCCTGTCTTTTACCTAATACCTTTTGTCCTACAGAAAACATGTGAAGTAAAAATTATGTCTTTTTCAAAAAATTATTTGTGCAGGGTTTATTTTTGACCCAGAAAACTAAAAGGGCTGAAGATGGGCTCAGTACTATTCAGGAAAGTGGATCTTGCCTCTCAGTGCTCTGTCTTTAGAGTTTGCGTCTTTATAACATCCTGCCATCTCTTCCCAACTGGACTCTCCAGACAGCCCTTTCCTTTACTCCTCTCAGTCCCCAGCTTTTCCACCCTTCCTCTCAGTTGGGTTTGCCTTTACCATGATGGCTTTGAGCAGGTTTTATTTTCTTCTGATACGTTTTACCTCTCATGATGACTGTGATACCTCCGAGGGGGCTGTGCTCCTGCTACTGGGGCTCAGCTGGGAAATGGGGTGTTCCCTCACACTCAGAGGAATAAACTTGTGGCACATGATGGGGATCCTTCGTGTTTACCTGAGGGGAAGGTGCCAGGGGCCGGGTTGACGCTGTGTGGTTGTGGACCAGGGTGGTAACAGCCCACAGGTGATGGTGGAGACCTGTTCACCATCGCAGTGCTGAGGCAGCCTGTCCTGACTGCCATTTAAGGCTGCAGAAGGAGGCGGCTCGGGCAACCCACTCACTCCTCAGCCCGCTGCTAACACCTGCCTCAGGAGCAAGCATGATGAGAGGAAACTTTTACTGCTAACAAAGAGGTGTAAGCAGAAGTGGGATCTCCAGCCATGCTTTTCCTCTCCCTGCCGCAAGCCCTGCCTGGGCACCCCAAGGAAGAGCCACCGGGCCATGCAGGTACGCTATGTAATTTAGTGGGTGGGGATGGGGATAAACAGCGCATTCTTTTGTCCCCATTATTGTGGAATCAGAGGCTAAAAGAGACCCCCTTGAGGGAGAGTCACAGGTGAACTTGTCCTGTGTGGTGTCAGCACCCAGGAGGCTGCCAGGGTGAGTGGTGAGGTCCTGGCCCAGGCAGCCATCTTCTCCATGAGAGGACAGGGCCACCTGAGCCCTGCAGCCTGTGCTACTCACCCTGGGAGAGGGCAACCAGCTCACCGTGGTTTGAAGAGGGGAGAAAGACAGCTAAATTGCCTGTTCTTACCCTACTGCCAGCTCCCTTTGCCCTTCCCACCATGTTCCCCCAGGCCTAGGCATCCATGGAGGCAAGGGCTGTGCTGCTTGGACAGCAGGATGGTGGCAGGGAAGAGGGAGGTTTATGAGGGGTGGCACGTGGGCTGCCTTCCCTCCTCAGGGTCTCCCTCCCTCACACCAGGCAGGTCCCGCCAGACCTGGCAGCTGGCTGCCCACTCCGCTCCGCAGATGGCCATGCCCACAGCCCGTTTTGCCAGCCTTGGCCCCCAGCATCGCTCTCTGCAGCAGCCATGGACATTTTTTTGCCCTTTGCTCTCCTCCGGTTTCAGGCTCTGCCACTCCGGCACTGCGGTTCAGCGGGGCAGAGCGGGGGAGGGAAGGAGGAAGAAGTGGGGGGGCTGCTTTACAGAAAAAAAAAGAAAAAAGTGAAAAGGCAGTCATTTGGGGCCTGGGTATGCTGGTGGTTTCTCCGCTTCCGGTTGCATGATCCACCTTTTCAGACACGCATGAGGAGACTTCTGAGAAACGGCCCTGGGCTGGCCCTGAGCGCTTCAGCATAACCGTGCACACGCATACGTGTAAATACACGGCCCCGCATGCAGTCTTGCACGCCGGGAAGGAGCCCACGAGGCTGGGCTGCTCCCCAGCACATACTCACACATGCACACCTACCATCCTCCTTCCACAAGAGTTTTCTTTCATTTCCTGCAAGAGGAGGAGGTGGGTGAGAGGGAACTTGAAGGCTGCAAATTCCTCAGCCACATATCTCGCCTCCCGCTCCTTTCCTATGCTGCCTGCCAGCTCCATGTTCAGGAGCTGCGGCTCCCACTTCCCATACAAATAGGCAAGGCTGAACAACTGTGCTTTTAAACCTTGTGAGACATTTCTGTTGGTTTGCGGGCTGGTTTTTTTTCACAGTATTTGTGTGCTTCACCTGTCAGAGCCACCTCAAGGCTGCTCTAACTCTATAGGGCCAAGCTGCTGTTTAGCTGGTTAGGAGCACAGGCATGCCTTGTGCTGTGGTTGAAGCATTTTTTCCACCTTCTTGCTCCCAGCCCACCACAGGAAGCTTGTCTTCATGCATATTGACAATTACCCTGTGCTGGAGCAAGGCTTTTCCAAACCCTGAGCAGTATACCTGGCATTTCAAAGGGATATTGCTGTAAAGCACCCAGCTTGTCACAAAACTGTGAGCTGGAGCCACTAAAGCAGCAGGTGGTACCCAGGTGGGTTAGACTAATCCTCAACTCTCCTAAGCCAGAGTTACTTTCCCTCATGAGTAACTAGGACAACCACAGGAGAGCCAGAGAGTGTTTCTGTTTCACAGTTATTTGGCGCTTGCAGGCTTTCCCTTATTTTCTACAAGGTAAGTAGTATTGCTTCTCCTGTGTCATGGACAGAGACGTTAAGGGTAGTGGGGAAGATCTTACTCTCTCCAGAGCTGTGGCAAAGCAGTTAACACCAGCCACCCCAGGGCTGCCATGGCTGTGAGGTGGTGTTTCTTAGCCTGTTCAGAGTATCCTGATGCGGCATTGTGGCTCAGTTAGAACTGCTGCTGATGTAGGAGGGAGTCCACCTGGCTCTCTTGTTCCTTTGCCGGATGCTGCAGGCATAAATGAGTAGTATCAATCAGAAACTATGCCTGAAAAGGCAAGTAGATTTTTGTGTTCATCTAAATAGGGGAAATCCTGTGCATGGAGATTTCAGGACCTGGTGGCTGGAGTGCAGAATGCATGGAGAGAAAGTCCGCTTTTGCAGAACGTTTCCCAAGGCATCCAAGGACTCTCTCAAACCCACAAAGCCTGCCCTAAAACCACAGCTGCAACAAAAGAGGAAGAGTCCACAGCAGAACTCAGAGCATATTAAACCTTGCAAAATAGGTCTCTTTCTGTGGTGGTGTGTATGTGTATGAATACATACATACATGTACACGAGGAGAGCTGGGTTTGTTCAGCATTGGGGCTAAAAGTGAAAGCAACCTGCAGGAATTCTGAGCAGGGGCGGTGATTTCAGGCAGGGTTAGTAGTGTCAGGGCTGGATTGCATGGAGGAGCGGCCTGCAGTGGTGGCTTCACAAAGAGAATGACCAGTCTTCCCAGGCCCTAGTGCAGCAGAAGTAAAGGACTTTGGCTGGTTTGTGAGCCACGGAGGTAAATTCAGCAAGGATCTAAATGGGAGAGTGAAACATTGGAAAGAGAGTACCAAGAAAGAGGGTGCAGATGAAAAGATGTCCAAATGGTGTAGGGTGCGTAGGCCAAAAGGAGTGTAATTTCCATGTGGCACTAAGAAAGAACATAGGAAAAGAAAGTAAAAAGAGCATGTTAAAATACAGCCAGTTTTCTAACATACTGGTACCATCTTGGTTCTTGTCAGTCCTGACACAACCGAGAGCAGCCACTGTTGAGTTTGGAGTTGTGCAGGCTCCCATGAAGGTGGTGTTCAAGGCTGGCCCCAGTGAGACTCTACCTGAGGTGGCTGCATTCCTGTGCATTGAGTCAGGAGCTCAGGGTTAACTCTTTTGAGGATGCAGGGCCTTTGCTGAGCAGGTGTGGGTCCCTCATGGACAGCTTTCCCGGAGCTGGAATGACACTGGCCAAAGGGATCTCACCAAAGAAAGGAAATTCAAGGAGCATGTGCCTGGACACAGTGTCTGTCAGAGCTGTTGCTTCATTTGGACAAGCCTCTGGCCCACAGTGCTGGTGCATACTTTGTGAACATGCCTATGGTATGGTTTGCAGTCAGAGCTGCATATTTTGGTTGCTGTGTGTATCCAGCTTCAAGTTTCCATTCTTGGGACGTGACCATGCCTGCACTAACATAGACTAACAGATTGCCACAACCCTATGTGAGGTAGATAAATCCTGCCTCAACAGAGTGGGCAGAGACACTAAACCTCTGAGTTAAGCAGGTGTAGAGCCTATTCTAGATCTCAGGAGTCTGTAGCTCCTGGGCACAGTGGGCTCACCTCCTGGATCACTTTAGAAAGCACAGAAGAAGGAAATGCACTGAAAATCCCTGCTACTATCTCAGCTCTTCTGAGCACGAGGTCAGCGGAAGAAAAGCTACTCCTTGCTATGTCTGGGCTGCAGGCAGACAGGCTCCACTGGGTAAGCCACAACCTTTGCTCCATGGTCATCTCATCCAGGCCAGGGATGTGGCTGGAGCTCCCTGACCTCCTTTAGCCCACACTGCCAGTCTTTCTTCCCAGGAAGTCAGAACAGAGCTGCTGTAACCCTCAAGATGGAAGGACCAAGGAGTGGCTGAGACCAGGGGTTACAGTAGCATTTCCATTCTGGGATTATGTGTGTCTTGCCTTCCACTGGAGCAAAATTCACTTTCACATCCCTCAAAGTCAGCCTGCTGTGGAAGTGATGGAGAAAGAGAGTCAAGCAAGCAGATAATGCAGCGGGGGAGCATTTCTTTCCGTCTTTCCTGGGTAGAAGCATCATCTCCATTCCCATCACTTGCAGGAGCAGCTGTGGTTTCTGGCAATGCCAGACACTACCATCACCCCTCTGGGTTCCTTTCCCTTTCATTGTCCCTTCAGAGAACAGGATTCCTGTAAAAAACCCTGCAAGTGTCAATGAGAGCCAGCTCTATTATTCACCAGCCAGTGAAGCAAGACAGGCATACTCTCCCACAACCTAGGGATGCCCCTCTGATCTATTACCAATGGGGCTATCTTTAATGGGATCAGAGCCTGCCCTTTTCCACATCCCAGTGGGGCAACACCTGCCCACCAGAGAACAAAGAAGAAACCTGTTGTGATGGGAAAAAAGATAGAGTTGTCCCCAGAGAGGCAGGGAGGCTGTTTGATTAAGAGCATCTTTCTCCCAGCCAGCTGGTTTGTTAGCAAAACAACTAACTAAATTTCGTCTTTATGCAAGACAGAAAATCTCTGTGAAGCAAATGCCACAAGTCCAGTTTTACTCATCACCCATACAAACCATGAGATATCTGGGGAAACCTTTGCAGAAAAAGACTGTAGGAGCAAGAGGGAAAATATTTCTGCCTAAAAGCAGTATTTTAAAAATATTTTTAAGAGGTAAATTCAGAGCAATATTTGAAATGCTGCAGCAAAGAGATCTAACTAGAAGCTTCATCTCTAACTTGTCCTCCTCAAAAGACCCAATGGTTACCCTTTGCTGTACCTTTCTCTCGAGCCCCAGCCTTTGCAGAGGTGCAGCATCCCAGTCAGACAGGTTTAGTTCTAGCTGCACCTTCTGCGTGAATGTCCTCTGGAGACTGACAGTCCCATGTGTGCACATCTGCCCAGGAGTGCCTTCATCTGTAGCACTCCCAGCTCCGAGGCAAGGAACCAGGACAGGACCAACCAACACACATCTTTTCGACAGTGGTGCCAAACTCCATATTAGACTGTGGCTTCTTTTTCTCTGTCCATTTCTCAAATTGGAGACCATAGGCTTGGTTGCTGGTGCTTACCCCATGAGCTGCCCAGAGCAAAACTGGCATATGAGCATCGGTGCAGGCTTGAAGGGGGTGAGAAGAGAGTTATCTATGACCCAGGGGCCACTCTGGGTTCATCAGCCCTGTCCAGAGTTGGAGTGGAAGGACTCAGCCATGCTTGGGTGTGTTCGTGCATCCTAGTTTCTTTGGCGGTTTTGTGATTCTGGCAGAAGCGTAATTGTGAGCAAAGCTTTATTCCAGTGGATGCGGCACGTAACAAGAAGTTCACCTTCAGTTAGAGAGGATCTTAATATGACCTTCCATAAAAAAGGGGCATTGTTTTGAGTTGTTAAACAGCTGCTGTGTTCCACCCCAGTAATGGTTGCAATTCAGTAGTGAATAATATAAGCCTTAGATAAACAGCCGGTAAAATAATTTGGGATCTTTCCTGGCAGGGGGAAGCAGGCAAGTTACTCTACAAAAATAAATTATTATTCTCTCTGCCTAGGAAATGAAGTGTTCTCCTTTTCTTCACCAAGTGGGCTGTCACACAAAATGTCTTCCCGCCCTTGTGTGCTGGAAGCAGCCCAATGCCGGCTGCGGTACTCTCTTGCCATCTTCACCTTCGTAGGAAGCAAGAGGCGGTTTTAGTTTGGATTTATGCATCTTCTCTGTTTTCTCCTCTGACCCTTGTCTGCTTCTCCATCCCAGCCCCAATCTTCTTAAAAATAACCCTCCTAAACTGCCCGTCTACTGTTCTGTGCATGCACAAACACCATCTCCTTTCTCGAAGCAGCTACAACGTGACTGCAAGAGAAGCAAAAGTTTCCCTAAACCACTCCCTCCTGTGAAACGCCGAGTGGCTGTTCGGTACATGCTGTGTCTGCCTGTGCTCGGGCAGGACTGAAAAGCGACGGGCCTTGGGTCTTGGCCTCCATCGGATGAACAATTTCCCGTTGAAGGTTACTCACTTCCTGTTTTCCGTATTTAGACAATCTGGGCCTATAGGGAGGCTTTGATTTGTTGTAAACTTCAGCTGGTTTAAACGTTAAGTCGCGGGAGACCGAGGTGAGGGGGAGGAGGGGAAAGGCCTGGAGACAAATTAGGGCTATTTAATACCGCGACTGTGTTCTCTCGCAGTTTTCTAGTGACCATTAGAGCATGTGAAAGGAAGGTCAGGGGCTAACAGCATGGGAGATGGAGAAAGGACTGCTTCACAATGGGCTGGTGCTGGAGGCTGTGCGTGCGTGTGTGTGCATGTGCGTGGGGCTCTGTGTGTGTGTACAGCAGTTGGAAGCAGCCATGTGATACACTCCAATGACTAATTTCTCCAATGTGTCATTTTTGCCACAGACAGCTGTACAGAGAGGCTAACAGCAGTGCAACAGCTCCACAGCGAATGTAGGGAGGAGCCTCTAACCTAGAGAGGAGAGTGCTGTGCCCATTCCCAGTCCCTATCAGTACACACCACACACTGACATTTGTTAGAACTTGCCCAGAAGTCCGTGAGACTGGAGCAAGTCAACACCTGTACATAGCTGATAGGGCAGGTCGTGTCTTTTCTATGCCTGTTTTGCAAGGGGAAACTGAGGCATGGATTGCTATAACTTTGCTTGTTATCAGAAAGTGAGTGTGTGAGGGATTGGGGTGAGTCCTGGCACCAGTCAGGCAGTGGTATGTCTCCTGAGACGTGCTTCATCGTGAAGAACATCTTCCCTGTGTTGGTGGGAGTTATGCTTGGATAGAGAAAAATAGCACACAGCCCAGAGCACTTGTGGGCACAAAGGATACCTGAATGGTTTTGGTCTGTACTTTTTTGTTCATCTAGTTCTCTTCTAACAGATTAACTCTCAAAATGGGGTGCTTTTACTTAAAATTTTACAAGGGTCTACAAAAAAGAAAAGAAAAAAAACTAGCGGATGGGCTGAAATACAGCAGGAGATGGTAAATTAATCTGAATTTTACAGCAAAATCCAGTACGGATTTACAGGGACGCCCTTAAATCACTCTAGCACTATAACCTGGTACCAGAATACTGGTGTGGGCAGGTGGGAGTGAATGAAAGAACCAGAGAGAAAAAATCCCAACCAAAACAGCCAACATAATGCTCTTGTGTCCCAGTTAAAGAAATCTGCCTTGTCATCTCTGCCTGATGGACAGCAAGCAGGAGCAGAATCAAGCTCCAGAGGAAAATAAAAGCACTGGGGAAAATTTTGGTGAAGCACTGAAGTGTTTAGAAGAAACAAGGTTCCATGTTCATGATCTGGCATTGACAGGCCCAACTCCAAATGATCTACACATGCTCTCGACCCTCCTGAGGCAGAGCCAGCTTTCCTCCAAATAACTCCCTGCAGCCCAGAGTGCAGAACCATAGAGGCACGGGAGCAGGATACAGGCAGGTAGCTGTTTTTGTCCTGGTTTTGCTGCATAGGCTGGGTTGACATTATACTTCCCTGATTCAGTTTTTATAGACCAAACAGTAGCAGTTCCCTCCCTCAGTGGTATGTTGAAGCCTTTCCCTGAGGGAGGGGTTAGTTCTCTATTGTGTTACTACCTGCTGGAATTTTTTTCTGCTGTATCTCCTACCCTGCAATTGCATTTTGTTCAGCCGAGCTTTTGGTGCTCAGAAATGCAACTTAGTTCTTACTGCAAATGCAGGGTAGTTCTTACTGCAGTCTCTCCCCATAAGTTTCCTCTGATGGGGCCATCGACTTCCCAGCAGCACCTTGGGCAATCTGAGCCCTGGATTTAGGACGAGCTCTGGATCTGACAGGGACACATCAGACTGAATCAGGATTGACTGCAAAGCCAACACCACAGAGAATTGCACCCAAAGCTGTTCAAGCAAATGGTGTCTCTGAATCGGCACCAGCCGGCTGCCCTGATGCTGAGGTTTGATCTGTTAGATCCAGAGCAGCCTGGTTTGCACTCATATCACCATGCTTAAAGAACAGTCACTTAATCTCACCTAGAAATGTTTACTTGCGAGGACCAGATGGCCCAGGGAGTTGGGCTAAACAAAGCATTTTACTTCTAGGTCACACATTCTAATCCAGTCCAGGTTGGTGATAAATGAACATATTCACCTGATAGCCACTTTTGGCTTCATTTTTGGTGTTTTTCAGGCTGGTTTCCAAGGGGAGATGTCACACCACAAAATCTCCCTCTGTGCCCTGACACAGTTGGTACTGATTTGACTGTCTCTGTGGAGAAGCCAAGGATCAAATGCTCCATGGCGCCAGACTGTTTTCTTTTGCAACCTGCAGGTAAGGGGAAGTTGTCCTGTGTCTGGCTGTCATGCCTGCTCTGCGGATGCGCAGGATTTCACTTTGCAAAGCTGTCAGTCCAACCCCCTCCACCAACATGAAATTCATTAAAAAAATAGGGAAATGTTTAATTGCAGTTGACATATAGGCACTCTCTGCTATGAACTTTACACACAGTCACAGATAACAGCATCAAAATTAATGCCTGCTTCCCACTTGTCCTGCTATAAGCAATAACCGTTTGGCAAGTCAGTAAATAACAAAATTCTCATGTGGCCATCTACAGGTCACCAGGATACTTAAGAAGTTTGCGTTAATTATACCATGTTTGCCATCAAAGAGGGGATATTAACCCTTTTGAGCTGTTGCAGGAAAGCAGTGGAGTCACTTGGAAGTAAGTGAAATCTTGTCACTAAAAGTGCAACCTTTGCAAAATAAAAAAAATAAATATGTTTGAGGCAAAAACCTTACTAGGCATCATGGAAAATACAGTACCTTTTCAGCTTTCCTTTTATTTATTTTGTATTTTAACATCAAACACTCCCTGTAACCTAATCTTCTTGGCTTTTGATGTGGCCGTGGAGACATGACAATTAAGCACGGCTTAAAACAATAATCCCAACAACGGGAACCAAAGGCAAGTAATGTCAGGGTTCCCCCTTCACAAATAGCCTGTCCCCCCAGTGTTTGGTGGTAGTGAAAGGACCATAAATCCCAATTTGTTGCCTCGATATCTGCTCTGTGCTTACACTTTATGTTGAACTTTACACACTTGCTCCATTTCCATTCCCTGCTGTTTGTTTTGCTTCCGCTGTGCAAAATGTCTGGAGACAAACGCGATACACACGTTGCAGAGAGATGGTTTGATCTTTCACAGATTAGTGCCACCTGACAAACACAGGTTTATTTGTTATCTGTGTTGCAAGAACTGCTGAAGACCCCGCTCAGAAGACGCACGCTTCTCCAGGTGCTGGGGGGCTTCAGCACCCCTCCTGACAAGCTGATGGATTATGGCCCTGATTCTGCAAGTGGATCGGGCCAACCCAGCAAAATCCCTGCAGAGAGGCAGCACCAAGGTAAGCTGTCATCACAGCCTGAATGGGTGTGTAATGTGCAATCAAAGCAAATATCTTGATTATTCTAAATTATTTTAAAGAGATGTTGTTATTTCTCCTGTTCCCTCCTCGTCTCAGCTATTCGAATATGGAGGGAGAGTGGCTGAGTTTAGTTATAACCCTGTTTTAAACCTGTCTGAAAACGAACATGTTTCTTTTTAAATGAAGCTTGCACGGTATGTTATAAATGGCTTTTTTTTTTTTAATGGGTGTTTGCACTAAGCCTCGCTAAACAAGTTAGAGAGATTATTAACTTGTCTGAAATAATGCAGAAAGGCCTTGTCCCAGTTGCGTGTGCTTTCTTCAGCCCATTTATTGCTGCTGCAACTCCTCATTCGTGAGCACAGCTTGCAAACAGGGCTGGGGCGGAGGCTGCATGGTTAAAGAGAAGCAGTGATAGAAAGGGCTGGAATTTGCACACACATGCTGAAAAAGGAACTCAGGTTATTTTTTTTTTCTTAATGAGTAAGGAGTTATCCCCAAGTTGGTTTCCACAGAAGTGAGATGCAACTCCCGAGGGGTCAAAGGAGGAAACCCAAAGTTCATTAGCAGTTTTCTTGAAAATACTGTTTTAGTAGCAGCAGTACTCATCCCCACACATGGCAGGGGGACTTTGCAATACTTCGCTTCACTTTTTAAGGCCCCAAGGAGTTCCTTGTGGGGGTCAGACTTGACCGTGTGATGAACGCAGCCGCAAAGTTTTGGCCATGGGAGAGCTGCCTGGTAAACGCTCTTCTCCATCTTCACATACAGCCCCCCTGCACCCCTTGTCAGCAGTTCCCAGGACAGCACTGAGCAGCTATGGGCTCGCCACGCCCCCTTGCTCCCTTCACGCCACTGATGATGCCAAATGGTAAGAAACAGGTTGACAGTGTTGCCTGTTACAGCAGTGCAAGTACCTATGGAGAACTTTGCCCAGTCTACTACAGGCCCTGCCTTGAAACCCATTAGGCAGCTGGCTGCTTTTCTGCATTTACAGTGCTTTTAAAGCTTGTTTTTAATCGAAAAGTATTTCTCCAAACACTTTGGAAAAACAACCCAAAAAACAACAAAAAACCCCAGAGAAACCGCAGTTCATCATCTGCAATGTGTCTGCTGCCTTAGATTTTAAACTGGTTTAGAAACTTTAGCACACTTAACTGCGTGACCTCATCACCCCAAAACAACACAAGAGAATGTGCTTTTTATACTAAATCATTCACCAACCACTTTTTTTGTCCTACACTGGTAGGTTTTTGAAATCAATAGACGGCTCTGCATAAAGTTTAAGCTAATAATTCTACTGGCAACAATGGTGACGATAATTTTTCCTCTCTCCCTATTAAAAGCAGCCTTTATGACATGAAGCTGGGCACAGGTACTTTCACAAAAAAGGTATTTTATTATTCTTAGCAATATTCACCTTGAAGGAATATGAGGAAAGCATACACTTTTTACAGACAATATATAAACATGTTGTACATAATTAACAATAACTTAGTTCACTAATCCAAAAATAAGCAAAATAAAAATTAAAATAAAAACAGAAAATACTGGAGGATTTTTTTATGCTGATACAAGTACAAAATAATTTAAATCTCGACTGCTGTTGTCTATGCTGCAGTGACTGACAATATATTGCACTTTGTCAACTATCAGTAATCCCTGTCTTCCACCCACATCCCTTTCCCGCCCCCCTGCCCAAATCCTACAGAAATTTGAACTGGGTACAAATAATGTAGAACTGTACCATTGCAAAAGGTAAAAAGTGAAAAGGACCCAATTTTTTTACCTCAGTAGATTAAAAATTCTTATGATTTCTCCCAACCAATTTAGTTTCCCGTTTATTTCCACTTCTTTACAAAGTGCACCTATATGCCTACACAGACCAGAAAAAGGAGGAAAGCAGGATTTTCATGGCTGCTTGGTTCTTAATTCATTATCAAATATTTGAATTACATGTTTAGGAAAAAAATTAACACACATCCATTTTTATTTGTTTCGTGTTTTTTTTTCTTTAAAGCAGGACTTTTGCAGTAAAGATACAATTGGCTTGATCCAAAAAAAAAAAAAAAACCAAACCAACTTGGATTTGTTTGAAAAAAACAATAAAAAAGATTTGNAAAAAAATAAAAAGCTTGACACAGAGTTAAGCTTACGTGGTTTACATTATCAAACCCCTCTGTTCATTGGGGCATTTTCATCAGAAGTATAGCTAAATATGTACATTGTATGTTATACTGGAGCTTGTGTTCACGAGAGGCATCAGATCATAACAATCAATAGAATACACTTCACATTGGCAATAGCTTTGTTTTCGGTCATTTACGTACAATATGGTTTAATAATGGGAGATTTAAATTTTTTCTTTTTTTTTTTTTTTTGGTTTTTTTTTTTCATATAAAATATGCTACGGAAAACGGACGTTCCCCTTAGAACGATGCTTTCCCTCGTCTCATCAGTTGTCACTGTGTCTGGGATTTGACGGATGTGTGAAGCTCGAACTGATTGTCTCTCTCTTTCCCCTCTCCAGTGATCTCAACCTCATTTCTGCCCTTCCTCCCTGTGAAGTCCACCGGGGCCTGGATGCCTGAGACAGCACATGCGCTGGCTGGCTGCATGTGGACATGGTGGCCACACTGCCATAAGTTTACCCAAGCAGCTAATCTGCATTTTTAAGCGACAGCTGCCAACACAACAGAACAAAATGCTTCAACCTCTAAAGTCTGCGATTTGGATGTTTTTATGCCATGTGATGGTTTTTGCTGTGCTAGAAGTTAGCTGCGACACAGTTTGGTAAATGCCTGTATCTCACCCCTTGCTAGTGCAGGATTGCCTTCCCAAGAGTTTTTTCCCAACAGTTTGTCTGATCTAGCTGTCCATTTTGAGGAATAATAAGGTAGTTGGGAGGGGGGCTGTTATTTAAATAAATCTTTCATGTTAGGGAAAAGAACGAAGAAATTGTGTCAAAACAATCACCGTCTTGGGCACATTAAAACCCCGTATTACGGCTACATTTTTACTTTGTTCCCCCCCNNNNTTCCTAGTAGATATTTTGGTATGAAAGATAGATGGAGCTAATCCAAGGGGGTTGCTGAATATGTTCCCCCCTCTCCCCCTTGTTTTGAAGGCAGGTTTTCTTACAGGGTAGCCATTGCAAACAACAGCACAAAAACATGCAGTCAGAGGGGTTGAGGCTTTTTGTGGAAAACAAGAGCAAAATAAATATGACTTTGTGTCTGTTTTCATTTTAAAAATTACATTTTTATAAATGTGTCCTTTTTTTTTTTAACCTTCTCCTTTTTTCCGCATCCCAAACAAAGTCCGCGATAGAAATCCAGCATGTCTGGCTTCCAGTGAGCCGATTCCATCCTGGGAGGCTGCTTGTATCTCTTTACAATATTCACAGTAATAACAAAGAGAGAAAGGAAAGCCAGTTCCAAGCCTTTTCCTTCAGCTTCTGCCACCTTTTGCTTCCTGCTGGACCATTAAGTATCGAACAGGTGAGTTCTTTTTCCTTATACCTGAGGGGGCAAAGTGCATTACAGGCACCACTACACATTTCTGCAGAAGACCCATCATTTGCAAGGTTTTAGTCCAGCATTAAGAGTTAAACCACATGGGAGCAAAGATCCCCTTTTGCCATCCCTACATTCTCCTCTTGGCAGAACGCTTTCTTACTTGGTGTCACCTTAGGCAAAGCCCCATGTTCTTAATCTCTGGGTGGGTCTCTTGGTCGTCAGGTTTTATCCCATGGCTGTAACCATGCTGGATGGGTGTGGATGTCCAAATGAGATGCTGGAAGATGGGTGGATGGGGGTAGGTGTTGGTAGGATGTGTCCAGAGTGGCTGAAAGGTGGCAAATGCCCCATGGGCGCCATGTGGCTAGCAAGGGCAGCAGCGCTGAAGGGAGACGATTTCTCCTGCATGCACTTGGACAGTTCCTCAAAACACTCAGCGCCTTTCTTGCTTTTCTTTGATTTGTTGGACATTTTCCTATTCCTGGTCTGAATTCCTTCCTTTTTCATGGTCAGAGGCCTGTTCACCTGCAAGAAATGAGAAAATCAGGCTCATGCAGACAAAATGACCTTATTGTGCAAAAATGAAAACATTTGGACAGCCCCCATGTGTTTTTCCTGGATGGAGACCTTTTTCTGGCCAAAAAAAAAGGTGTTTCTCTCTGCAGAACTTGTTTATATTGATTTGTTTAATAAAACCACACACACAAAAAACCCCATAGACATGAAAAACAAATTGAACTGAATTTGGCAGCTGATGACTCTCTTTCCCGTAGGCTTACCCTCAGTCCTCATTCATTTCCTAATAGAAGAGATCAAACTAGGAGGCACACGTTGACCCAAATTCAGTCCTAAGACATGAGCAATCTGGTACCAGTAACCTCTGTTACTTACAGTTTAAATAATGTTCCAACATGTCAAGTGATTCCTGTTTAGGATTAATTTCTGTAAATATATATATAAAATAAAACAAAACCTTAGATATAATTATTTATTTTTTTTAAATCAAAATGAAGATGCCCCATCAGGATTAGTCTTTGCACAGAGACCATTCCAAATGGCCTCTGTGTTTCTGGAGGGAAACAGCACGCAAAACACGCTTAGATAAAACCAAGTGTGGTAGCTCTGATTTGCCGAAGCGTTAGAAGCCAAGCTAATACATGTCACTGAACTTAGCATCACTATGCTGACAAAGAATGGCTGGCACTTCCCAGGGGAACCTTAGAGACAGGGGAAGGAATAAAACAACAACCAAAACACTGAAACCAATAAAAGCCTAGTATACACCATGCAGTTAAGACATCAATCCCAGCTAGGCAAGCAGCGACACATGAGATGAGTAAATACTCACATTGTGCAATTTGTAGTAGAGTCCACAGGCATTACAAACTGGGTCCCCGTTTGCATTACGTCGCCATAAGGTCGTGGTGGTTGTCTGACAGTTGGCACAACAAGTCCCTGCTCTCCTAGCCGCTGACTAACCAAAAGAAAGAGAAAATTAAAAATGTATCAGCAGGAGGAGGGAGATCATGAGAAAGGTCAAATTGGACTCAGTATTTAGGTTGGGTAGAATGAGTTACTACAATTTTTACAGAGCATCAGGGCCAAAGGGAAGCTCCTGTCAGTTTTACATTTTGTGGCCGTTAGGTTTTTGTTTAAATTCAAGTATTCTCCTATGCGGATGGCAGCTTCAAGCCCCATGGCACCGTGTGTGCAGGGGAAGTAAGGAGAGAAACAATGCATCTCTAACTCCACAAACAAAAATTTTAGAGGGGGAAACATCCGATTTGTCCAGGTTTTCCCTTTGGAGGATAGTAGAATGCATCATGAANTTAGTTTGTGCCAATGTTGGGACTGGGTTTGAAAAGAGGGAATGATCTTCAAGAACGTGATTTTTTACCCCTACTCTGGCCCTTTTAAAGATGGACACAAAAGAAAACCAACCGCATTACTTAACTGGGTGCAGTATTTATCAGAGCCATCACTGAAAAATCAGTTCCATTTACAAGTGAAAGGGAGAAAACAAAACCGGCTCCAACTTTCTTTAAATATTTAGCAAACCAAATTTCATGCCTTGCAGCAATGATTCTGCTGACCCGTCTGTGTCTGCTGCCTCTGTCCCCACTCAGTTCCTTGGCTGACAAGCCCTCAAACAACTGTCTTAAAAGAGGAAAAAAAAACCCCAAAACCAACAAAAAATCCACCACCCTTTCCTAAAACTATTGTTATGCTGAAACCAAGGTGGGGGGAAAGAAAAATGCCCAAACATTCACCCAACCTCCCAAAACATGAACAGGAAAAGTAGAACAGCAGGCAGCCAGTAATTTCTGGATGGGCCCTTGTCTAGCAGACCCCACAATAATACGTTCTTTGTGCAAGCATGGTATCGTGTAAAGTGTTATGGATGGACTAACTGCACCCCGTACTTTGGGAAATAATTTTGTATTAGAAAGCTTCAGCCCTGCCTCTGGAAGTGGTCGAAATACAGTCCATTTTGTGCAATTGGATTAATGCTGAGGACTCAATATTTTCTTTTCTTAAATTAGCAGAGTTCACTTTCTAATGCATATCAGTCGTGGTAATTTCCCCGGGGCCTTGCTCCCTGGATATTTTTGCTATTAGCCACCAAGAGCCACAGGGTGAAGCAGCAGCAAAGCTCACGTTAACGCGCAGGGCATCTCCGTGAGCAGGGAATAGAGTCCCAGAGTGGTGGGTTTCCCAGACAAGAACTTTGTGCTCTTCCCTGCCTGCCGGCTCCGCTGGGGAGCTGGCGCTGCTTGAAGCACAGACCGACCCGGCTCGCAAGAGGAGCACCGGGTTCTGTTCTCACTTGCTCCTAATTTACGCCATGGCCCTCTGTAACTTTCCCAAAGCTGATGGACGGCTCAGCGGCTTAAGGCAAGAATCAGGCCCTCGGAGACTCATATATTTCAGTCCCTTACTCGCCTGTGAGAACAGGCCAAAGGCAGAAAGAGGGGGTACCCCCTACTGCAAGTACACTCATGCAACCCAAACACAATTAATGCCAGACGTCCAAACACTGACATTATTAATATGATCACTTTGCTATTGCGTGTCAAATGAACAAATTCCCTAAGATGGCCATCTCCTCTCCCCCGCAAACAAGCAAACTACAGTGGAAAAAGGGGCAATAAACAAAGCTGTAAATCAATTAAAACAAAACAAAACATTAAAACAACTACACTAAAAGAAAACCTCTCTAGTGCCCCCCAAAACCCCTCGCAGTGAGCTAAGTATAACAGTCTCCCAACACGCTGGAAGGTGGAGACCTATGTTTGCATATCTGAGATGGCTTACTGATATTCAACTATGCCGCTTAACTCTATGGCCTGTCCCATTCAGACTGGAAAGCACTTGAGCCTGAGAGACGATAATGTTACACTGTTGTCTTAACATTTTTCTATATGTCAGTCACTTTAGAAGGCAAGTCATTAAGAAGCTTGCATAGTTGAAATTCTGACTCACTACAGAAATCTTCTGTATCCCATCCCAGTGTTAGAGCAGTAATGCCAATTTTCTGCTCTCCAAACCTCATTGAAACGTGCCCATGAATAGCTAAGAGACTTAGGCACCATAAATCACAAAGCTTCAAAAAATATATTTATTATTCTTAGCATTTTGCGCATTATTTGTGGAGTAGAGTGTATTAGAAATTTCAAAACAGCAAGCATGACTGGCAAGGCTTGCCTATAGAAACTCTCTAAAGCTTTTAGAGTCAGGAAACAGATACACAAAGTTTCCTTATCTTTAACGTACAGATATCCGGATAGGAAACTACTACCAGGAGCTTAGAAAGGACATTTTTTTTAAATCGCTCAAATGAAAATACAAAGTATAGGTGACTCCATGGAAAAATAATAGGACTTTTTTTTTTTTTTTTAAACAGTAGGGGATTGTCTGGGGAGGGAACCAATATTAATATTGCCAGAGAATATAAGAGTGAAAATTACTTCATGGCTTTTATACAAATAATTATTAAGTAGGGAGCAGTAGCTTTGACTCATCTGATTTGTTTTGCTTTTTTGGAGCTGAAACTTTTTTTTAGTACATGGTGGAGGACATTCACGCTTATAACCCTTTCGATCCCAGTATGTGCGCAAAACATCCCAAGAGGCCAAATAAAGGAGGAATTAAATTAAAAGCTGTCATCCG
>VYZV01045895.1:19932-50168 GCA_013401275.1 Pandion haliaetus
TGCCCAAGATAGTACCAGTCAGGAGCCCAGCAGTCCAATGTTCTCTAATTACTCACAGACCTACCTCTGCAATATCAATGCAACCTGATCTCACTGCATCAGTAACATAGCATCCGGTTTTATAAGCTTGACAGTAGTGGCATGAGAAGGAGTGAAAATTGACAGCAAGTTGACAGAATACTACTGGGACTACTCTGGGGTCCATCACACAGTCATCTTATCCCTATGCCACTATTTGTCACCAGAATAGTTGTTACAGGGAACTGACTTAACAGTAGTGGGTTTTTTTAGATGTTTGCTGTGAATGAGGTTTTCCTCTTCAGCCCATGGAATTATCCTTGTGTATAGATGGAGGAAACATAAAAGAAGATGGGTGAAAACAAAATCACATGGGAAGTGGAAAATATTTGTTTTCTCCGTATGCATGCATTGTGCTGAGTGCAGCAGCGTGCTGAGATGGACTCCTCAGATGTTATCACATTAACTGCAATATCATGTAGCTGTGTATCTCCTTCAAGCTTCTCTGCAAAATTCTATAGTGTGATCACTTAGCTGGCTGTGTTCAATCTATACAATCTAAAAAGAGAATGCATTTTCTTTTAGATAATGAGCTTATTTTCTGTTCCTCTCAGTGTTCAAAATTCATTGTAATAAGGAGTCATTTTACTGTCATGGTTCCTTGGTTGTGTTTTGGTTTCTGTTGTCTTAATAGAAATAATAAACCAAATTGTTCTGAGAACAGCAGAGATAATGAAGTGATCTTTTGAGGTTTTGTATTTGATATTCTTACATCCCTTCCTTTGCCTCATTGCAGCAGCTTTGTCCATTTATGCCGAGCTTTATGCCCAACTCCATTAGATTTCCCCTGCCAGTCCCCTCAGCTGTCTTTCATGCCTGCAGATATCAGCTGTGCAGAAGACATTATATGCTCTCAGAAGTTCAGAACTACTTTTGCACTGACATGCTGGCAGAATACCTGCTGACTGGATAGCACGAGGTCAATCAAAAAAGATAACTGCTGAGCTGTAACTGATGCTTTATTCCTAGTGGGACATCAGTCTGGCTCTGTGTCCTCTATCCAGCCACCAAATTCAATGAAACTTGTGAGATTTCTCTTTAAGGCTTTGACCTCATTCTTATCTTTGGCTGAAATTGGCCAATAGTTTTGCAAGTTATTAGGATTAGGGGGACTAACAGACAATGAATCAGGGGGATCAATGATGCAATATGTAGAAGGGCTAATTAAAAAAAATAATATGCAAAATCCAAACCAAATTGTCTCTCAGAAACAAAATAGATTTTAATGGAAAATCAATGGAACTTGTATTCCTAATTCATATAAATACTTTGAAAATTCCACTAAGAAAGATTTTTGATAGAGTTGGAGTGAGAGAAAAACACATCTTTTAAAGGCATGATAACAAAATATGCTAGTTATGAGTCCGTCTTGACTGAGAAAAGAACATTTGAATCATGGCACTGACACTGAAATGCTTTCTTTATTTTAAATTTGTGTCTGGCTCAGAACCTTGCTTGCTTGCTGCGTGATTTTGACTATCTGTTAGCGCATTCAAGCTGTATCATAAATAGCAGTATTGAAAACATATGCCACAGGGGAAAGAAATCTGTAATAATACCAGCTGCCATTATATGATAATGAATTTCAGTCACTACTAACCTGGATAAGTGTTTTTCATAGGGAAACAAGTGGCAAATTTACCAAAGAAAAATTTGTATAAAACTTTCAAGTTTTTAAGCCAGCCATAGAAGAGATAATCTACTTTGGTCAATGGGAAAAATCATCAGGGACTAATTTTGAAATTGAGTATGTCTAGTTTGATTAAACAGTGAGTAAGAGCAACATGGTAACAGTTTTCACATATGTAGAAGGGAAATCCTTTTAAAGCAGCAGTTTTAGGGTACATATTCGTAAGAAAGAAGAAATAAATGACAGGAAAATTTAAACTAGGTGTTTAAAGCACTTCTAAAGGCTAGAAACTATTAGACAGCAAAGTAACTTGAAAAACATCAGTAAAGGTTTTATTATCTGGGAAATATGAAAAAGTTCAGCTGCATTATCAACTCTATGTACTGAGAAGTAATCTAGCTTTGGAGTGAGAAAGCTTAGAAGGTCTCATTATTCATTCACAGTTTTAATTTCTATGATTTTATGACTGAATCTCATGATGAGGTCGCTTTCCTCTTCTGGAGCTAGCTAGCAGATAAAATAACTATGTATATTATGGCAAATAAGCAGTCAGGTTAGCATTTGCATTTCATGGCCACTGAGTATTTTGCTATTAGGACAACAGTCTCTATACTTCTTTCAAATTTTCTATTTAAAGTAGGTTGTATTCCAGCTGGTGACTATTATGTCCTGAATTGGTGTGACTATCTCCAAGGGAAATCTGCAAGAACACAACTACTTCAGGAATCTTTTGTCAAGGACGAAGTCTATACACCCCCACCCCCACCTACACACCCACACACCTTGTATATGTATAGATATCTCCTTTAATGTAGAATTATAATTATAGATCGTACTTTAACATAACTGAAAGTAAATAATTTCTCTTTGGGAGGATATAAGGTCAGTTGCAGGACGTAGGAACAAACGCAGCAAAAATAAAGCTGCAGGTTTCTAAACATGCAATATATGAAATAAATCCACATGACTAAACTCACTTGATTCAGAGGTGTTTTCAAGATACATGAAGTGGAGTGTCAGTTCATAACAGGAAGAACAAGACATTGAATCAGATGTAGTTTAACTCAGTAAGAGTAAGTGAGTAAGCTTGTAAAGTCTTACTGAGCTTTTCAAAGCAAAAATAATGTATTTGCACTGTCAGAGATTTCACTGGAAAATAGGTTTGTATAAACAGGTAGGATGCAAATGTACCTTTCAGCTGGGATTACAACCTGTAGGTTGCTTGGCATAGTGTCACATAACTAGTTATAGAAAAGCTACTGGCTTCACTGATGTAATTTGGATTTCTATCACTGTCTCAGAGGGAACAAAGCCTCATGGGTGGTTTTTAGAAGTTTTCTGAAAGCCACAGAAGATTTTTTTCATTGTGTTTTGGCTTCTGGTATTTAAGACAAGAAAGAGAGCTGGTAGGCTTGATCAAGCACTGACCTCCTTCCGTGTTGCACAGGTGACCCTAACAGGCCAGCACAGGATTAAAAACTCCCTCAAATAGGGCCTCTTGGTCCTGCAGGACCCAGCTGAGCTGCTATACAGAGAGGGTGAAACCTTTTCCTTTCAGGTGCACTGGGCTGCTGCACTAAGGGCTTTGGGAGGTACCGGCTCATCCAGGGCTTCCTGCATAGTGCCTAGTCCAAGTGGAAAGACCTTTTCCTGAGACAAAGCTCAAGCTGTTTTCTGACAGGCCCATGCTAGTCAGTCATAGCACAGACGTCATGCTGTTAGTATAAACAATGCACAATGTTCAGCTAACATATAGTTCTTTCAGAAATTTATTTACTCGGCATCATTTACAGCACCCCTGAGGTGCCATTAACATCTGTTGAAACACAGGACTGTATAGATCGGTCTGCCAAACTGATCTATGGCAAACCAGAGATTCCCAGGCTTCTGTATTCAATTCAGAGAGCTGTTCTTTACTGAATGGTTTGTTTTTCCAGCACAAATAAGGGTCAATCAACATTTTCAAGTAACACAAATGTACCAGTTTTATTAGAATTTGTCTCTCTAACATTTTTACAGTGGCCCACAAAAATCAACCCAAGATAATAGCAGGAATAATTGACCAAAGAACAGCAGTTTCTTTAATCAAGGGAACATGATGATTAAATCAAAAGCTTTAGATCTGTGGATATCATCAATGGTCTTTTGTCTATTAATAACAATATGTCATCAGTGAATTTTAAAAACGCGGTTGCTAGAGGCTGAAATGTCTACATCTAGATGGAGAAAGGTCAGAAGAGTATTATTTGTAATTAAATCCATTAACTGTACTGTGGACAATTTTTCAAGTGATTTAGATTAAAATATATTACTGAAGTACAGCAACACTTACAAAGAAAGATACTCAAATCCTACAATTTCTTAACATTCAGGTATGCGTTCCTTGGACTCTTTGTTGTTCTAAATAGTATTCAAGCTGTAATATTTTAATTAGAAAGAAATAAAAATAAAAGAAGCCAGAACAACAAAATGTTGCTAATGAAAGTCTTTATTTTGCTTTAGAAACATTAGCAGAAATATCCCAGAGTGCTGAAGCTTGACACCATCGCTTGCTGGTCCTGTGCTGTAGCCATAAGGGACAGTGAGCATTCTTCTACACCTGTTATGCACAACAGATCTCTTTAGCACAAGAAGACATGCAGGCTTGTAGGGAACTAACTAAGAAAGACAGCCAACGTGTGAAAGCAAGAGCAAGCATACGCCGAGTGTTAGTATGATCTGTGACAGTGCGGAGCTTTCAGAACCCAAGGTGTATCTGCACCAAACAGCATTGCAAAGTGCAGATATACTTTGTATATACTGGGGCATTAAAAGGTATAGTAAAAGACCATCTGTACATACAAAGGACATGGGAAAATATGATTCTTCTGTTTCCTGAGCCTGGAGGGAAGGGAGATTACAATTTTTCATGGCAATATTTAGTGGTAGTAGCTCATAGATCTTCCCTTTTCTTTCCACTCTTCTTTCAGTCACTGAGCCACAATTTCCAAGCGAAAAGTCTTTTATAGACAATGATGTCTTTCTTACCCGTTTATCTGCCCTGTGTACTGGCCAGCCAAGAAACCTATGAAAAACAGATGTGGTTTTCTAATTAATGATAGTATCAAAACCTAGCCACAAGGAGGCCTAATGAAAGTTGCACAAGCATCTTAGTTCTTACACTTTGTTACTACTGAATGCAGCTACTAATGTTGTGTTCCTCAGATTGTCTCATTCGAATAGATACTTTGTATTGATTTATTAATACAGTATACATTTCACAACAACTCTGTAGATAACTGGGCATAAAGCTGTTTGGTATCATGTAGACATAAAACTTGGGTTTGATAGACAGTACGCATTCATCAGCTGGAAAAGTGGCACCAGAGACACCGTGACGGTCTACCTGGGGAAGATCTGTAGGGCCAGTGTGAGCATCTGAACACAACAGTCTTCCACACATGAGCTGTGTGACCTCTGAGACCGGAATACAAAGATGGTTCAGCTACAGTGGCCTGAACGTGGTCACCTTCTTGGATAGAAATAGTGTGGCTGCCCATGCAGATCCCATACAGTGGGGTGGAGTGTGAGAGGTGGAAGGACGCATGGCTGCCTGCACAAGTGTCCTAGAAGTATGTGAAATTGAGTATGATCTGTCATCTAGTGCTTTTGAGATCTTAAGCCACGAATAAGCAAAGGTGAACAATTTTATGCTACAAAGCACAAACAAACATACAAATAAAGTACTTATAAAATATTTTAAAGCATCTACTGTATTAATTAGTTATGAGTGTGCAAACTTTGCACTTGCACTGTTTATTACAAGTCCTTTAAATTGAGCTGCAGGGTTTTTTAAAATTTCTTGTATCCCCCAATTATTTTAGCCCTTTCCTACTAGAATCTGTAATTTTCATTTTGTAAGTGCTCATATACTATCAAACTTTTTTTCTGTCCTGAACACTTTCAGTGTATCTATTTCTCTACCTTTTATAGAACCATTTCCTCTAATATCAACAGCTTTTCTATACTTCTTTCTGACTGCAGCTCATTTGTTGAAATTTCCAGTATATCTTCTAGAATATACTGATAATTTTAACTTTTTTTTTTTTTTAATGTGAAGGGATCCTAGCTTATCACAAATTGCCATAAATTCGAAAGTACAATGTGCTGTAGGCAAGTCGAAAGTATCCAATATGTACTCTTCTTTCATTTTTCTGATCATCTCTATTTAGTTCTGTTAGTACTTTTTCAGAACAGAAAGTAGTCCGTTTAGAAATGATTGGATCATCTGTTTTACCCTCAACCAAGTGACATTCATTCACCCATTAATAGTCCCTTTTTTCCTATCCAGATGTCACCAAGAAACAATTTTTTTCTACTTAAAAAAACCCACTAAAAACACAGGATAATGTGAAATCAACAAGTGCAATTAAATATTTGATAATGTAAAATGTTATGAATTTTTAATAACATCAGAACTTAAAAAAAAGGGAGGCAAGGAAGAACACTGAAAAAATTGGCAGGCAAGTAAATGACTACAGTCATTTTCTTGGGGAAAACATGTACTTTCTCAGGTTATAGCTCTACACCAGAGAGTCTAATATAGACCAATAATTTCTACATAGTTACACTGCAATCAGTCTTCTATTTTGAGACATATTTTTACTCTCTTCATTCATTTAAGAGATTTTTATTTTTTCAGAACAGTAAAGTTAGCTCTCCAGACAAAGACCCACTTCATCGTAGCTCTTTGGAAGGAGATGGAACAAACCTATTTTTCATTTGAAAAAAATTAAAAGCAACTTCCCTAAAAATTGGAAGGGGGTAGTGTGTCTTGGTGTTCTTTAGTTGAAAGAAGAGCTACCATTGAAGTTTGTTGAAGTGTGCTTTGGAGAGGGATTCCCTTCAGTTCTCACTGATGCTTCTCTAGAGGAAACCAACTCCCTGTCCAGTGCTGTTTTTCCTGTTCTGTCCAAGGTTGTGGTCTAGGTAATGTTTCTCATAGTATCATTAATGATAATATAATTTAGCTTTTTAGCATATCAAAATGACATTGTTCATTATTGAACCAGGCTGAACTTCGTAACACTGACTCTTACTACACCAGGGTTATTGGCTTGGGCCCTGGGCTTGTTTTTAGAATAGAAGGGGTTGTTCAGCCTAGTCTGATACTCTTGCTTTCTTGCCCTTTCTCAAAGGGAAATTATTATGTGTATTGAAATGGGTTTTTTTTTACAGATCATACGCATGCCTGTAAGATCACTCTACAGTGATGCTGGGGAACTAAACTGCAAGAAGATGGATGTTGTAATTGGATCTGAAGGTGATGAACATGGGATCGTTCCTGAGAATCACAGTCATTGTCTAGAGGTGGGTGTTGAAAAAGCTCCATCTCCTGCATGCAGGGTTCTAAAAAACAATGAAAAATAAATATATAATCATGGTGTCAGACAGGGACATTTTGCCAGAATGATTCAGTTATCTTTTAGGCACACAGAGCAGTTTGGGTACCTTGAAGACATGAAATCTACCACAGGAAGTAGGCCTCAGTTTGTTAAACATGAAGACATCTATGACCAGCTAGATTTTTTATATAAGGAATGGGAAGGAAGAGTTAGGCATCTCGGAAGAGAATACAACAATTCATAATACACAAAACCATTTAAGACCATGAACACTCCCATGCAGCGTTATATACAGAGTGTTGAAAAATCAGAGCAGTCACTGTTGTGAATGTAATATGCTGTTCATACAGAGTTTGAGGACAAACCTGTCTGTGTTTGCAGGGTTAAGTCAGATGTGTACAATGGATCCAACACATTCACTTATAGGTCCATTGAACATGAAGCTCAATCTGTCATCAAGAAAAGTGCCCAGCTACCTGTAAAAAATGAAAATAAAATGTCACATTCCACATGCTTTTTACAGGAGATAAAGGAGCTGAACGTAGGACTGTACTATGCAGGTTGTCAAGCAACTCTAGTGCTGGCTGATAGGCTCCTGGAGACCAGACACTGGGCCATTGTCTGAGGATCGTATTTTTCCAAGTTATTTAACAGAACATTTGCCTTTTTATGAGGCTTTCTGATGAAAGTTGCTATGTTCTCCTATAGAATATATATATTCATAAATAGATTAGAAATTAAACTTTTATCTTGTTGAACACTTCTAAGCTATTACCACTGACTTTGTTTTTGCTAAACAAGGGTTTATTATTTTACAGAGGCAAATATGAACAATTTACATTCTTACAATTTACAGAAGACAGTACATTTGACATAGGAAACAACAATTGTGCTATTAACATGTAATATAGCACAAGGGAAAAAAATCCTGGAGAAATAATAGAGCAGTAGCAAAGATGGTAGCTGGAACCTGGAGGCACGGGGTAACTGGAAGAGAAGGTCTAATTCTGTATACTGTGGCTTCATTATGTTTGACACCTGCTACAGAGAATGTAGAAGAACCAGTTAACAGCATATATAGTGGTATCCAGGTTTATCTGTTCCAAACTTTCTGTCAATAAGCAAAATTTTTTTTTGAAGTAGCTTGTAAAATACAGAATGCCAAAACAACATTCTGAGTACAGTATTTAATGGCATCACAAGGAGTCATAAAATTGTCGAGAATTGGTTACTCTTCCTTCCCCTTTTCTCTTTTCTGTCCTGGACTTGAACTTTTCATCATTATCCTGTTCATGGCTTAATTTTTTTTGGAAATATGAAATACAAATGATCCTCATGTTATATCTTTTTATACATATATATATATTTCCTGAAGGCAAGAATGCATACCTTGTTCTTTTTAGACTTTTGTAGTAGTGTTTGTGTATGAGACAAGTAGACTAAGATGTAAAAAAGTTACCCTGTTGATGTTAAAATGTCAGTGTGATCAACCAATCTCTTCCAAAGTTATGAATCATGACATACAATTAAAATTTCTTAAAATAATGAAGTACACTATGTATATGTGATATATCTATCTATATAAATAAGATACTTGGATTTACTATTAATTTTTTTTTTTTTTTACTTATATCTCATAGGGTATGCTTTTAAAATGTTTTAAGACTTTTTTTTCATCAGATGAAGTTTGGAAACTGTTTTTCCAAAGAAAAATTCAAAAGAAGAAAAAGATAGTTCATGTAATTTTAAATGGAATTTAAGAATAATGCCATATTAGCTGACACTCACAGAAAAACTGTACATAGGAATGTCAATTAGATTGCTATTTTTTCCCGTTTTCCCACATTTTGAGCACCAAACAATTTTCTGCCCTAGGCTTTTTAGATCTAGCCATTCTTACCCTTTTTGCAGCCTGGAACTAGCTTCAGATTTTTGCCTTACCTGTATTACCTGCTTATATCTACATTTCTGTTGGATTAGACTCCCTTGAAACGCTTTTCTACTTCTGTGATACTCCAGTGGGAAATATTCCAAGATTCCATTAGTTTATACATTTTATTCCTCAGCACTTTGCTTCTAGTTTTCTGTTCCAGGGTTTGCAGACCTTAACTGTAGTTCCCTCACAGTTTGACTTTCCGTGGTTTGTGATAAAATTCTGCTTACTCTGTGGAGTGTTTTACATAGCATATGGGTTCACTAATACTGGGGACAGAAAATATTTCTCGAAACAAGGGTGGCAAAAATGAGTCCACATATACCTGGCCAGTTAAACACAGAAGACAACTGTGTAAGGATTGTACTTACTGCTTTTACTCTGAAACTGAAATACCCCAAATCTTTAATAAAACTACGTAGTGCCATAGTTGTTTGGGTTTGTTTGCAATCCTACCAGAAGGTTGCCTTCCTTACTAAACTGGTGATGTTCCCAGTAGCTGCTGGGTGTCACACTGCTCGTTGCCTGTGTATGGCTGCCTGCCTCATCTGGGCATCTTGCTACAGGAGGGAAACGACAACTCACCTCAAAGTCTCTTTAGCAGAGGCAGAGTGAAGGGGCATGGCTGTGACTACCTGACACCACAGATGCCTCGATAGTAATATTCTCCTGGTGGGTTTTTTTCCAGCTTAACCTAAGTCAGTCATGCATAGGAATCAGCGCTGTACACATGACACCCCCAAATCAGGAAGTGTAAAATATTCAGAGGTGGCCTAAACTTTGTATTTTACATAAACACCAATCTGTGTGTGACCTTAGAGTGCACTGGCTACAGTTTGGCTGGGTGGCAGGATCTGTATTCAAGAGAAACAGAGCAGTTCTGGGGAGGAATTGGAAACAGTTTTGAAAGTCTTATTCGCTGTAGATGAGATTGTTAAATTCGTTATACAGGAATGAGTAATTTTTAGATAAGTGTATTAGGTCTCCCAAGTGATTTGCATGTATAATCAAATGAAAAGACCTCTGAAATATTGAAACTCCAGATGAGAAAAGTGAAATTCTATTAAGAAAGAAAGAACCTCTGCATTTATAGCACATTCAGAGAACATATCAGAGTATAAATTTAATGCAATGCAGCAATGCTCATCTTACTTTAAAGGTAATTATATAGAAAAAGGGGCATTTAAAATGTATAAGTAGAGGCTTTTTTGCACTCATACAGCATATAATTAACAAAGTTCTTTAAACCTATTCATAAAAGAAAGTAATAAACCACTTGTAAATAATGGCAGTCTTGTATTCTTTACAGCTAAATGTCAATAATCTGAATGTCTTTTTTATACTCAGTTATAAAACTACACTTTTGACATATTAAGTAGAAGCAGGTATTACTAGTACGGCATTTCAATTTTCCAGAGATTTAGACATATTCATATAAAAAGGATGCAAAAGGAAGAACTGTAGCTATAGAAAACTGGAATGCTTGTAAATTAAATCAATACTCTGCCTGTAAAACACGAAGTGATAGCAGAAAAGTAAAGTTGCAGAACATTTCACAGCAAAATTAAAAGGTGTAGGTGTTGAGACCTTAAAATACTAAACTGTAGGTGCAGAACAAGAGAACAAGAGAACTGCAAAGGAAAGTACCAAAGCTTGTAGTATCATACAGATCAATTAATAATGATTTGTTTTGCAGCAATTACTGAATCCTCACAAGATTCATCTGAAAAACAAATCCAGCTTTCTTCAATGCTCCTGTGTTGCACATTCTTGTGGGAGTGAACACTTTGCAGAAATAAGGAGGAAGGGAGAAATAAGGAGAGATTAAAGAAAATGTAATGTAATAAAGGAAAAGAGTATAGATCATAAGTGATTTTGGACTTCTTTTTGGTTTGATTTGACTATGTTTTTCTTTCTCACCTCAGTCTTTGAGAGCCTTTATTGCACAGCAGACCCCTCTTCTGGTATATGCCATCTTGAATAGCCACAGTGCAGGATGCTTCCAATATATTCTTCTCTGTTTGACCTTGCCCTTGAACTTGTGGGTACCCAAGTAGGGGTGTACAGCCGGCTATAAGAAAAGAATTACTAGGTGCCAGGTCCTACCACAGCAACAGAGAGACTGGGTTAGACTGAAGGTTGCAGGCCTGGAATAAACTCAGATGAAATTAGCTAGGGTTAGATTTTTTTCCCCTCTGATCTGACTGCATATGTCTAAATTTCAATGTTTAGGAACATCTAAGATTTCTTCCGTGTTTAATATTGCCTATTGAAAGACATGGCACTTTGCCAGTTTATAGCAAGAAGTGAGAAAAAAATCAATACCTCCCTGAAATTAAGCCTCAGTTGCTATTGCTACAATTCAGAGACTGCACCTTAAGAGCCACAGGTTATGTTGCACCTAACCTTGGGTTTTCAGACTAGTTAGTTTTCCACAAAATCGGCTGAATATGCAAATTCTTATTAGAATCATTCAAAATCCTTTTAAAAATATATTTTGATTGTTTATTAAAAATAGAAATGTGTTGCCTGCATGAAGTAAATGTTTAATGTCAAAGAATATATTATCATAGGTAAAGTTTTCCAAAGCACTTGTTTCCCTGTTAGAACCACCAAAATTTCTTCCTCATATTTTTAGCTAAAAGGTGATTATGTCTGAACAGTCTTCTATATTCTGTTTAAGGTTTTGTATAGATAAAACCAAGATATTGTATAGCTAGATACATTTATATCTACATGTAAATATATATGTATGTATCTATATTTTTCAGGGTACACTAAAACAAAGTGATTGAAATAGCTAAACAAAAGTTTTTGCTATTCACTTTTATTTTATGATGAAAGAAAGCACCATCGCTTCTTCTATCAATGTTAACAATCACTGTTGAAAGGCAAAGGGCAAATTCCCTTTACTGTTGCAGATTTTCCAAGAGCTGGACCAGAGGTAGATCAGATCAGAATGTCTCTTTTAGGTACTCCTCTCTCTTTCTTGGCTATGAAGGAAGACTAGCTTAACTGAAGCTGTGTCCAAACTGTAGGAGGACACTGTGAGATGTCCCAAGATTTTGGTCCTTCACTTATTCAGTTTAGTGCCATGGCTGGATGTCACCATGTTTCTCTCCTGACTGCATGCTCATTTTTCCTTTCCAGACAAATCCAGGAGCAAGGGTAACAATGGTGAAGCCTGGGGGAGTTCCTGCAACACAGAGTGCTGTTGCCACCATGTCTGACAGTTCAGACACATCCTAAATTCCTCTTAGGAACCTCACTTTGAGCTTTAAAATTAGATGGTAACAATTCAGTCTTTAGCTTTCCAACACATAAATTAAAGTAATATTTGCTGTTATGTTGGGTTTATACTGAGTTGGTCCAGTTCTTTCCTGTATGCACCTCAAGACGATCTTCCACACGCATGATATCCACCCTAAGATGAGAGAAGTCATTCACCCCTCTGCCTGTATGTAGCTCAAGTTCACAAGATTGCTCTTTCAGATCACCCAATGTGTCATTGCCTATGCTGAGAAGAGTGGAAAATGAGCAGTCAGGCAGCAACAGTGGACTGGCAAGAAATTTAAGGAAACATTTAATTGAGGTTTTTGAAACTCTAAATTCTAGATCAATATGGAATTGGTACTAGAAAATCCTTCCCTGTGGCAAAATCTGCTGGTACATCTGATTCCTCTTTTTGCTTCATTTCCATGCTGGAATGAAGAAAACTGAAACAAATGAACAAATTTAATTTTGATGCCAAAGTAGCATCACTGCAATGTGGGGAGGATCTGAAAAAGCAGAAATCTGGTCTATAGTGAGGAGATTCAGACTTCTCCAACACTCAGCTTGATCAGACTTCTGAGCTGAAGTTCCCCTGTGCTTGCTAGTGACAAGAAACCAGATGATAACAAGTCAGGAGAGTGACAGTGCAAGTGCTACAAGGCTACAAAAAACATGCAAACTAAATACACTTTTTATTAATATCTGAAATTGTAGGTTAAAGAATACCTGTGTGATGAAGTGGTTCCTATTTTTTGGTCTCATCTATGGGTTTTTTAAATTAAAGCTATCAAACATACTGGGAGTTGTAATAATTAGTGATTGTGCAACAAAAGTGCATACCTACTTCAAAGATATGACTACTACTTTCTGAATTCAAACATGATGGTGTGATATTGGATTATTTAACTGGTAACCCAATGATCATTCCTCTTTTTCTTTCTTCCATTCCACATAGTAATTTATTCATGGGATGGGAATCTTTGTCTGCGTTTTGAACTCAAACCTTGACACTGTGAAGCAAGCTGCTATGTTGATATTCATGATTTGGGAATTGAAAGCTGTTTGCTTTTTCAATCTCCTAAAATTTGAATTTAATATTTTATTAAATGTACCATAGTCACTCCCTCATTTGTGCAGAGAACAAACATGAAAGAAAAATGACATAGACAATATTAGGTCCAAAGGCCAAAGGATGTATATGCAGAAATAAAATAGGGAATTAAAAAAAAATCTAAGCCATTTAAATCATACAAAATTCATCAGACATTTATCTGCTATAAAAGAAACATAACTCTACTTACATTAAGGCTAATTCCCTAGTGTGACTCTGTAAATCTTGTTCTTTTCACTTTACTTGGATGTAAAACTATTTAAGAAAGTAACTTACCACTTTACTGTTGTGCAGTATGACACTGTTTCTACAAAAATCACCATTTCAGTAACTTGTTCCAGGAGAAATCCAATAAGCTAAACATCTTGAGTTACTCATTTTTACCCCTTCACCACTATGACAAGCGTTTCTTGAACCTTGCTTAAAAGTTCTTTCTCATCCTTGCAGGGCACCTGGAAGCTTATCAAATCCAGGCTATTTTGAGCTGACAGTGGGTGGGAGGTAGTAAAATGAGGTTTGGATTCTCATGTTTGATGGATTATTGTGATGGTAAGGAAGACCCAGCTAATCACAGCATAACCACCGGCCTGAGCAGATGTGAAAAGGCAAGCGCAGTTTTATCAGTTAAAGTATTAGCAGTAGCAGCATAGAAGTAACAGTGCCTTTTAAAGAAAGAGACTTGTTTAAAGGCAGGAAAGGGACACCAGCAGGATTAAAGAGATGGAGTAAATGCTGGACAGTAAAGGGTAAAATAAAATAATAGAGCTTACATATCAGTAAGAAAACTGGGCAGTGACTTTTAGTGCAAATAACTTCACGGAGTGAAACGAAATCTGAGAAAGGAATGGCAAAATCAGTGATTAGAAGCTGAAGTCAAATTCAATTCAGAAAGGAGAAGATATATTTAACAGGAAGGATGATTCATGCAAATTGTTGCAGGGAGTCGTCTAATTACAAAAGTAATTACCTCAATGCAAATGTACCTTTATTGGGCTGTGAGGTACAAAAGAACACATCAAGTGACCTATTGGTCTTTTTTGACCTTAAACTCTACCCATATATTACAAAATATAATAGACATCTTTGCTGTTCTTTTCAAGTTCCTTATCTGAGCGTTCATGGGAGGCTGTTAAAATATGGAATAGATTCTTATTCTAGTTATTTTTCCAAAAGCTTCAGGAAGGAAAAAGTTCTACCCATAGATATGATAGTTCATCTTCAGGCCTCGGAACTGGTGCTCTGCCAAGATCAAAAGAACAGGCGCTACTGCTTGCTGCTGTTTCAGACTCTGCAAGCTCGGAGACATCTATAAGCAAAACTGCTTACCTTTAGGCAAAGAATAAGGGAGAGATACCTATATAAAGTATGATAAATTAATACAGATGCTGATTTAATAATACTAATACATGTAATTAAACTAGCTGAAGCTATTAGGGAAATTGGTCAGAATTGTGTCTAATCAGTCAGAAGTGCAAGTGTGGCCAAAAATATGCCCCCACAGGAGATACACAAGATTTTTTAGAAGAACAGTGGATAAAACAGTAATTGCAAAAAGGTGACCTGGTTATTGTTTGCAAAATAACAGGCTTATTTTTAGAAGATCTGAAATGAAGGATTAAGTCTAGTATAAAAGTTCATATCTTAGAAAAGAAGAAGGTTGAAGCAGGCAGTGTTTTTTGGGGGAAGGGATGCTGTTGTAGAGGCACGCCAAGAAAGAAGGAAACTGTCTTTCCTTAACAGTTGTAGGCAGAATTTGTACCAGAGCCATGATACTAAGGCTGAATCACTAGAGGATGTGTTTAAAACAGCTTGGTCTATTCAAGTTTTAGAAGAGCTGATGAACTGCAGTTTCAGTAGGGAGAAAAAAAGGAGAAAAAAAAGAAGAAAAGCAAAACTATAGCAAGGCTGGGGCAAGAGACCCATATGCTGACTTTCTGAGTAGCCGTTTATGTGATAGTAAAGGTAAGAAGCTTTTGCCACTTATTTTTTGCTACTCTTTCATTACATGTGCATGTGGAAAGAAGGCAGAATGGTATTAAACTGACATCCTGCCCCAACTGCCAGAATGTCTTGTTATGGCTTCAAAGTCTAGATTCACACAGCAGAAGGCACTGTCTGCTTTACTCACTTGCACACTAGTAAGGGCTCTCATACAGCCTGTGGGAAACCTGGGCTCAAATCCCTCTTCTGCTGTTGGAAGACTAGAAAATATAAGTCTTTTTAATTTCGTTGGTAAGAAGAAACTCAATTGCCAGACTGTAGGGTATTTTGAAATTGAGAACTTCTCAGTCTCTTCTGTTAGTTCTTTTTCATTTCACATGTCATACTTAAATGTTCCTCGAGTTAGAACAAAAATAGCTATCTAGTGCCTTGAACACCTGCCTGGAAGATGGAGAACCTGAGTTTTTTGGTCCTGTTTGACTTAACGATAGACACAAACAGGGTCTGTGTCAACTTGCTCTCACTCCTCTGTGTGTGAGCCATGATGCTGCTCTCACCGGGGCTCAAGGCAGCACTACTGATGTTCCCAAAGGAGGAACTTGTTGATGACACACAAGAGTGAAACCTCTTGATGGGATTCAAACTGCAGCTCTGGCCAAAGGCAATTGCTGGTAAAGTTTCTTCTGCCCATGTGGATCACACTTCGGACTTTGGTTTGCAGGTGTCAGCTCTGCTCACTAGCTTCCCAGCTCCTGTATGTCTGTCTTGTCTTTTCTCCAGTGTGACTCATAATCTATATATTTGACTGGATTTTTTTTTGTGTTAAATTCCATCTTCTTTTGATCCTGCCTATGTTATTCTGTCTTCCTTAGAATCACCTGGCTTTGTTTCTGTGATTGCTATTTGCCGTGCAAGTCTCCAGGAAAACAGCAGGCTCTAAAATTCCCATTACTATTTTTGATATACAAATCCCACATGTTGATGGAAAGATCCAGAGGTAATTGCAAAGACAGTATCTCCAAGCTATTGAGGTCTGTTTCACATGTTTTTCTTCGAAGTAGTTATCAATTCCTAGGATGTAAAAAAGTTTATTACAAAAATTTTGAACAGACTATACCATTCTAATAAACTATTCCTGTTTCATCTTTCGTTTTATGCAGATATCAAATTGCAGATCTTTGTCAGAAATGAGTTATCTCAGCAGGGTGCAGAACAATAATTATTCATGCCAGGACTGCCGTGATAGACGTTACTCATAACGACTCAAGTTAATCACAAGGCATATGATTGATGATGAGTACATCAGATTGTGTGGTGTGGATGCATGAGGACTGTGGATATTGTTAAACATGTCTTTGATCCAAAATCAGAGGTGATTTTTTTTGAGAGAGCTCAAATCATCTGGCTATTTTATTTAGTCATTAATCTGGATCCACATAGCAAATAAAGGCAATCAAAGGCACTTCAGTTGCCACTGGCAACTTTAAAATCTCTGAAAGAAGAGGCTGTAAACATTATTGCTTCACCATAGAATATTGTCAGCAAAACATGCCAGGCGTGCCAACATAACATCGTACTCTTAAGACCCATATATGGGTCTTAAGGTTTTACGAGTGGTGTCTCAAGTCAAAGAGAAATTAAAAAAATAAAACAAACCACTTTAGGATTATTTTGATTAGGTAGGAGAAGAATTTGAGTTCTCCACTTTTGGGGATTTTGTTTCCTTAATCACATGCTGTTAGATGCTAATGAAGGATCAGATTGGTGCCTAGGTTTATCTGTCCTTACTGAAGCACTAGGTCTCCACACGGCCTCCATAGATTTTGAGTTTGCCACAGGATGGAGAATAAAGGCTTTTCACTTAGAACTCCTTTCTTTTTCATGTCCTCTGCACACATGAAGAGGGTGTGAAAATAGTCTTGGCTCTCACCCCTCAACATGGCAGCGAGCTGAGCTGAGCTTGGCAGGGGTGGTAAACAGTCTATACTATAGAGCATTTGCAGGTTACTTTCTTTCTGGAGCAAGTAGGCAGCTGAGGCTGAGAAAGGGGTTGGAACTCTCTGAGTCACAATTTCTTCCTCGGCTTGCTCTGGAGGTGCTGTAACTACTTGCTGTCCCAGACATGGGCAATTGAACACAGGCTCAATTTGGCCCTCAATAAAGAAGAAATCATGAGTCTGAGAAAAATTGTTCCATTTCATGAACCAATTTTCTCATAAGAAGACACAGCACATCTACAGAATTTCTGCAAACAGCATAGAAGACAGATGTATATTATCTGTGATGAGAGGAAATGGCTGAATTGCTTATTGGGAAAAAATTAGTTTCCTTGATGACTCATTATTTCAAAAATTGCCTGTCAAGTTAATAAGCAGACTTTATTATTATTATCGTTTATTATTTCTATTACAGTAGCACTCAGGGGCTGCAGTCAAAAACTGGGGTCTCACTGTGCTAAGCACCGTGTACAAATAAAATTTTCTGATGGTCTCTGCCCCAAGAAGCTTACTGTTTTGAATCCTGTTTTGATGGCAAAAATCTGGGCATATTTTTTATTTCAAGTCTCTGAGTAAGTATTTTAAAATCACTTCTAGTGCTGCTAATCAATAGTTTTCTGCAAATAAACGGTTGACAGATTTTGCTTTTTTTTTTCCTAAAGGAATTTTTTATAACAGAGGAAGTATCTTGAAATGGTAAAGCCATTCAAAAGACTCCAAATTTGTGTTTGTCCTTAGCAGACAGTGGCATAAGGAAACTCATGATGAATCTGATTAAGAAGCTTGGACAACTAGTAAAAGTACTGACTGTTGTGGATTTGATTAGCTCCAAATCTTCAAGAGATGCTTAAGTGGATAGATTCTAAAATAATAATTTTAGGTTGACAAAACATGTATGGTCAATATACATATATATAAGATACCATTTGCCAAGTAGTAAGTTCCTTAACAATAATTTTTTTAGCACAATTGCATTAAAAATGTAGCATTAAAAGAAGCCATTCAGTACTGAGACCAGTAGGAAAATGATTTACCAACTATTAGATCTAGGAAACAGAATAGAAGTTCTTAAAAATCTGATATTTTAATAGATGCTGAATAATAAGCAAATCATTAGGTACTGTGTCATAAAGCCTTTACAGCTTTGCCTGTATTTTTAGTAGTAACTATATTTCCATAACTCCCACCTCCATATCTTGTCCATTATTTTTTCTTACTTAATTTGGCAACTCTAATTGACGATAATTTCAGAGTCACTGTATCTTCTTAAAGTAATTCATATCACATTCACCTAGCAGTATGAGCTGCCCACTCCTTGTATTTCAATTGAGGTTTTCAAAGAGAACATTTTGTTAGGAGTGTATTCACCACTTAATTTAGTGTGCTCAAAAATCATCTTTATAGTCTATAAAAATAACGGTACACCAATTTCAAAACAGTCTATTGGCAGAAGTGGAACCACATGCCTCAGGCCTGAATTTGACATTGTCTTTTGATATAAGTCTAATTTATATATATTTGATGTTGGGTAGTTTATTTCTCAAATATGTAGATTTCAAAATCACAGAGGCAGAAGTTATTCAGTATTTTTTCATGGAATGTAAAAGTGTGAGGTTTTTAAAGCAAAGGCTAAGAGTTGCTTTTACATCTACGTTATATTCCTGCATAGTACATTACCAAAACTTCTTTTGTGGTATTTTCTAAGTGCAAATGAGGAAAAACTCCAAAGACTGGTGATTTAGATTTTCTAGGCTTTAACTGAACTTTTCTTTAATATTCCAACTCTGGAGTATCATTTTCTCTTGGTCTTACCTGAAGGCTATTGCTCCTTCCCGTCAATTACACTGTATTATGTTTTTCAGTTGGCTTTTAATGAAGTATAGTGTATTTACAAAATTAACTGCCCTGTCCCACAAAATTTATTGCAATACAACACGGTGTGCATCACCAACCTCCCCAGTGTAATGCAACAGATTTCAGGTAAAGGTGAGGATGGAACCTCACAACTTTTTAAGCATTTCATCCCAGCATCTTAAATGGATAAACATTGTCTTCAGTGTATCTTTTTTATAAGTAGAGCAATGAAAATGCTCATGAATCAGTTCAGAAACTGATAATTATTTCTGGTCCATAGTGTTGCTTCAGTGTAGTATTGCTCCAGTATGCATTAGCTGCACATTTTGTTGTCATCTTAAAACATCAAGGTATAGTGAGCGGCCTTATTCCTTGATGTTTGAGGGCAACCATATCATTTTGACATACCTTTTAGAGATTTATTTTCCAGGATTTTTTCCAGTAAAGGTATCCGCCCTCCCAAGTATTACTGACTGTTTCTATCTGTACTTCTCAATTAGTTTTGAAGAATGTCATTGTGTAGCCTGAGTCTGGGAAGTGAAGTAATCAGGTAATATTCAGAATCACTGGGCCATGTAATCTGATTATGAATGTTTACGTTGTGATTCAACTGTAAAGGAGAATCAAAGCAGTGAGAAGGACACATGGAGTAAAATTCCAAAATGAGCTATCAGAAGTTTATCCTCCTGAAATCAATATTCCTAACTGCAAACCACATTTGCAGTAACCAAGATCAAAAATAACAACCTTTTTGTGCTTTACAGTAAAGCTTCTCTTTTAACTTAATAGATCAGGAAGTAGTTCTTCTATCCTTACTTGATATCATCTGCTCAAGCTTGCTCAAAGCTGTTGTATTAGATGTAAGGCTACCACAGGAGAATGAATCAAAGAATTTTGGAAGAAATTTGTTGGTTAAATCTTTTGGGCAGGTGGGTACTGGTGATGCAATCGGTTCTTTGAAGCACTGAGATTGCCTGATGCTGTACAGCAGTAGCAGAAGAATGTTAGATTAATGAATGCCTTGTTTGTGCTCACAGTGGCTCTGTAAGAGAAAGACTAGGGAGAAATTGGAAAAGAATTAAAAATGAGGCTTCAGAGACAATGAGAAACAGAAGGCAATTTAAGGACCTCCGAAAAGCTATAGGGTACGTAAGGACTGGGTTGAGATGAAGAGTCTGAGAAGAACATGGAAATCTGGTGAAACAAAACATCTTCAGAGATATGAGCTCCTAAAGTTCTTCTGAAGATTAACCTGAATTCATGACAAGTAGTATATCTGTTGGGACATCATTTCAGATCCTAAAAATACCTTGAAATGAGCAGATCTTTGTAATGAAAAATTGTGTGCGTATGAATAATACCAAGAACACTAGACTGAGGAGAAACTATTAGGGTTTATAGGCTACTAGTTCCCATATCTACTGATATCAGTGATGATTCAGTCACCCTCTTACACAAACACAATTTACGAGGTTCTATTTTTGTCCAAAGAACCTGATGGTGTTCTTATAGGGTGGCTATGATTCAAAAGAGTATGCACCTCCCCATCAGCATGTGAAGGCAAAGTGGGTGGGGGAGCAGAGGGAAGGGAAGGGGAAGCGCCATCATTCATTCCTGAATTCACTGAGTATCACACAGGGCAAGAAAGAAGTGAGAAGGAATCGTGGTTCTGTGATGTGAGCGCATATCCAGTATCTTCTGGGACTGTTCCTGGCACGCTGCATGATGCCCTAAGATTAGCCAAATTTACCAGTCTGACCCTACCCCACTCCTACCCCCAAATTTACAATATCTATACCAGGGATATATACTCCACTGAGTGCCCAGCTAGAGTTTCTGGTTAGCTAAATGGTCCAAAAGTGCCAGGGAAGCTGTGTGTTACCTGAAATTTCACATATAGTAGAACAAAATATTCATAAAATGTGCAGCATCTGTTGTGACCCATGCATAACTGGTTCAGGTTGCACTGTAATCCCTCATGAGAAACACCATGTAACCTCAACAGTCTGGATCAAGCCTAGATGCCTGGCAAGTCTGAATACAGTTCATCTTTCTGTGGTTATTGCAAAAAAGTCTTACAGCCATTTCTTTCTATTAAAGCCCTGATGACTGACAAATGCTCTGTTTGCTCCAAGATTGCCTCTTCCTCCTTGGGAAGAGATAGTGCAGCTGAATACAGGTCAGCCTTCATTTGTTTGGAATCCCTTCACGCTTTTCTCCTCTGCTGGCTGACTTCTTAATGCTTGCAAATATCGTTCTCTCGTGGAGGCCTCATTAATAAATATTTTTCTTTTCTTTATTTTCTGCAGGCACATACCAGCTCAGAAAGAGTGGTTTCCAGTGGGAGGTAACCTTTGCCCTTCAGTAGTCTAAGGTTTCCATTGCTGACTTATTTTCTTCCCCAATCACTACTTTTCCTTTCCATGTCTTCCATGAACTGTCTTGATCACTATCAGTATAGTATTAGTATAACGCATTAGAATATGCTGAACCTCACATTTGATTAAGGGATGCCATTGTAAATTATTACCTTTTACAGATTTTTAAAAGTATGAATGCAGAACCACAACGATTACAAAAAAATCAAGGGAACTGTCGTACAGAATAGGCATTGTTATAAAATTTATTGGACAAGTCTGAATTTTTGTTTTAATTGTGGTTTGAGTTCTTTGGGTTATTTTATAGTTGCATCAGTGAAAGGAAGTCATCAGGATAGAGAGGCTGGATCACCCAGGGGAAGTGTGGGTGCCTGGACATATAACTAAAATTTTGAATAGTCATTTCAATGAAAAAAATATTGATATGTCTTGTATACCTAGCATTATACTATTTTTCCATTATTAGATCTCCTACCTAGGGATCTCTGCAGTTAGTTATATGCCTAGGTTCTATGACCACCTTTGCTCATTGGGAGATATTCGGGGTTTAATTATCTTTTTTGTTTTTTTGGGTTGCTATTCCTGATTCATTTTAAATTCACACTTGATTTTTTAACTCCTCTAATGATATAAGGCCTTGTTGAATTCTGGATGATTGTTCTGTCCTTCAGCTTTTTTATCTTTAGTTAGGTACCATTAATCTTCCAGTGATGCCATCTCAGTGTTTTAGACTGGCCAAATTTTGTGTCTTCTGCTTTCTATCTCTGCTCTCTACATCGATATTTTTCTCATTTATCTCCTTACATTTAAATAGCACTGGTAATGTTTCTTTTGATGAATGTATTTTTAAAATAGTCACTCTCTAATTCCCTTTTTAAGACCCTGATATTGCTAATTTGGACTTGCAATTCAAATCAGAAGCCTGATTTGAACCCGAGGGCTGCAACTTTATTTGTAACCAAAGGTAACTGTAACTAATGGTAGTTATATAAGATGTGCCAAGAGCATGAATACAGGCTTCATAGCTTATTATCATGGGTTACTAAATGGAGTTCTTCGGGGAAAGATTAAATAGACAGCTTACACACTTACAGGGAGACTTATTTTCTCTCCTGCTAAAAGCCCCATGGGGTGCCTACCACTGTCCTCTGAATCGGGTGATTTTCTTATCACTGAGGTACTCTGGCCTTCTACTAACTTCTTAATCTCTCATATGTGGCCACTGGTTGCATGAGACCCCTTTCGTAGGTATGCCTCTTTGCATCTTCCACCTCCTTAACCCTTATCCCTCCTGGTACTGTGTTTACTATTCTTACTCTATCAAGATATTGGACACCTTGTTCAATAGTTGAAGGCTATCGTACCATAATAGCTTTAACCAGATACTTTGGGTTTCCTCACATCCAGTCTATTCCCACCACTAAGTCAGTTGTCTCAAAATTCAGTTTACTTTCCTATTTAGATGTGCCAAGTTAAACTGAAGGATATAATACTTACCTTTGAAAACTTTGGGCCATAGAAAATACCTTGCATCCCTTTGACTGATTTATTTAAATTACTAATGTTTAGGTTTCTAAGCTCATTATTGCAGAATTGGTTGCAAGGGAGCTCAGCAGCTGTCTGTCCCCTGTCCCACAACACTGTGGTGAAACAAATTGTTTCCACTGCAGCCCAGTAAAATGTCCAGTTCCACCGATATGCACAGTGATATATCCCCTCCCTTATTCTCATCTGCCTTTCTAGTTTTGCCATTCTTATGGATTTCTTAAGTATCTGCAGCATGACCAGCTACAATTAGATCTTCACCCTCCAAGTGACTCAATCCTTCTGTTGTACAGCTTGCCTATTGATATAACATCTGCTATATGGAACAGTTACATCCTATATTTAGTAGGTTTAAACCTCTATGACATAGAAATCTCTTCATTTCAACTGCAGCAAGCTGGGGAGTCAAATTCCATTTCTGTGCATGAGTAAGTGGCAACTTATACTCTGCCTGTTAAGGAATTTCTGGTCATCTGGGATGAACCTCAAGTTCCCAAACACTTAAAATGAGTCTCAGTTAATTCTAGTGATAATTTTGTGTTTGTGACACTATGATTCCAAGATACCCAATGCTGATGGAAAAGCTAACACACTTATCCCTTTCATTGTACTGACTATGCCAAGGAATTCTGCATAAAACAAAGAAATACCCCACTGGCACTGCAAATAACTGATACTGACTCCAACTTCTAGAGTAACACATTCTGTACTCTTCAGAGCAGGATCTACGATCCTGGTTTTTCTCTCAGCCTGGAGTAAAGACACTGAATTATGGGGAGTCTGGGCTTACTGAAACTCTAGCTGAGCCTCTTGCTCAATTTGAAACTCACCTGGTATTCTTAAAGAAAGGGCCAAGCAGCAGTGCCTCAAGGGTCCAGTCAAATCGAACAGTCAAATAGCATGTGCTTCATTTTTTCCTGCATTTATTATTATTTTTTTAAAAGGATTTACTGGTTTTGAAAGTATACCTTACCTTAGCTTTTAGAGTATGTTCCTTTCTTCTCTCTCAGAGATTGCTCCTTGCTTTCAACTTTGTTTTATGTGTAATTTCTAAATAGCAAAGACCAGAAACAGAAGATGCCCTTGTGCAAGAACTAGTTTTAAAATCAGATTGAAGTACAAAACAAAAATAAGAAGTGTAGTGACAGAGAACTTTCAGTTCAAAATCTTTCACATTTTGTGCACCATAAGCTTTCTTAATTTCTCTTACTTACTTGTGCACACACAGTACACAATATCACTTGTGCCAATGATTAGAATTCAGATTACAGAAAAGAGAACAAACATCCACCCTTGTTAGTCCAACACTGTTATTGCTCACACAGAGAAGGTCAGTTTTGGAAGCAAGGTTAAAAAAACTTTGTTGTGGTCTTAGGCAAACACTGGGTAATGAAGCCACAGTGACATGATTACTGGTTCTTGGACATGTCCCTTCCTCTCTCTCAACAGAGTAATAGAATCATAGAAAGGTTTGGGTTGGAAGGGACCTTAAAGATCATCGAGTTCCAACCCCCCTGCCATGGGCAGGGACACCTTCCACTAGATCAGGTTGCTCAAAGCCCCATCCAACCTGGCCTTGAACAATTCCAGAGGTGGGGCATCCACAGGTTCTCTGGGCAAACGGTTCCAGTGTCTCATCACCCTCACAGTAAAGAATTTCTTCCTTACATCTAATTTAAATCTACCCTCTTTCAGTTTAAAACCATTACCCCTCGTCCTATCACTATGCTCCTTGTTAAAGAGTCCTTTCCCATCTTTCTTGTAGACCCCCTTTAGGTACTGAAAGGCTACTATAAGGTCTCCCCAGAACCTTTTCTTCTCCAGGCTGAACAACCCCAACTCTCTCAGCCTGTCCTCATAGGGGAGGTGCTCCAGCCCCCTGATCATCTTCATGGCCCTCCTCTGGAACTGTCTTTCTTTTGTCAGGGGCCCCAGAGCTGGATGCAGTACTGCCGGTGGGGTCTCACAAGAGCAGAGTAGAGGGGAGAATCACCTCCCTTGACCTGCTGGTCACGCTTCTTTTGATGCAGCCCAGGATATGGTTGGCTTTCTGGGCTGCAAGCACACATTGCTGGCTCACGTTCAGTTTTTCATCCACCAATACCCCCAAGTCCTTCTCCACAGGGCTGCTTTCAATCCACTCGTGCAGCCTGTATTTGTGCTTGGGATTGCCCTGACCCATGTGCAGGACCTTGCACTTGGCCTTGTTGAACTTTATGAGGTTCACACGGGCCCACCTCTCAAGCTTGTCAAGGTCCGGAATACCATCTTTTCATCACAGTTAAAAATTAGTCAGCTGATGTTACAGACTCTCATGCCACAGCTTTTAAAAGCATAGTTAAGTCCTGATCTTTTTGTTTAAGTCTGGGAAATTCCCGTTTTTCTTGTGCTGGTATTCATCTCATCCCTATCAGTTTTATGCTGACATTGTTTGAAGCTGTACTACTGATGATTTACAACAGCTTTACAAAGGTGAGAATTAGATCTCTTCAGTTTCAGAGAGATTTCTCATCTCTTCTGAGAACAAAACTGTCATACACTCAGTAGCACATAATTTTGATTAATTTAATAGGCAAGATCCTCATTAGCTGGTGTAGCTCCTTTGGAGTCAATAAAAGTAGATCGCAATTTGATGTCAGTTGGTCCAGCTCCACTTCCAGCAATAGACCTATCCTTGTTTATAGCAGCTTAGAATTTAGCCCAGTGTTCTGGCACAAATAAATACTAATATTTGGTAACTAGTTTTATTTTTAGGTTGTTCCACCTCTTGTAGGTTGCTCAAAAGTTTCTACCTATTTAATCTATCTGCTTTGCTTGCTGTGAGTCTTTTCCTCAAAAAATGTCTAAGGCAGGGCAGCAGCCCACACATAAGCACAAGCGAGACAGAAGGAGAAGGAGTGAAAACAAGAAGTCAGTGGAGCAGTGCCAAGTTTCACTAGTTGAGGATCTGCTCAGAAACATTTTCAGTGCTTCTTTCAGTCTTGCTAATGCTGGTGTATAGCTTGAGTCTTCGGTTTGAGTCCTTTGGGAAATACACTAGCAATAAGAATAGAAAAGCAATTTAGGTGGCATCTTTGATCATCATTGCTGTCAATCAACCCAGGGCTTGGCATTAACATATGCTCTTCAGAGGAAAAACTAATCTACTCCATTTGGTAACATATTAGAATCGTTAATATTACAAAAATGAGACTGAAAACCTGAACTTTTTTGTTGGAAGCCAGTAGAAGGGAGGGTGAAAAATATATTTAGTGGGTTTTTTTTGTTGGAAAACCGTGATTCACTGAAACAAGACACTACTGATAGGAAAATATTTTTAAAATACATTTTTCATTTTCAGCTTCCAGGAATAAGTTTAATGTTAGTGAAATGCTCTATGTTAATTTTTAAAATTAAAATATCATTTCCAATTTCAAGAGCTGCTTTATTTATAATTTTAAGCTAAATATATTAAGAAGAGAAAATGAACTGAAATACAAATAAAACAATCAGATGCTACGGTAGACTTATGCTGAGTTTGTTTTCAGTTCATTGTTTTTTAGATGTTTTCAGGGCTTTGACTTTTTTCACCCAGAGTCAGGCTGAGAAATTTTCTCTAAATCTCAATTTTCTTCCAGGAATGGAAGAAATATGTGGTGTCCAGTTCTAATCAGGAATCTCTATAGTCAAATTACCTAGATAACAGAGACTGTAGACACCAGAATGATAAATAAATTATTTTATAAATACTTTCTCTGCAATTATATATATTTTAAAATTCTGACAGTGATCTATCTGCACTAAGCTCTAAGCATTCTTAAAAACACGATTTCTTTCTGATCACATCTGCATTGAACAATGCTGTATCTTATGACATATATGACTCAGCCCAACCATATATAATAGGTATATTTCATTGCTTCACTAATAAGAAAACTGCAAGAAAGCCAGTACTGGGTTTAGCTGAGATTCTTTTTTAGTCATAGGTTCTACAGTAACCTAGTGCCATGAAAAAATATATTGAAGCTAATCAGAATCTTTATTCAGTATATGTTTTGTAATATGGATGTTTATTTCGTCCACAGAATAGGATTTAAAAAATATTAAGTGTAGTGCAGAGTTAATGAAAAAAGTGACTGTTTTGTTATCACTTTCAGTAGTTTCACAGTTGGATGAAAATTATTGAAATAGATAATATTTTAAGAGTACTTTTTTCTCTGAAAAATTTAAAGAAAAAAATTCCTATGACTATAGAATTGGTCAAAATGAAGTAATTTGAAATTCTGTACTGAAAAAGAGACATTTCACACAAACCCCAAAGTTACCACCACTTTACCCATCTCCGGTGTTTAGGTAATCGTGAGTAGATCCTTTTTAGAGGAACAAACAGAGGCATAAATGATCCTGTCTCTAGAAGTTTAGCTGCTGGGAAAACTGTTTTTAGTCGGAGTCAGTAATCATCAGAACAAATTATTGAGAGAGTGCACCAAAATCTGCAATCTTGAAAGCAAGACAGTACACTTATTTGGAAGGTGTGCTGTAGGTAGAGAGAAATGTGGGAATGATGCTGGGCTCCGCTCTGGAGGAACTCCAACAGGACAGTCAAGGCAGTCTCTTCTGGGTTTAATTCTGAGAAACTGCGAGTCACACTTGATTCCCCCAAACGACAATTCTTGTATCTCACAGTTAGAGACTCTTGTGTTATATTATTTCCACGGCAGAATAAAATTGAAAGTGTTGCATGACACGTACTAAACAGAATGTGTTAAGATGTCTGTCTTAGTTACCCAGAAAAAAATCTGGAGTAACTCAAGAATTTGGCTCATTGATTTTAGACTTTACACTTAGCAAAATGTAAAGGCAAGTGTAACTGAAGAAGTATCAAAGTCACTTGGAGTTAATCTGTTTTAGGTAAACTGATACAATGTTGTTAAATCATGTTTATAAAAAAACCACAAAGGGCTCAAGAGAATTGGTAGAGAGAGCTTAAAAACAGGCTTTTTTTTTAATGAGTCAGAAGAAGAGCTGTCCTTTCTAAATATTCTGTTACTTCCAACTGCCTAGCTTAGTGCCTACTGACGTGATGCAGAGATTTGGCAGAGCATAAATATTTTTTAAAGCTTACTCATTAACACCTTGGGCCCATCCATCAGCATGATTGACATCAAGAGACAAAGCAATTTTTTTTTTTAATAGGACACAACATGTACGAAAGGCTTTCTGTGGGCTAATGCAGCACACCTGACAGATGTGTGACTCATTTGACACAATGGGTGGTATTCATGAACACTCTATAACCTTGGAATCAACTCAGTATAACATTCCTTCTTATTTTCTGAATCCCTCTTTCTTCAAAATAAAAGGAATTTAGGAATAACTGCACAGGATTCAAAGCAGTCATTTATATGCTCCATCCCTGAGGTGCTACTAATAATGATGCTCATGACATTATCTGAAATGTTATTAGGAAAATAATAAGGACTTTCTGAACTGTGTCTAAGAGATAGGCTTCATGTGTTCCATGCCATGCACTTTGTATTATTGCGCCAAATGAATCCAGTAAAGACTAATTGGCATGAGTGAGTAAACGTAGCAGTGCAATAAAGATAACTTGTCACCTTTTGCTCGTCTGCTCAATATTGTCTCTAAATGGTAATAGGTTTCATTATATCCTGCTGTATTTCATGGAGGTTCAGCAGACAGAATATGCAAAAGTGAGAGAATCACAGTGGTTTTTAAAGTAACATTACCTTTATGAGGGAGGAAAAACAACAAAATGCCCCAAACAAAATATCTCCTGGTTGCAAAACAAGTTTATGAGAAATAGGCACTATGAATGTGGAAACTTTAAAAAATTTCAGCTTTCTTTTAAGTGATCTGGAAGTCTTTTGCCCAATATTTCAGATGGTTCCTCTGCCTACCTGTAGTAACAAGGGTGGCTGTATTCTGTGGCTTGCCCTGTGAACTCCGACTGTGCAAGCCAGACTGAGCCACACTCATATTCATCATGTGCGTCAAGCCCTGCTTCTCATCTTCCATCATGTGTTTTCTGGACTCTTTTCTGTGGTGCTTGTATCTCATCTTCATGAATCTTATCTTGCTCCAAACAGTGTCATGTTTCCTCTTACTCTATAGCTCTGAGATGAAGCAGTTACCTTCTGCATAGGTTACAAACCCATTTCCTTCTAATAAGCTAAGCATTAGGTATGGGTCGCCAGTTTATTTTGAAGGACTGAGCCCTCTTCTGCTGTGGCCAATGAAATCCTGTCTGGACAATCAATATATGGCTACCCAGAGCACTCATTTATACTTGCGGCAATTGAGGAATGAGAATGAAGAGCTTATCTGAAAGGCTGAAGGCCAGAGGACAGTGCAAATTATTTAGCTATCTGTCCTGCCAACACTGTAGTGGTTGGTGCCTGGTGCCTGCTGTGTTCTCAGAAGGTTCTTGAAGTAGAACTGGGATATCAATGAACTGTTTTATCAATCTGCAGAAACAGAAAGCATCCCTGTAGGTGATATGACCCCCAAAGTCCAAAAAAGCTATGGAAGTTAGGAATGACGTGTTGTCACATAAAAATAGTCACAATAAAAAAGTAGAAGTAGAATGCCATAAAAATGATGTTTTATTTAGCACAGTTTTCTAGTAGTCAAAGTAAAAAGTGCAGAACAACACTAAAATAAGCAGAAATACAGAATTACTAAAGCAGAAAAGAAAGGGGCAGACCACATCAACAGTTACAGTATCTAAATCCTCATCTGCCCTCTTGTTTTCTTTTTCCTTTCTAAGTCTCCGTGTAGGTGCAGAGCAATCCAGGCATGGAACTACAGGTGACTGCCTAGATCTGTAAGATTTCTGAGCTGTTGAATTCCCAGTTCCATCACCTATAATGTCTGCAGGCTCTAATAACTTACCAGAAAAGTTTGAGGAAAAAATGATATGAAGCAGTCTTAATACTTCATTTGGTAGCTGGGGAAGCTTCAACAAGAAAAGAGGCACATAAACTTTGTCCCCCAGGGATCAGCGCACAGATTCTTGCTAGCTCCTCCATTGGAATCAGCACATGCTGTTGTTTCTGCAAAAAAAGGTCTTTGCTTGTTGGTCTTACAAAAAAAAAAAAAAAAAAAAAAAA
>VYZV01045895.1:59064-72012 GCA_013401275.1 Pandion haliaetus
AACATCATAACTTCAGATCTCATTGCCATCCATTGCTGGCTGTTCCTGGGGGTGGGAAGAGGTGATGATTAGCTAAGACAAAACTAGCTGTTCACAACATCTTGTTGGAACTTTGTTGTTATTGATGATAAAAATGGCTTTGGAATAAATCAAAGATTTTAATGGGAAAATGCCTGTTTCTGTCCAGGATTTCTTTTTTTTTTTTAAGTCAGCTGTACGTGCAATTATATAATTTATGTTTTCAGTGCTATATACTTCTTTTGTTTTCATGCTTGTACACATTAAGGATATGAGAATGTCACAAATGCAAGACAGCAGACATTACTGGAAGAATTTGTAAACAGCAACATCCTTTGAGAGCACAGAGCGTCTACATTTGCGCAGTGCTTAGATACTATTGTGCCGTTTCAGCCTTTCCATACAGTTCTTTATTTTTCTATGACACTTTCAATGGATTTTGAGTCCACAGGAAGCACATTTGTGTCATTCTCCATTCTGCTACTAAAAGGATCATTGTGTTTCAGCCCATTTACAATGTATTCCTTGCCTTAGTCACTGAGCTTCGTTTAGGAAAGAACACATGAAAATCGGGTATTTCACATGCTCCCCAAATTAATTGGAGTTAAGCAAAGTTTTGCTACGTCTGTTTTTTAGTTTTATTTTGAATTGGATAAGGATCATTTATGCCGGAGAAGGTACAAACGCTTAGGAAGACCAAAAAGGATTACAAGTGGACTAAATCAGAAGTCCAAATGTTGGAACTGATGTCAAACCTCACATGTTGTGATTACTTCTAATTCAGCTGATCCCTCCTGCCCAGGGTATTTGCTCTTAATTTCTCAAATTGTATCAGCCCTTCAGTGATCTTGCAGCATCCTTCCCTGCTGCCTTGCCAAATAAATGAATTTGGTGGCTGTTAATGTTAGTGTGTGTTGTAAGGTAAACCCATCCTCTACGTTCCCATTGATCTCATGTTGAAAGGAGAAAGGAGAAGAGTTCTGAAAGGCCTTGGGTCTTGGAACATCAGGAACATCAACCAATACCTTTCCAAGTGCTTCTGTAATAGTGTGAAAATGTCCAGAAAGTCAAGTTCTTCTTTACAACTAATGCATATGGGAGGATTTGAAAGTTAAAAGCAACTTTGGCATGCTCACTTTCGATTTTTGCGTAAATTCAGTAGCCTAAACTTCTGGCCATTCAACCCAGCATTTGTCTATGGCCTTAGCATCTGACAGAGTTACAGGACACTGCATTCAGTGCATCTAATTCAGACTGCTTAAGCTGCTATTTTCCAAGGTTTTTGCAAACTTTTTGCATAAAAGTATCAACCTGCAAAAGGTTTGTTGTAATCAATATTTCCATACAGACTAAAGATTCATAGGAGTGTAACAGTGATTTTCCACATCTGCTAACCATTTGAATGTTTTCTGGTGTTTTCCACAGATATTTTTCCTTTTACCACTTTACATGTGTTCTTCTGTTTTGATTCACTTAGTGGCCTAAGTTTACTGTCCTTGCCAGCCTCCTCATCTGAGGCATCCTTGAGTTCTTCTGTCTGGTGAGTTTCTGTGCAGTTCTTTTCCCAGTCTGTTCTGGTAGTGGGAATATGACCAGCTGCCATTTACTCTTTCAGGGTAGTTGCTTCTTCAATTGCCATTCCGTGTGCTCATGTGAGAGCCGTTGCAGGTGGGATTTGGTGGGACAATGGGTGATTGGTGTAGAACCCCTAACTGTCCTGGAGAAAAAGACCCTGTTATCTGAGTAGCAGCTTCTGCTTTCAAATCCATGGGATATGTATCATAGGATTTCTCCAAACTTAGCTCTGGGAATTCTGATGACTTTTTAGGCTTTAGAGCTGGATTGAATCTAGATGCAGACATATCAGCCTCTCAAATTTTCACTGATATGCAATCCACTTTTGTTGGTTCTGTGCTAGATTTGTCAGCAGTCTGGCTTTGATTTAGGCAGTTCAAGTTTCAGGGCATTTTCATGTGTGTGGCTTAAAGTGCAGCTGGGCTCTTTTAAAGGCAAGACTCAAGCTCTGTGTATCAAAGCAGCTCTTGGGCTTTTTTGGACCACAGCGATGAGATCCATGACACCTCTCACTGCAGACATGAAAGAAATGTGGCTGCCCCTGCAGCATGCTGAGGGTGGGAGTATTGCTGTGCATGTGTAGGTCCTGATGCTCTGCAAGAAAGAATGCTACTGACAAACTATATAATTATATTCTGAAAAAAATGTGATTATCACTGTGATGGAGTCATTAGTCTTTAGATCACTGTGAAAACTAAACTTAGGGCTCCTTTAGGACGTAGGACTCCTAAATCTGCAGCATGTTTGCCTGGGAACAAATCCTCTGTACCTTATTAATTCTGTTATTTATTACAGTCATTTGCAATAGCTTGCAAATATACTTCAGCTGTAATTTGGAAGGGCAACAAAATTTGCTTATGTGGCTAATATCCATACTGAGCTGGTAATATTTTGACAAACAGTTGGGGGTTTTTTGCCTCAAATTACTACTTGTTGAAATCAGAACTTAACATCCAGAATCAGTTTTGATAAATTTCCCAATATAAGGAATTGTTAGAAAAAAATTTTTTAATAGTCAAAATACCTGTGATTTTTTAATTGAGGAAATTTTAGTTTTTTAAATTAAAAACAGTTTTCTTTTTTTAGTTAATTTAGACTAAATGAAAGTTCAAAAGAGAAAAATATATCTAAGTAAAATGCAACAATTTTACCTAGAGAATACTTTTTATGTGGATAGATAATCTGCTCATGCAGACAGTGAGATTTTTATTGTCATTCTGTCATGACAGTGACATTTTTTTAGAATCCCTCAAATGTTCACAGAGCTTCTATCTCTGCTACTTATCTCTACAAACACCATTTCACTGTAATGTACACAGACTGATATGTCAGCCCTCCTGCTCATAACAGACAAGGTTCACTGACATACATGTTTGAAATGGTGGTCCTGTTGTGCTCCCCTCTGCCACGGCAGAATGGTAGTGTGAAGGTTTTGCTGAAAAGTTTTTCACATGCACAGGATATGGGAGTAAGTTATTCAAATAATATGTAGCTTCAGCTCTTAGTTGCTTCAGTGCAACTGCTAGCGGAGTGTTACTTAAAGAAGTTTGCTCTGGTAACTTGTGAGAAATGCATCTGTCCTGGTGGACAAACCAAACTATGAGCAAATCTGGAAGATCTTGGAGCTGGCAGAGGCAGCAGTACTCGGTCACTACCAACATCGACCAGATTCAAAGTGATTAGCTCAAACGAAAATAGTGCTGAGCTCATTACTAACCTCGTGGGCCATCTTAGCTGCTTTCTGAAGGTTTCAGGCTGAAGAACAGTTCGGCCTAAGAGCAGTGTCCTTTCATTACCTCTGTTTGATTTATTGGCTGCCTTTGAAACTGTCAACCAAAGCGATGGCCTTGAGCACCTTGCAGGACTCTTGGGCTTGCTCAGGACTTGAGTACTCTATGTTTACCTTTTGTGAGTGGTATTGGCTGTTCTTAACAGTCCTCTGACCTTTTTTAGCATGAGTTTTCTCTGAGTCCTCTGGAAAGTTTCTAGATTTTCAGATGTGGTGTTTGCTACATTTTCAGTGAACCAATACTGATAAACAAATAATATAAAACTTTACCCCTTTCTGCTTGCTTGAGACTGTCTTGTCTTGTATCCAAATGCTTGTCCTCTTCATTTCACCATTTTCCTAAACAGATTTTATATTAATTTACTCTCCCATTTTTCCTTATGAAGAGCTTTTGAGGAAAACCTCAGTGTTTTTAGTCTATGTGATTAAAATTCTCAAGCAGCTTTTCAGTCAGCTGTTAGTTCTGCGACAAGCTTTAATAGGAAAATAAAAGATGTTTTCTAGCATCTGAGAATGTGATGCAGGAAAAGTACGTATGAACCTGTGATCGGCATCAGGCCCAAGCTTCCAGTGAGCAGTGTAGGAGCTGCTGCTGTTACACATCTTGTGCTGCTGCAGAAGTGGGAGGAGATGAAACTTCTGCCATTTCAATGGCATCACTCAGCAAGGTGTAAATGAAGTATGAAATAAAAACTCTCAGCCCACTCAGTGCACAGACAGAAAAAAAGATAGTGCTTTATACTTGCTGCTGTGATATGCTATTTGCTGTGATATTAACCTTACACAGTGCCAGAATGGTCCCTAAGTTTTACAATCTCAGGTCAAAAGAGAAATGCTTTCTTGTTAGGTCTCCTTTTTCTCTCTTTCCACCAACATGCTACTGCATGTCAAAGCTGGTGATGCAGAGCAGAGCAGGAGTGAGGTGAAAAGACTGACAAGAGGATCCTGTTCTGAGAGAAAGAAATTGTGTGAGTGAGTCAGTAGGCACACTTTGCAATGAACTTCAGGGTAAAAATGATAAAACACTGAACACTGGATGCAGCTTCAGATTCAGAAACATTTGTTGTCTTCATCTTATTGAGTTGGAGCTCATCTGGGTGACCTGGAGGGAAGGAGCCATAGGTGGTAATGTATCTATGCTATGTTTAAATTCATTAGCACCAGGGAGTCTGTGTTGCTAGGTAGCTCATTTGGTGTGGCAGCAGCCTTTGGATGGAAATGCTTTTCAGCCCCAGATTTGCCCCTAGGTCTTGCCCTCATAGCTTAACAAATTGCTACCTAGATCCTTGTGGGATCCTGCTCATTATATTTAAGCCATAAACAAGTGTCCTGGCAGCCTCCTTTTTATTTGGCTGGAAATGATCAGTTGTTGAAGCTTCTGAGCTAGATCCTAAGCTGATGTAAATAATGTAGCTTCACTGATGTCAGTAAAATCAGGCCAGTTTATACCAGCTGAAACTCTGTCCCTTCAGACACAACTCAGGTCCTAATCTCCATGCCATTCACACAGAGGCATATATTTCCCTCTGTTTTTCTAATCCTTGTGTGTCTTTTGTAGAACTACGTGATTTGTGCTGCAAATGGTGCTGAGAAATAGGATGAAGTGAGATGGATGCTGGTTTAATATGCTGGATACCTGGACCCCTGCCTTGTTCTGCCTGAGACCTCTGTGTGGCAGCACAATTATTTCTCTCTTTGTGCCCACACTCTTCCCCTTTTATTTTCCAGTCTCACAGAAGTGTGGTGATAAAGCCAGTAAATATTGAGATACTGCAGTATAGATTGGTAGGTAACATCTTAAAAAAGCCTGATGATGGTCAGAGAAGGGCATCCAGTAATGCCACTGTGAACTAGCATGAAATGAAAAATGCAGCTAACTGGGCAGCAGCAACCTGCAAACTGCTGGGCTACTGGACTACTGTATAAAGGAAGGGTCACGTGTGGTTGGACTTATGTGCACAGTGGGGTCCCCTTTGGTTACACTGAGCACAGAGGGGGCGTGGATTCATACCATGGTCTTTCTGTAAGGCTGTGCAGGAGGAAAGGGAATGTGCAGCGCACACCTATTCAGGGTGATTCAGCCTATAGATTTGAGAGCTCTGGAAAGGCAGGATAAATTCTAGCAGGAGGGGTTTTTATAATTGCCATTCTGAGTAAGTCAGGGAGCAAAAATGTAAGAAATTACAACTTGCTCCATCCTGTAGCACTTGCCAGTGATAACGTGTCCATAAGGAAGGCTTTCTGGTAAGAAATCAAAACAGCAAGATTCAAAGACAACCAGACACCTTTGTACAGGCACGAAGGAAATTGGGTCATTAAAACACACTCCAGGCTTTTTAGGGGCCTGGGGGAGACCAGAATAGAATTCGTGTAATATTTGTATTAGGTCTTAAGAAGGCCAGTAACCCCTTTGGTGTACAGAAGTGAATGTCACCCACCTTGAAAAAAGCTGCAACACATTCAGGTGAACACAAATTTGGAGGGCCATTTGAAAATAGGGCAGCAGAGGTCTTGGTCTAGTTGATGGAGCTATAGATGTTCCATAAAGCAATTTACGACTTAATTTGTTGAGTGACTGTTGTAGAGAGAATTTTCTCTGTTTCTGCCCTTTAATAAATTCTAAGTAAAAGAAAGCTTCCTTATTGTTACAAATTGAGAGGGTAGTGGAAACAAGACCTGCACTGCTGCAAATGAAAGTCAGATAGAGGAGCAGTGCATTAGATGGGTTAATAAAATCTCAGCCTGATCAGATAATAGGCACCACAGTATAAATTGCTTTCCTCTAGAATAAAAATGTCTGTGAAAGCATGTTTTAAATATACCTCATATGGGATCAACATAGGGCAGGACTTAGATCTATCATATCTGTACCAGTTTGGTCATAAAGGTATTGCACTGTAATATATAGGTACTGGTAAGATGCACATTTTGAAAATAATGCTACATTGCTTTTCTAATCAAGTTCTAAAACTATAAATCATCTGCATAAAGGTGGGTCCTTGATGATCTTACTCTTTATTTATAGATTGTAAATGCATGCTTACAAACCCATTTTATATCTGACTGCATTATTTCAGAATTGTCTTTGATATTATTACAGACACATTTAATTCAAAGTGTTCATTTTAGTTTCTAATGAAAAACAGAATTCTGACCTTATCCTAGGGAAAAGAATGGATAACAAACAGAAACTGTTGGAAACCTTTTTGAAAACTGAATTTTGTAATATTTATTATTGTTTCTAATACATGTATTTATGTATTTTTTGTTTTCTAAAAGAAATAAAACAGGTGGTAAAAAACAAACCAAAACACAGAAGATTCTGGATCATTTAAGTAAGTGAACTATCAGGTAGCAAAAGCAGTTTAGCGTAGAAAACTGTTAAACAATTCATCTGGGAGGAAGGAATCAGTCTAAGGGATATTTACTAAATATGCAGTCATCCAGCATACTGATTAGGAAAGAGATGGAACAGTTACAGAGAAATGACTGCAAACATGAATTCCAGTGCATTGTAGCATTAAGAATTTTGAATAATATATTAAGGAAGAGAAGGCAGCATAGCTATCACAGAAGCTGGACTGAAATTTCATTTAAAACAGGATTTCAGTTTCAGGGAATTTTTCCCTCCGTGGTTGAAAAATAAGGAAAATAATTACTCAAAGCATTTTTCACAACAGTGAAATATTTCCTTTAACTTTTGCATGGAAATACCTGTTTCTTGAGATTCTGCTCTCTCAAAAGGTACTGCTGTAGGCTGAAATCGAATACCAATCCAGAAATTCCAAGCTATACAGATGCACATGTCCATGCACACACACATGTGGGTATTGATGCTATCTTAGGCTGATGCTGCCATTAAACTGAAATGTAATTCAGAGAGTACTGCATTTAGTGTTTAACTGCCTGACATCTAAATTAACTACCAGAATGGTCAAGAAATCATTTCTGGTTTTCAGTTCTCTCAGCCAGCTTCTCTGCCCAGCAGCTTCTTCACTGAGACCACAGGTAACCAGGAAGGCAGGCTGGACGGCAGGGGGTGCTGAGTTAAGCTCTCAGGAACCTCAGAGTAATGGGTTACCTCTGGTTATAAGGCATTTTAAGACTCATGTATTTATTGGTAATGCTGCAGAATATGGTCAATTGCTGCTGTGTGGGTATAACCATTCGCGTACCCTGCTCTCTTAGACTCCTACCACGCAAAATATTTTTTTCATGAATCTATACCACCTATACACAAACCCCACTCCTATATTCCTGTTTAAAAGCCTTTTGTGCTGTCTCAAGGCTTTTTTTCTATTGGACTAGAAAACTGACAGTTAGAAAAGTGTGATGCGCCAGCACAGGGCAGCGTGTGTGTTTGTGCAGCCTATGTGGGGAACGAAGCAGGACCACAACACTGCTGCGTACTTGTCTCCCAGGACTCTGAAAAACATCCAGTGGCCAATTGCCATGTCACAATTTAAGTGCTTCTGTACTGTCTGTCTACCCCGTGAGAGGTCAGTGGCCCTGAGCACAGCTGGTGAGATGGAGTATGTGCCTGTGTCAGCTGCTTCTGTTCACAGTGCGGTATTTTAGCCCTATCCTAATTTACATGGGCAATTTAACTAGACAGTGAATGGGCATCCATGCCTTTCTGTCAGCACTGCAAGAAAGACACAATGCCCAAAAGAGGGGTGAGCTGAGCAGTCGTGAGCAGGAATACCTTACGCAGAAGGATGATGTCATGGGTGTTTTTATGCATCACTGCCCAAGAATGGGAGTTACCTGGCAGCTGCAGTGGCAGGGCTAAGTGTATTCTGCAGCACTCATGACACCCTCTGCCAAAAGCTGCACTACTGTAGCGGGGATACCAAAGAGATGCAGAAACTTGCAAGACTTCCACGTTCCACCACGCAGACACAGTGCATCCTCAGGCTGTCTGCGCAGTCCTGCTTTCCAGCTTACACTTTTCTGACAAAACAGCACTCTCTTGCCATTCAGAAGAATCTCATTTCGGCAGAGATGTATGATGTGGTCCATAAACGTATCAGAATCTCTATAGTATTATACCACTGCTATTTAGCCTTATCTTTGAAATGGCAGAACTTTACATCATATGGATGCTACTTGCCATCTATCACATCAACTCCCTGCACAGCTAGATTGGAACAGGTGACCACACAGCCAGGCTTTATTTTCAAATAAATGCTTATTTATGCAAATCTATGCTTTGAATATGCTTATGGAGAACAGGGAGAAGAAAAATGTCACCTGCTTTAGAGAAAGTCACTGCAGACATCCTCACTCAATACCCTTTGCCTGACTTCACGTAGAGGCCAGAGACCAGTAGATGGCAATCTCCTCCCGTCGCAGGAGGAGCAGCGTTTTAATGCAGGGGCCCTTGTGTGCATCTTCCCTTTGCTTATTACAGTTTACTTGAAGGGCAAAAAGACCTGGAAATCATAGGCAGCCTTTGTTAGGCTCAGAATGTCAGAATATGGCAAAGCAAAACTGAAGTTCTACTTTATGCAAATCCTAGCTGCCGGTATCTGTGAAAAGAAAAGCAAGCTAACCTAATGGAATGAATTTGTATTAATCTTTTTCATTTTTAAATACAGGACACTGGGTTACTTTACAGCATCGTTGTGCTTTTCCTCCTGTGTGCTGCTAATCTTTTAATGCACTCTTTAGAAAAAAGAAAATGGCTGTTTTCCCAATACCCCACATTTCCCTTTTTTTTTTCAGTGTTTAAAATGGGAAGAAATAACATGATCTTCAGCTGACTTAAAAAGGAGTCAAGGCACAAAAGAAAAGCATTTTCCTGCTATAGCGACAAATCTGCCACGCTAGACTAATGCGTCCAAGCAGCAGTGTGAGAGTCTAGTTTAGCATTTGAATTGGAAAATGGATGGCATTAAGGCTATCGCTGCGTAATTTTTATACGTGTTTTTTTATTGCAGAAAAGAAGATTAATGCTGCTTATTTCAGTTATGTGAAAACTCTGAGCTGATAAAGGACCTGGATTTTTTTTTTAAAGCAAATATTAATAGCAGAGAGAGGAATATTCTTTCCTGTGTTGGACATAATTGTGTCAGTAATCTCACCATACTGCTTTAAATGAACCTGCATCATTTTGTGCAGTATCATACTGCAGGCATTTGATCATCCATAACAAAATGATGGAATGATGAAAAAGAAGGTTAAATTAATATCCTGGATATACTGACACTGGTAACAGTATAAGAAGGTTTCTCTGGGAATGTAGGATTTTCTGTACTATCCTTACATGTAATTCTCGATATGCTGTCCATCTGGTACCCTCTAACAGTAGCTTGCAGTCCTGATGTACCCTTTATGCTACATATTAGTACTTAGCTGAGTAGCATGGGCATACCTTTATGAATAGCATTCATTAGGGAGAGAAATTAAATGTAACCTGGGTCAGTGCCTTGTCTTATAGGATAAAAGATGAAGGGGGAACTATTATGCTAGCTATGCAAAACCTGAATGTTTGGAAGATAACCAGTGCTCCTCCCATTGTGGAGCAGGAGGCCTGGAGGTTCATGTGATCGTGCATGTCAAGGTAGCTGAGGTAAGGGGAAATGGCTTCAAGCGAGTGTTAGGGCCAAGGCCGATTCTTGCACTTTGTTTTGCTCTATTGAAAGGATTTTCATCTGATTATGTGTATATGGTATGATCTGTAAAAGGTAGCACAGAAAGGCTTTATGAGAAACACTGATTATAACCAGACACTACACCATGCATAGCCTACTCCAGCTTACAGGTACTCCTCCATTTTACAGGCAGTCAACTTTTCTTTATATAAAAAACTAAAGGGGAAGGAATCCAAGCAATGCTTATAGCAGCGCTGTGTTTTAAGCAAATGGTAAATGACTGACATGCCATAATAGAAGAAGAAACCTGTCTTATATTAAGTGGGTTGAAAAGAAAAGAAATAGGCTTGTTCGATGGGTAGAAGGAACTGATTTATAAGGAAAAAATAGAAAAACTTAAATTTTCTAAATTATAAGTGATACAAGTGGTTGAGTATATTCAAATATATTTTTGAAAATGTAAGCTCATTAGCACAACAGAAATTGCTGGAATTACATTTCATGATAGAAAGGAGTATCTTTTGCAGTTACATTAAGTAGGAAAACAGAAATTAAAATCTCCTTTTCTGCAAGAACCTTTATGTTGGAAAACAACTTCCAAAGGAAATAATACACTTCCACTGCCTGAAACTGCTAAATGTTCTTAAATAATATAAAATGGGAATGTAGAAACATTTTCCATCTCCAGCTTGGTGGTTAAAGTACAAAACAAGTGCAAGTGCTACATGCAATTTCTCTTTCAGGCTGAATGTGTGTTTACACTATGGTGGCAGAAAGAGAGAACTATTTTCAGTGCCTACAGTCAAATCCCATTAAGGCGCTTACATTTTGCACCTCATTTCCATGTGTCCTCCATGGAGGACAGGGATACATCTAGTGATCCAAATAAGGTGCCAGCTAGGCTTAATTTAAATGTTCTCAATTACTCTTTAGAAGCACCTGGGTTTTTTTTTCACTGTTTGTATGGGGAACCTGCATTCGTTTGAGGCCCAAGTTAGAGACTTAAAGTTATAGGTAGTACCTCACTATGTATCTGAATGTATGCGTGTGCTTTTGAAGCATTTGACCTCTTCTCCAGAGACAGTCACATACTTTTATTTTATTAAAAATCAATAAACAAGGCTATGATTCAAAATTCTCTTTTTCCTCAGCTGTTGGGGTGATTTTACACAACGTTTTGTTCATGTAAATGACTACAGAAGGTGCAAACATTAAAAAAAAAGAAACCAACCTTGGCTTATTTTCTTCTACAATTGTGCATTTGTTTAAAGCTGTGATTTCTGTTCTTTTTCTGTCCCCTGGTAAGCAGGGACTGAGAAATCTGGGGCTCTCATACTGGTTTCAGGGCTGACATTGGACTTAACTGCTGCAAGGATTTTCATCAGCCTTCCTTGTTCAAAATTTCGGAAATGTTACCTAAAATGAAGCTTCTTTTTTCTGACAAAGACCTAGGGATGGCACTGCATGTCTTTCTGGGACACTAATCACTTTTGGATTTCAGCACACAGCGACAAAAATTTGCCCAGCAGGATAAAACTAGACCATGGATTGTTTCATTCCATCAGCCCTGCCACACATGCTGTGACATAAACGTTACCAGAGTACTTTTGGGGGGATTTCCTTTGCTAGAACATTAGGCCCAGAATAGAGTATTTCCAACTATATTGTCACTGACATTTGCGGAAGAATTCTCAGAACTGCAGTCCCTCTTGGTTCTATATCAAAAACATATTTTATGGGACTGCCATCCAGCTAGGGATATTCTGGTGCAGCAAAATAAACTAAGCTGGTTAGGTGGCATTGTTTTACTGCAGAATTTTTTAAAGCTTAGATATCTGCTGAAAAGAGAATGAAAGGATTTTAATAAAGTATAGCAAGTAAAATAGCTACTGTGCAAAGTCGGTAGTGTTGGAATGGTGTGCCTGAATTTTAATGCTTATCTGCACTTTCTGTTTGTGAAATAGGAAATTATTTTGGGTTTTTTTTTGTTTTGTTTTCTTGGTTTTACTTAAATTACTTTCCAGACCCTTAACAGCAGAGATCTAGTATAACCCATGGAGCTGCTCCCATTGAGAACCAAACTCTCAGAACCCAGCATGTTATACTCAAAATCTTGTTTCACGGGCAAAGAGGAAGTATACCTGACGTATGCATATGCGTATGTATATATAAAGCCAAAAATTTATTGTTAGATAAGTGAAATTTAAGAATCTAATAATTATTAATACAGATTTAGTTATTACAGCAAAAGCAGGAGTAATAAAACAGTTAAAATTGTTATATGTGCACTTAGTTTCTACCCCTGTTCCTGATGTTATACTCACCTTTCCTCTGCTCTTCTGGTCCTAATGTCAGTGTTTTTATTCTGGTGGGCTGGAGTGGGCAGAGTTACAATGAGTTCTCAGCACCTGGAGCCCTTCACTGAGAGGGATATGGTGCTCATGCTGATGATTTCTTCCTCTTCACTGCAGGATCCACTTGGATCTTTTTATATGTTGGCTAACATGCTTGTACATCTTGGTTCTTTCTTTGTTGGTCTGCAGGTCCATGTTAATCACAATTTACTGTACTTGGTACCTTTTACGTACTTTAGATAGTATTTCTTTGTACTCTTTGTTACCACTAAGCTCAGTTTTGGCCACCTCCAGGTCTGCATTTCTTTAAGGGACTACTGAGGAGTTGTTTACAGCTGTGGGGCCTCCAGAGCCAGTCTGTGCCCCATCTTTTGTCATCCCATGCCTGTACTCCTTCACACCAAATACTATGTCTTCACCTCTTCAGACCTCTATTTACATATCAGGCTTGTATTTTCTATGCTATGTTATTATGCTAGGTTTGTAAAACTATGGTGATATCATACAAAGATAAACAAAAGTGAAAAAATTAGCCATAGAGACCTAGACAATTAAAAATATTGTTGCTACAGCTAAACCAAGTAAAACAAAGCTGCAGGCAGGTCAGGACAGCTCA
>VYZV01045896.1:338-31760 GCA_013401275.1 Pandion haliaetus
CAGTTCAGTGCACAGGAAAGCCATTAAGCCCTCTACACACAGATGTCAGTCAAACAACTAAGAAAAGTGACAATAAAAAATTAGTGAATTTTTCTTCTGAATGATATGGAGGGCTTGTTGAAGTAAGCGCTCAGAAGGGTAATGCTCAATTTAAGGATGATTTGTAGTGACTGTTTTGGTTTTAAAATGCTATAGCAAAATGTGCACCGGGACTTTTGTGACATGAACACAACTGCAACGTGTTGTTATTAACTTTTAAACATCCTTTGAGATTATAAATTTGCAGCTGTCTGCTAATGGCTCTATGATAACAGAGGTTGCACTTGGTCTGATAACAATATTGTTAGGAGACTGCTTCATTAAGCTGTATCTGTGTGTATACACACACACCCCTAATTAATGCTAAGTATAGCCACATGTCAACATTTAACCCTTCATTATCTCTTTAGTTAGATCTTAAAAAGATAAAGTAACATAAAAATAATTGTAGGTAATGTTAATTACTAATCTGTTGAATCCCTTGAATCTGGAAGGAAATAGGATCCAAATATAAATTGAGAAATGGTATCATATCTACTCATAACCATATCTTAAAGCAAATTTGTTTTAGATGTTAATGAGAACATGACTCTATATTTGAAAATGAATTTATTTATTTTTTTAGTGAGTTCAAGTGACTGAGTTTCATGGTCTATAGAAAAGCTTGTTTTGATCTTCTTGTGGAATATTATTGTGAAATTTAATCGTGTAAGACTTTTATAAGTACTATGAAATAAAATCTAGAAAGAATGAATTGCTTTTTATTAATTTCTGTTTGCTGTATGATAGCACCAAAATGGGAGATTATTTTAATGTCATTAGAATTAATTAACATATATTTGGCAAATACAAATTATGGTCCAAGTCCTTGGTGAATTCCAAATTGCATTCAAATTGCAGTGCAACGAGTGGTATTTTACTGAGGACAATCTCCAAGACTTTTTCCATTTGTGTCAATCCCTGAAGTATAATGCAAAAGAATCATTAGGTAAAGTCCCACGGGAATTGTTTTGCTCTCTCTAGAAGCCAGGCATTCAGTAGCATCAAAGACAGATACAAAGCAAACTAGATAGTGATCTGGAATTGTAATGATGTGAGGAAATGAAAAGGCATGCGAATTAAATATTTCATATCTTCATTGTGGTTAAGTATAGCAAAGGCAGAGGAAAAGGACAATTGCAATTAAATGCTCTGTGTAAATGGTGGAGCAGAAGTTGGATGACTGCCCTTTTCCTTTATGTATGTTGACCCTTAAAGTAATTGGGATGATGATTGTAAATATTCACAGTGGTGTCACTCATTGTTTGTCCTCTGCCAGCTATAAATGCTTCCAAATAATAAAAAAGATGGCAGATCTCAATTTCATATAGGGGAAGTATTTTACTCATTTTCTTTAAACAAGTAGGCAAAGGGCACAGTGTGCTGTAAATGATAGAAATGGAAATTCTCTGCATAGTGGCAGGAGTGAAATAATATCACTATGAATGCTAGAAATAAAAATCCCCATCCCCTCCCCATGTGAAGAACATGGATCTCGGACAAAACCTCATTTCTTCCTTTGAGTTTGCTTCCAGTGGTTGCATCAGGACCTTGCAATATTTGTAACAGTGTTCACTTTATTACCTTTTTACTCATTCACCTAATGCCTTCTCCCATCTGTCCTGCTGGCTGTTATTATTTTTCTCTGTTAAGATGAACTGGTATCTCTACAAAAGAGAATATTTCATAATGGATTTTTAAAAATTTGTATTATTTTTCATTTTAATGTCATTTAAAATGCTTAGATATCACAGCAGTTATGTCCATATGAAAGCCTGCTTGGGCCCAAGGAGTCACAAACTGTGTAACTAAATCTAAAGAAAACCTTCCAGTGCAAAGTGTTTATAGCTATGGTGGGAATTCTGTGTTTTAAATTCATTTATTGAATGTAAGCCTCTTTGTTAAATTGGTATCTCTGAGTTTATTATTATTCTCTTCTGATACATCTGTGGCTTACAAAATGTACAGTTGTAAAAATACTTCTTCATCCTGTATTACAGTAAAAAGTGTGTTTGCAGATGGGACTATTAGATACATATAAATGTCAGAAAATACACAATAAGGAGAGAAAAGATCCAAAGTGGATTTAGACTACTAACATGTGAGAGATACATAATTTCAAGACAGGATTACATATGCAAAAGTAGGAGTTCAAGATCTGACTTTATACTTCAGTTTATACTTCATTAATTACATAAATGATTCTTCCAATGAGCTTGTAAGGTGTATCAAATATAATTTTTTATGTTTTGTCAATTTGGTTTTTTTTAATTATGTGATGGGTGTTACCGCACAGGTCTCCAAAAGCTTGGAAACATCTCATGTAGTACTCTCAAGTGTAGTGAAAATATTTCCAACTCTGTTACACCCAAAAGAGGAAAAGGAAAAAGTGAGCTATCAAAAAATGCTCTGTGCATGTGTGTTTGCATGCTCTGCTCATATTTTACATTAGAAAATTATAATTTCTGTCAAGAGGGCCTAGTTATCTGAAAATGAATTGCATGAACTTTATGTATTCATACAGTTCAACTCTACAGAAGGTGAAAGCACTAGATATTATAATCTAGGACTATTTAATGGATCTACATAGAAATTACAGAATGCAAAAATGTGCCATTGATAGTATTATTGGTATAACAGTTGTGATTGAATGCGGTATTATGAAAATAAATCTTTTCAAAACTGAAATGTGTATGGGGGAAAAAAATCTGTATGGAAAAGAACTACTTTAGCAATGACCATTTGTTTTGGAAATGAGCAGATACGAATCAAGCAAACGTTGAAGGACTATGTTCTTATTGAAAATGAGGTTTATCAAATGATGAGCAAAAAAAAAGAGCAAATGAAACCCAGTGAAAATAGCAGTAGTTTTACAGTCTATCAGCTGTCAGCAAAATAGCGTAATGAATTATTTTTGTAGTTTACAGGGAATTTCATATGAAACTATCACAAAGGTAGGGAGCACAACTAAAACAAAAAAGACACTTCTACTTATGCTAAGCTGTACATTTTGCCAAGGAACGAGAAAAAATGTATCCTCTGGTGAACAGGAGGTCATCACATTAAGGCTACTTAAAGTTTGAGGAAGATCCTTGTTTCCTGCGGTTATATGTTTTAGTAACTAAAATTACTACACTGATCAGAAAATTTTCTGTTGTTTATGTCCATCTTTAAAACTTTTGTGCTAACTCATGGTGCCCTATGTATTAGAATAGTAAACAGATACTTCTGGCATTCTAATTTTAATAGTCATGTTTCTGTCTGCAAGTCAAATAACAGGATTAATATTCTTGGTTATAAGTTTTGGGTGCTGGACTGGTGTCATGATGTTTCCTTGTGCAACCTGTGGCAGATTCTTGTGGTAAATGGTAGCAAATGATAGTCCTTCACTGAGTATGTGTTTCTTCTGAATGCTATTTGTGGCACCACTATTTGTTAGTGAAAGGCTCAGAACTAGTTTTGTTTCTTTTTAAAAAAAACTTAAATTCAGTTATGTGGCAGGAGGAGGATGGAGAATACCTACATCAACTGTCTGTTGCATTAAATCATTGGAGCTGCACTTAAGCTGTAAGGGTTGGAATTAAGTCACTGGAACGTGTCATGTTGGTTTTGCAAAGGATACTTTTCTTATTTAAATAGTGCTGTCACACGAGGCTTGATAGACCTAATTGGCCATAGGGTTGAAGTCTGAAGCATTTCAAGTTTGAACTTAGGACGGGAGAAGAATCTGAACTTTGTCTTGTTGATATTTCACATCTGTCACACAGAAAAAGCCACGGAGAGTTACAGCTACTGAATGTGAATTGTATCTCATTCCTTAAATGTAAATTCATTTATTTTGTAATGTTAAGAATAGGCAATCCACCCTCTAGCAGAAACTATTTTGTATTGTATGGGCTTGTCAGCATTTTATTATAATTCCATTCTTCAGGCTATAAAAATTTGCTTTAAGTTGAAAGCCGAATGTGAAATATCAGCCTCATGATAAACTTGCTTTTCAAAATTGGCTGAAACTGGCTTCATTTTAAACAGTTCAGAGGTTCAACCAAAAAGAAATTTGTTACTTCTGACCATTCTGCTGTGTGCATTATGCAAATTAACCTGTTTGTATATAATCAGCTGTTTTGTGGTGCTCATGTGAAACTCTGGGTGTTTACTTTAAATGGCTGCCATGTATGCAGACAAAAAATAAACATAACATGTGGATGAGATTTCCCCCTTATTGCCTCATCTGAATATCTGCATATTAGAGTTCCTAATTGTGCCCATAGAATTTGGTCTAAAATTCTCTGAATTAGAGTAAATGTGTGTCATGGTTTAACCTAGTGGGCAGCTGCTTGCTCACTCCCCCTGGGAAGGGAGAGAATCTGCAGAGTAAAAGTGAGAAAACTCATGCATTGAGATAAAGTCAGTTTAATAGGTAAAGCACAAGCCGCATGCACAAGCAAAGCAAAATAAGGAATTCATTCACTACTCCCCATCAGCAGGCAGGTGTTCAGCCATCTCCAGGAGAGCAGGGCTCCATCATGCATGATGGTTACTTGGAAAGACAAATGCCATCACTCCAAATGTCTTCCCTTCCTCTTCTTACCCCAGCTTTATGTGCTGAACATAGCGTCATATGGTCTGGGATATCCTTTTGCTCAGCTGGGGTCAGCTGTCCCAGCTGTGTCCCCTCTCAGCTTCCTGTGCACTCCCAGCCTCCTTGCTGGTGGGGTTTGGTGAGAAGCAGAAAAGGCCTTGACTTTGTGTAAGCGCTGCTCAGCAATAACAAAAACATCTCTGTGTTATCAACACTGTTTTCATGTCGGATCCAAAACGTAGCACCATGTCAGCTACCGTGAAGAAAACTAACTCTATCCCAGCTAAAACCAGTACAACGTGTTAGTTCAAAGAAGTCTAAAAGCCCAAGATCAATTTCCACTTCCTTGTGTTACTGAGAGAGATTTACTGCTGAATGGAGGTACCTAACTCATGTTGCCAATAAAGTAAAATAATCCAAAAAAAGGGTATTTCATTCTGTTTTACAAAGGGCTTCTTGCTCCAAGTCTCCAACTTAGGCTGTGGTGGCATACTAATACACAGACCAACATTGCTTTCTGATAATACCAGGCAGCTCCTTATTTTACAGTTTCCTCAAAGAAAAAGGTTAAATGATTTTGGAATGTGGAATTTCAGATAAAATAGTCTTATCCGCTATCAGAAGGGTGCAAAGGACAAATGTGTCTTGTTACTGCAGTTCTTTTACAGTAGTCAATATAAAACATATAATAAAGTCAATATAATGTTACAGCTTGAATGTGGAGAGAAACCCTTTGTACAGTGAGGTCTAGGTTACATGAAAATTTCTTTGCATGAAGTTTTGACTACATGTAAGTTTTCTGACCCTGATTTATCTCTTTCTTGTTTTTTTAACAGTACAAGCTAAAAAGGGTAGGAAGATCTCAGATGAGATTAGGTATAATCCTAGAAGTTTCTCAGTGTGGGCATACATGGATGTAACTAAGGAAAAAGTGGTCCTTATTGCGGTCTATCCTGTTATATTCAACTTGTTCTGTTCTGCTCTGCTCTTCTGTGTCCTTCGTAAGACAGAAGGAGGACGTTACATTAGCAATAAAGCTGAGGATTTTCCTGAACTCCAAAAAAAGAATTGAGACATAGAGCAAATGGAGCACAAGAGAATGAATAGCAGTTATGATTTTTTTTTCTGTTTAGCTGGCATACTTCTACTAGCTAAAGAAACTTGGAGGTGTGATTGTATAAATGCAGAAGCATTCTGCCTGTCCTGTTCCTTATTTGGTGCCAATGCACTGTACGTAGTATATTGGATTACATTTCTATCGATTGGCTGCCTGGGCTGATTAATTTGTCAAAAAGTTGGACTTTTTTGATTTTAATAAGTCTCTTTAAAGATTTAATCTTAATCATTTGGGGTAATAATGGCTGACAGGTAACAGATTGTGTTTATTTTTTTTATTTTTTTAAAATAGCTTTAGACTGAAAATAAAAATCTCTTTCAATATATTTAGAAAAGTACAGGCAAGACTAAGCCATGATTTAGAGGAATGTCCTCTTAAATTAGAACTTTGAGATGGATATATGTAATGTGATCAGATGGCATAAATGGAAAAAAGAATGGGAGGAGAAAAGGTTCAAAACAGATTCCTGGCAGCAATTTTTCACAGAAACAAAAAATGTGTGGAATGACCTTCCGGACATGATTATGCTATGGAGAGTTAAATATTGGGCTATTCAGGGAAATTAGAAAGCATCCAGGGGCATGTGGGGCACAGTAAGCTTTGAAATGGGAGGAGCCATAAAAATATGCTTATCATCATATGTTCTTGGACATACAGAGTTAGTAATGCTGAACTTGCTATTGGTTGTACATAGGTTTAGATCATCACAACAGACTGTCCATCAGTACCCTCTCCTTAGGGAATCACTGGGGGAACTCGTATGGGTAATTTGTTTAATTTTTGCCTTCTGACTTTTTATCTGCTTATTTATAGGTTTCTTCTGAATTTGCTGCGCAGAAGTTGCCTGTCCCTGTGGTATTGCTTTAGTATGCTGTGGAATCATGATGGTTGTGAAGTCGCTCGCTAGCAGTGGAGAATGAAGGTGTGTTTAGTTTCTACTACTAAATGACTTTTTAGACATGGAGGAATTCCCTGTGGAATATTAGTTTGTCTCTTTCCTATCAACTCTTTGATACTTCTTACAGGAAATTTGAAACTTGTTTTAAATCAATAGCAGTTATCTCTGCTTAACTGAGATACGGTTTACAGATAGAGCTACCATCTGCATAAAGCAGTCCTACAAGTGGACTAAGAAAGCAGATGTGATTCTTATGTGGATAACAGTAAGCTGCAGTTTGTCTAAATCAAATATGGAGAGTTTCAGGTTTATATTTTTGTTCCAGTTATAAATATGTCTGAGTAAAGAAAACTGTCTCTAGGCAAAATAGCTAACTTGTTATTGTGCACTTAGGTTGTCTCTCAAGTCAAAAATTGATTGTGAAACTGCACAGTACATCATAAGTGAATCTGTCTTTGAGTAACTTAGCTTTGACTAAAAAAAGTAATCATGGTAGCAGAAGAATGTTCTTTTCTTCTGAAGTATATGTATATAGATTGAGCATAGATCCTACAATGATCAAAGTTGGAAAGATTAATTTCTGACCAGGAGAGGAAATTTGTTTCTCTAAAATAGCGTATTTTTTAGTCAATTTGTGATCTTTCGGGACAAAGCCAGGAGGTTTTTTATGGAGCCATTATTTTAATAGGGTCAATAGTCTGACTAGAGTAACAGTTTTGTATTAATTATATTTCAGTGAGTGAAAACCTATTCAAGTCACTTTTATGTACTTAGTTCTAATTTATTTGCTTTTCCACTGTGACAGATCTGACCTCACAGTAACTTGGACACTTCATTTTCATTATCAGAAGGCTGCAAACAATAATTTTTTTTTCCAAATTATTTGGTTTAATATAACAATTACTGAATGAAACTCTATGAAAACTACAAGAATTATGGGACAAAATGTCCCTTGGAAGGCAGGTATGGCTGGATTGTCTAGAAACTACTAAAAAAAAAAAAAATTAAATCCTCCCAACCATCCTTAACACTGTTTTTATATAAATTATACAAAATATGCAGTGCATATGATGGTGTAGCTGTTGCATTATTGACAGTTAGTTGTTATAACGTACAGATGTGCTGTGCAAAATTCATACCAATAAATCCTGTAAAATACTGCAAACATCTTTGTTTATTGTCCTACATAAGTCATACATCTTGCATGCTGTTATGAATATTCTAAAACATCACTGTTTTCCATTTTTAATTTTTTAAAATTTTAGAAATAAGAAATAAAAACTAAGTAAAATGTTAATGATAACGATTGCATGCAAGCAATTGAAGATGAAATAAAACCAGAATGTTCAGGTATTATGAGAAAAGGGAGGGAGTAATAGTCTTTTTGATTGTTATATTGTATAAAAATAATCGGTTCATTATCATAATTACATTCTTGTTCATGATATCAAGGTTGAAAGAAATAATAGCAGCAGCAGAGGGATGTCATTTTCCTGATTCTGGCAGTTATTAATTGAGGAAGTGAGTTTGGTGGTGCTGGAAAGAGACAGGTGAATATCAAACGCAGAGGACCTTCCCTGTATTTCATATTCCTTGCCATCTGTGTTGAGAATTCCAAATTCAGCTGTGGACTGGGAGAGGATGGAAGGTTGCATCTCCTTCTTTTCCATTTTACTACTTAAAAAATGCTGTTTTCAAGATAATGTGCAGTGGAATGTAATTGTACCTGTGTTAATTGTAACTTAAAAGTTTAGCTTTTTTAACAGAGAACATAATGTTCTCTGTTAAATGTTTACATTTTGAAATGCTGAACTCTGCATGATTTATTCTGGTGCTAACAATTTTTCCTTGGTCATTAATGAAAGTCATTAATGGTTTCAGCAAATGAGTGTTGGCTGTTTCTCTCCCTTACCCCAGAAATCTTTAAAAAGAAGAGGAACCATTTATTTTGACCTGTTCAGTGGTAAAAAAGAAATAGTTTAAAAGATTTATGCCAGTAGAACATGGAGAGTATAAAATGAGCTTGACATTTGTTCTAAACCCAATAGATGATTAACTAGACAGTATTAATGGATGTTCAAAGGCATTTTGATTAGTCCGTATTACCAGCTCAACTGACTGAGAGAGAAGACATGGTGATAAATGTGTTAAAAGAACTATGTTGAATAAGCAATGTTATTTTACACAATCACTGGCAATGTAACAGCATCTGAAGTCTAAAGCCAAAACTTTACCAGCTGAATAAACATGAGAATGTTTTGTTTGGTTTTTATGCAAAACTGTTGTTGTAGTTAGAAAATATTTCTTCCTAAGTTCTCCAACAACTCATTTTGCTTTATCTAATTAAATTTTCTACATGTTAAGTAAACATTCTTGGCTATAGGTCTGAAATGACAGTAAAGTTACAAAATCCAGTATTCAGAATGTGTGTCTTAAATTACAAAACCAATTAATTTTTCCTGAACCTAATTGGCTGATCTGATTTAGCCAAAACTTCATAAAAATGTCATCTTGACAGACATATGGAGCTTGAAAACATCATCTGAACATTTGACAAATGTAAACGTGAGTTGAAAAAAATCAGAATAGAAACAGTTTTTGGTTAACGATATAAAGTTTTGGATCATTCACTGATACATCTGCCCTCAGCTGATCTCTTACAATGAAGGGAGCGCAACGAGAGAGGGCTGGTGGGCATCTGGCTGCCTCGGGTGTTGTGCACTGTTCCCAGCTCTGACCGATACAGTGGCTGCATAGTGGCTGGCTCTTAGACATTTTTGGCTGCTTGAACTAAGGCCATAACAGTATGAATAAGCGCTGTAGCCCTTAAAAGATGAAGCAGTGTTTGGTGAAGGTGACCTTTTTTCTGAAAATGATTTGGACATGTATTGCGGTGACTATAGCACATACAGTTTTTCTATGGTACAAAAGATTTCATTTTTTCATTGTGCCGCAGAGCACAATGCCTTAAATAGAGTATGATCAGTACCAGATTTATGACACTGTTTGAATGTGGTTATGCTAAAAATTTGGCCTTTGACACTGTGAGGATTTTTGGTTGTGTAAATGAAAGGAAAAGCAATGTTTTCTCAGACCACCTAAAGAAAAATTTAAAAATGACTGGAAGAGCTGGACATTTCTGTTAATACATGTGTGTCAGCGCTTGGTTAAAATTATGTCACTTAAACAGATTTACATTTTGAACTGCCAAAAAGAAAGCATTTGGGTTCCAGTTGGTAAGTAACCCCTACTACCTCTTCCCTGACCTCGGCTCCTCTGGCAGGGTATGTATTCTAGAGGGAGGACCTAATCTGTCTGTTATCCTCTCTAATTGCCCCTATAATTGAATGTATATGCCTATACCCACTGCAGTCATTGTGGCTCCGTGTTCCGCTTCAGGAAGACGGCATTACTGAATCACATCTGCCACAGCTAGCATTAGACCTTCAAGTTTAAAGCAAAAATGGGATTTTACTTAAAGTTTGTAGGATTTCTGGGAAAGGAGAAGAAAGGGTTCTATTGTTGTATTGCTTTATTTTGCTTTTGCCTTTTTATTTTTTTCCAGTTTCTCTTATTTTTTCCCTGTGAGCCTGTAGCAGTTTGTATTGCCCTTGCACAGATTTGAGTGGCATGACTTTTGGCAATGGGCTGCATCAATTCTCACTGCAAATATTTGTTTGCTACCTGCCCAGCAGCTAACCCTGCTCTCCTGCTTCTCACTGAAGAAGAGTATCTCGTATCCACCCATTAATCAGTGTAATCTGTTACTGGCCTTCTCCCATCAGTCCTGTGTCTTCACCCTGCTGACTTCTGTTCCTGCTTTACCCTTGACTGTCAGGCATCATGGGACCTGGGAGCCCTCCCAGCTTCCCACGCATCACATTATTTTTAGTTAGCTGGAAGGAAGAATTATATAGTGATCCATGGACATCTCTGTGAGATGCATTTAATGGATGGCTAGGCTGTCAAATATTTGAAAGTGATGTAGGAGGAATGTTTCTTGCCAGTTTGAATAAGTATTAGAAAGCTGGGATTTGCTGAGGTTCTCAACTTGCCTGGGTAGCAGCTGCCTGCCTGCAAGAACTCTGGAACCAGAAATTAAGCTGTGGCATGTCTGTGCTTGTAAAAATGTCAATATTTGCCTGCTGTGTTGATGACAATTTTTAGTTGTTCTTGTAAAATGTTCCCTAATTAACCACTGGCATGTGCCTCTTCATGGGAGTTAAATGTTTAATTTTTCAGAAAGAAAGGAAGAAATATTTCTCAGCCAACTGTGAGGAATTGGCAGCTGTGCCCAAACTCTTTGATATTGCTAAATCGGTTATTGAACTGAAATGGAAAGTCAGATTAAGGCTTATAAAAGTTGCATGATAATTTAATTACCTTCTTATTGGTGTAACAGGTATGTGATATATAGCTCTGCTAAATCTTTACTCTGTATTTTATGTGGATGTGTATAAACATGCTGCTTGAGCTGAGTCACATTTCCTTTGTCCTCACAATCCTTCATAAGCAATGCAATTAAACAGCTCATGAAAAGTGGTATACTAGTAAAATTTGTTTTAGGACAGTGTTTTAAACACTTAGGAGAGTATATCTTAGGCCTGTACTGTGGCAACATTAAAAGCTCACACAGAAAACTGTATTATTTAAGGTATACAGCTACTGTAACATGTGAGCTAATTGTATGCTACTCTTACACCCTTTAAGAACTCTTTCGCTATATACACACCTATTTTGGGTAAGAGGGGAACTTTTAGGATGTTAAGTACTGTCAAATATGAGTTAATACCTGAATTTTGGCACCAAAACTGGTATAGACTGTTAGTCTATGCTGTGATACACTTCTGAAATTGTGATTTTTCTATTTTTGATAGGAACCTTATCTTTGCTCCAAAGTGAAAAATAGGGATGGTTGGAAAAGATCTCAGTTGGAATAATTTTCACTAAAAGGAGGAAAGTCTTAATGAGGATGGCAAAAAGCCTGGTATAAGGTTGTTCCTGTCAGATACAAGAAAGTATTATAGTGAGATTTTCACAGACAATACATATACATAAATTTTGTAACAACTACAAAAATAGGACTTCAGAAATCAAGGGAATGGGCAAAATCAAAACTGATACTTTGCTTCTTTCATCTGTATACGTAAGATCTCAGTCTTCTAATGCATGATAGCTGGTCCCATAGGGAAAGGAGCTTCCACATGCCTGGCACTAGTGATGCAGCAAGCAGCAATCTGGAATTGCCTTTTCAGTAACAATGGCTCTTAATGAATAAATTGGTACTTCTCATTGCTCTGTTTCTTACTCTTTATTGTGTGCATGCTATTTAGAGAACGTGCTGATGTAATAAGTAACAATTGTTTTTCCAATCTGTGATGGATGTATTGTAAGCTATCTGGGCTGGCTGAAAACTTGGAAGTTGTTTCTAAAAATGTATGATGACTTGCAGACATTTTAATTAATTAATTGAAATTTTCATCTTTGTTTTCTCAGAAATGCATTTGGATTAGTTAATGATATACAACACAGTAAAATAAATTTGTACCTCATTTCTTATGTAAAAAGTTTAGCCCAAGAATGATTTCTGAACCATTACATTTGCACCTTTTTCTATGTTTTGAATAACACTTTTGGATACAAAGTGACTCCTCAGAAATACTGTAAAATGAGAAAAGCTTATGGGCAAGTTGTGCCGTTAGTGAGTGATGATACTTCTATCTGGCAGTTCAGTCAGATTGAATAATACAAGGTTTATGTGATTTATTACCTTACAATGCTGAAATAGTATCTAATACAAATGTTTCCATTAAAAAAAGAAAGGGAACTTGCTAAATGGAAAAGATAATGTTTTATTAATTTTTCACCTTGGTTTTATATTCTTGTGCCCTGCAGCTCTAATGCAGCTGCTCTAAGTGCAAACACAAATACCAACTTGCTTAATGGGGTAATTAAAGACAGCGGAGGAAAGTTATGTAACATATACTTACTAAGTGTAAAACATATTCAAGCCATACCTAATCATATATTAAACTGTGGAATTGTCTCCTGAGGATGGAAAGGCATTGCATACCACTTCTTGAATACTTCTTCTAAAATTGGATGTGAAAAAAAAAATGGCCTGTCCTTAGTTCTGCAGATTCTGAATTCTTTTTGTTCATTTTACTTGAGTAGGATACTTTAACATTTTTCCCCATTATTAACCCAGCTTCCCTATGTAGTTAAACCCCAATGTATTGAAATCCTGGCTAGCAGCTGCATTATCAGGAAGACCATTATGGCAAAACAGTTTTCAGGAAAATTGCTTTGTCTTCAGGTTATGTCCAGCATTACTCTGTACAGCTTTGTGTAGAGCATCCTGAATGTAATTGAGGACAGAGTGCATTGTGTAGTTTAGTGGGGGAAACAAATACTGCATGTTTAATATGTTCAGAAATCTGTGATTAGGTAATTGAAGACTTTCATTTTCAAAACTACAAGCTTTTGGAACTAGACTGTTTTTCTTTTTATAACTAGCATGCAACGTTCTGGGACACCTTCCAATACACTAGGGTTCTCAAATTTTTCCAGTGGTGTAATATTTGGGCTACTCACTAGAATTGTTTTCATTTAGTAACAAAGTGAAAAATTCAAGTGTAATTAGCAGTATAACCATAGTGATAAGGTTATAAATGTATAGAATTCAATACACATTTGAAAGGAGATTTCTTACATTTTAAAGAATGGGGCATAAAAGGCTTTGCTATTAGGAGAAATGTATGTGGGACTACAACCTCATGCATGTTTTAAATAAATTAAATAAAAGTTTGGAGAAAACGTGTAGTAGTTTAAATGTTGCTTAAACAATGCTTAAAAAAATTCTTTTAGTGATGAAGTGTTGGATTGTGGTACTGGAAGATTTGGAAGGTGTATTCCAATGGCATAAGATACTTTGTCTTTTTGTAGCTCATACCAGATCATTTTAGTTAGGATCCAAATTGTTTCAGTCCTGAACTACCAATGCCAGTATCACTCGCAGTCTTTCTCCTCCTTCTTCTCCTCAAACCTATCTCTTTTCTAAATTTTTCTTTTCTGATTCCTTACCTAACGTTCTAGTCAACAGATTTATTTCCACTCCCTGCCATCATGTGCCCTTACAATCTTTACTTGGTAAACTTCAAACTCTTCTAGCTTGAAAGAATATGATAGTCCTTAGGGAATTCATTGTCAGTTGTTTATTTTTAAAATTGTGGATGTAGTGGGGTTTTTCTGTTTTTGTTTGTTTTAACTAACTTCTTGTTATTCACTTCTCCATAAAAACAATCCAGGCAAAACAAATGCAAAATCATTAACTCAAGCATCACCCTGAGGAATATGTTCGGTTGTAGAATAGCTAGATCGCATTAGTAATAACCAACTAAAATATGGTCTTTCAATGGAAATTATTAATATCAAGTACAAGCATTAATCCCATAAACTAAGGGAGTATAAGGCTAAAATTTTAATTGCAAAGCCTTCTATATACATTAGAGAAACATTCCAAAAGCCATCCTTTTATTTTTATGGAATCTCTAATAATTTTATTTTGCCACTCTAGGAAAAATGGGGTTGTGGTTTTCTCTTTCTTTTGGAGAGTGGGGTTGGTGGGAGGGTGCAAACAGTTGTTAGGTTTTTTTTCAGTACTGATGAACTTCTCACTTTGTTATGTTTTATGTGCATTTCTTCCCTGTCTCATGGGAAATTTTATGTTGTTTCTGTCTGTTCTTCATGAACACAGAAGGTAGGTCTTCATATCTTTTATTTTGAAGTATTTCTTGCTTACCTAAGCTTATTTATTGAACTGATTCCTCCATTACAACATAATTACTAGTTAAGATGTTAAATGACTCTTAAATGATGCGGTTCACTGTCCCCACTTGACAATTTTGGTAGGTTTACATGCTTACTTATTTTCTTCTGCAGTTTGGCTCAGGGGTTCTTCATGAGTGGAACTAAACTTGTTTTGAAAATCTGTTATAAAAATATTATTTCTGATGTATAAAATCTTGTCTTGTAAAAGACTGCAAGATACCTCCATTCTAACAGTAGTAATTGACAAAGACACGGGTGCTATTGTTAATCCAGAGTAATGAACTGCATGTACATCTCCTCTGGTATTATTTCAGCTGGACACACTTCTTAAAACTGCGACACACTGTGATGGTATTAAAGTTATATTGTATTGCATGCATGTCCAAAATATGGTTGATACGTATACTTTTGCTTAATGTATAGATAATTAATGAGTACTTAATTGTGACCATTTTTAGTCATGTATAGTATTAGATACTGTAGCTGAAATGTTCCAACAGTGGTTTTTTTTTTCTTGCATCAATTTTTATTATTAATTTTATACCCTTAGGCCTTTACAGAGCTGAATTGCTCTTTGACAGCATGGAGGCAGGGGTTACTGTGTACCTGGAGCTAGTGCTTGCCCTGGGCTGCAGCAAGGCACACGGTTCCCCTGCAGTCCATGGGTGCTGCTCACACCACTGCCATGTATTGAGCACCGGTGGGTCCTAGTGACACCAGCCTCCACAGGGGCTGGCTCTTTGTAGTACAGTCTTCCTAAGAAAGAGCTTTATGAATCCTACTGTAAAAAAATTACATGAGAATATAGTCCATTTATTCTACCATATTGAAGACTTAAAGGTTTGAGTTAATTCTTTTTGTGTTTCTACCTCGTCTCTGAAATCTGCATGCGTCTCCACAGGAATGACTGCTACCACTCCAAAACATAAAGTAGTTTCAACTCTATCGGTCTTCAAATTAACTCAGAATATGATGCCTCCCCCTCCAAAAGCTGAAGTATCTTCAATGTTTTTAATGTGTCCCCCCACCATCACATCTGAACGCATGAAAAAGCCAAAGGTTGTACAGGATAACAGTTGAATGCTTATAGTAGTAGTAGTAATAATAATAATAAAGTTTTTGCTTGATAGGAAATATTTTTCCATTGAAGTATATTGACTGACACTTGCTGTGTACCTCATCATTAATTATTTTATATATGTTGTGTATACCCTCTAAAGTATCTTAAGGTTATCTGATAAAGATGAGTGTAGTAAACAGCCAAGCTTTGATAAGGCTTGTGAAGAAGTCCCTGGTGAAATTCTAAGTAGAAGCTTAGTATCTCACAGTAGCAATAAAAATATGAAGAAAAATGCATCAAGTGGATTAAAATACTGTTAATGGTCACACTGCAAAAAGAAATAACTGGGATCATTATTGAATTGTGTTGTTCCTGTTGAAACACTCCTGCTTTAGGAAACACTGATATTTTGTATTTTACATAGTAGCCTGACGTTAAGTTTCAAAATCAGTGCCCATGAATCTTGAGGCTAATAACTTGTTTCCTAGAGTGGCAGAACAGAGTAGTTCTGGGAAGAATCTGGGCTGTTTGGTAATATGGATTCATGCAGGCAAAGTATGATTTGGTCTAGCTGAAGTCAAAACGATGCATGTAGAAACAAGAAGAGCAGGCCATATTTTCACAAAGTTCCTGGATCCTTGACTGGGGAAAGCATGGACTCTAGAGAGGGCTTAGGGATTCAAAGCAGAAAAAGTAACTGTGAGCTGCCAGTTTGACAGGGATTAGTTCAGTTTCTGGGTGTGAAATAGTTCAGGAAAGACTAAAAGTTGTAATTTAGTAGAAAGGCTAAAAGACTTGTTCTTTAATCTGTGAAATCGATACTGGAAGAGTTCTTAGTGATTGGTGTTGATAGTTTAAAAGGGTGCAGAAGGGCAGGAGCAGGTGTAGGAAAACGTCATATAAATATTGCTTGAGGAATCTTGGCAGAAACCCCTGTTTATTTCATCAACAACAATCTTATGTATTACTAAGTATAAGATGCATAAATCCCTTCAGAGGGGGACTAAATATTGGGTGCTAAAAATATTCTGTTACAGTAAGTGTTTTTCTGAAAAATACACATTAGAAAATTGATCATGTTTTGCAATTTGGAAATATTTGGGGGAGTTTAAGGTTCGGTAATAACCCAGCAAAATCATCTGGCCCAGTGAACCCTAGGAACCTGTGAAACTCTAGGGAAACATATTGTGCATATAGTCAGAGATGCTGTGTGAGGAGTGCAAGTATCCCATTATAGTCCACCTGTGTTGTGGTGGACACAGATAAGCAAGGTTGAGATTCCATAATGGTGGCATCTCTTCACTTTGAGGTGTTTGATTTTTTGTCATTGTTTAAATAACTATTATTTCAATATTATTACTGTCTTTTGAAATAGTTGTCAGGGTTTGGTTTTCGAGGGGGAAGTGTTGTATAAAAGTTATAGACCAGTTTTTGGTGGTCAAGACAGGTCCTTTGCTGACAAATATCTTGCAGTATCCACTTATGCTATGGCCATCAGGGAGACCTTAAGGTATGGTGATAGAGACTTCAATTAATGTAGTAAAAATCACTGCCTTGTTGGATGCTAATATACATGCACATAGCCCAGCCTCCAGCTCTTGAATCTGCGTTCCAGCCTGGCTTCAGAGCATGTTTGCTTGGTTGGGGCAGCTGTGTTTTTTTGGGCTGCAGGGCTACTGCATCAGAGCATCCTGGAGTTGGGGTAGGGGAGTCCGCTCCTATTTTCAGTTTGTTTCAGCCCATAATTGAAGATAGCTGCACTACCATTGGTAAAGGGCTAGATACCAAATGAGCTTTTTCATCAATATTTTGTTGTTATTAGCAGGTTGTAGAGACTATTCTCTTCTTTGCCCACCCAGATCCCTACATTTGTGTGTCATACTGGAAGCATAGAAAAGGTTCAAGATGACCTGTGTTGGGAACTATTACATGTTTATGGTCTAAGTTTTGTAAATATTTCCCAGTCCAAAAGAGTGATTGGCTGGAAGGGAAGCTTGTGAGAAGCATAAGAACAGAGAATAGACTGGTTTATGAATGGAAGTGTTAAAGAACTTCAATTGCCATATAAATATTTTCCAGGATTTTGTTGTTGTTGTTGTTGTAGAAAGAACATTTTCCAAATCTGGAAGCTGGAGAACACGGGCTTAATCTGATTTAGGTGTCTGTAGTCGAGTAGGCAATATGGCACCTCTTCTATATTCAAAGAGCATTTTGATATTTTAGGGCAGGATTCATCTGACTGATTTTAGAGATATACTTCCAGGCAAGGTAAATTGTGTCTTACTGACTAGGTCTTTATTGACTATAATGAAGTATAGCTGAAATGTGGATAACAACAATGGACACTGATGAAGCCTATTCAAGCTATGTATTGGAGAACTCCCACAGGCAGTGCAATATTGCACATTTCCATCAAAATGCATGTACTTTCTGAAATAGTTGTGAGAAAATTATATCCATTCTTCCCAGCATAGCAATATGAAAGTTCAAGCACTTGATTAATGGAAAAGAAAAATCAAATACATTGTATGGTTGACTGATTTATGCTGAAAAGTGCTGTTTATCTTTGAACTCTTGGATTGCAGGTCAGACTGGATTGTGTAACTTTTCCTTTGTTTCAGAACATTCCATGCAGATGTGATTGAACAGATACATGCAAGAAATATTTATTTCAGACAAAAGCCAGGCAGACTTCTCCAGCTGTTGCCTATCCTGGATAAAATGAATACAGGCTTGGGAAGTGACCCCAGCCATAATAAACTGCACTAAGCTTGGTGTTTTGGAGCGAGGGGAGAAAAGTTCTGATGAGTGGTTCTGACCCATTTTCTTCAACTTTCTCCCCTTAGGAATGCTAAGTGCTTTACTCAAGTTTGCTTTTTGTATTTGTTCATGTACCTTTCTACACAGATTTTCAGGCTTAGTAATGAACTTCAGAGTTTTATAGGAAGTATGAATGTTTTTAAGTGATTGCCAACATACCCCGAGTACATGAGACATTGTGCTTTTCACTTCTGTTGTTTAAGTTGTTTGATAAACTAGTTAACTTCTGAAAGCACTTTTTTGTTTCCTTTTTCACTTTTAACATAACTTGGTTATTGACATTTGGTGAATTTATATTTTTTTATGAAAATACTGAGGTCTTTTGTATGGCTTGAAGTGTTAATTGCCATGTATATGCAAGATATTAAAACAATAGAGCTTTGGTCACTTAATGAAAAAAAGCAGTGGGATTCTGGTAACTGCCAGAAACACTGTTTTTTTTAATATCAACTGGGAAGTAGGCTTCAGTATCTTTTAAAACTTGTAGTTGACAAACTTATTTTGAATTTAAGAGAAATTGTAAAAATGCATGGAGGAAAGTCTTACAATGGCCTCCTCGTTTAGTCTTGGAACAAGGAAAGGAATTTGTTTCTTCTTTATAGTCATATTGAAGTATTAAAGTGTCTGTGTCCTTTCTAATTTTGTGGAGTATGTAATTGTCAATAAAGTTCGAAATGTAGGATGGAAGCAGTTGAGAGAATATTTATTAATTAAAAGTACAAGACACAACATTGGTGGATGGGGTAGGGATGTGACTGTCTTAATGTGTGATGATTCCACCCATGGAGAGTCCTTTTCAATATCGTCTGGGCACCGGTAACTGTAAAATGTCCATGCTAGGTAGTGGAAAAGAGAACTTTAAAATTCAAGGATAACAATTTCTGTTTTTTCCTACTCTTTTGCTGAATAGAATAAAAGAATGTAAACCCCAAGTGATCAGACATGAATTAAATCAGTTGGGTTACCTCTGTGTCTTTGAAGTACTCTTTTTAACACCCTGAGCTACCGTGTTGTTGTATGAGATGTAATAATTGACTTAACATTTTAGATAAGTTTTTAGTGTTATGGCAGGGAGTAAAGGAAACTTCTTCAGTGCTGTGTCATGGTACGTATTTTAAATAGTGCCTCTGATCCATGGCAATTCTGTTTTGAAAACTAGCTAGCATGGATAGCACTTCTTGTTATTGAATCAGCTTTATGTTTGTGTCCAGAACAGTGATTGGGAGGAAAAAAAAGTATCTTTTGGTAATTAAAGTGCTCAAATGCTGTAGTATAATGCAGTTTCTTCTTTCTGGTCCCAGTTTATACAGTTTCTGTTGGAATTTGCAAAGCAAAACACTTAATCCACACTTTGCAGGAGTGCTGAGTTCCTGAAACTTTGCCTGCTGTACATACTGGAAACGCGTGTATATTCAAAGAACATGATTTGGGACTAGATTTGCATGCCAAAATGTTGCACCATTGGATTTATTTAATCTCCGATTACAAATGAATAGCCATCTTGCCATTAAAAGGAACTTGTGTTACGTGCTTTGGCACAAATTTCCATCCTATCTGCAGCAGGAAGTTTGAAGGAGGTGAAGCATTTGGTAGTGCAACTAGAGCTGCCAAGTGCTTTGGGCTTCCTGGCACGTGACTGCAGTCGGCAGCTCCAAGACACCCAGCCAAGACGGCCTGTGTTCAGCCAGGCTGAGGGAATGGCCTGCATGTGAGTTCTCTCACTGCTGGGAATATTCTGTCTTGCTGTAGAGATCTGCTCCTGGTGCAGCACTGGCCTCAGGTGTTCACCAAAGTATGCTGCCTGGTGGTATCAGACCGGCATTGGAACCGCCTGCCCAGGGAAGTGGTTGAGTCACTATCCCTGGAGGTATTAAAAAGCATGTAGACAAGGCACTTCAGGACATGGTTTAGTGGGCATGGTTGACGGTTGGACTCGATGATCTTAAAGGTCTTTTCCAACCTAAATCATTCTATATGCTCCATCACCCTCAGACACTGACACGTGTCCTAAAAGCCGTCACAAGTAGACCGCTTCCTTCCCGATGCCTCTCTCAGTGGCCAGGCCACCGCAGCTCCCACTGCGCCACCACCCTTCCTCACGAATCATCTGAAAGTTGTGCTTTTAAGCACTGTATTTATGAACATACGTGTAAAGTTACTAAATATGCATAAGATAACTAAGTTTTTGGTGAATAGCTGTAATTGGTAATGAATTGAGAAGAGCGGGTTGAAGACCCAATAAAGGTGGAGAGTATGTTTTTGCAAGGATTTAACTCAAGACTTTAACTGAAAAACTCAAGGATATGTAAACAAACAAAAATATTTCTGTAGAAATTTTGTTGTATAATCTGAATGAACATCTTCATGTTACATGTATAGCATGCTCCAAATTATTTTTGCGAGCTTCATTTTTTTGTTTTGCAGGTTTTTGGAATAAGGCAGCTACATGCTTGAAAGACAAGCAAGTAGTAATTTCCATTTTTATCTATTTTCATACATTACCAGTGGTTGAGAATGCCACTTCCCAGCATACTTTTTAAAAGGATCCCATTTCAGATAATGTTTCCTTTTATTGGTTTTTCAGTGATTAGCCTTGGCTTCTGTATCTGCCAACTACCCTCTCTGAGAAGCTTACATATAGCAAACATGCATTTATATATAATTTTCAGGGGTATTATCAGTAAACTTAAATAAATAAACAAATGCCCTCACAATACAAGGTGGATTAAAAAAAGCCTTTAACTATAGGGAAAACTGTTGTACAAAATCAGTCTGTAATTAATCTCAGTTGTCTCTTTTACAGCTAAATATTTTTTTGGTCTTGAAGTCTACAATATGTGTATAAACATATATATATATATTTAATTTAAGCATTGGGTTCTCTTGTTTTTGCTTCCTTTGATATTACTTAGTGGCTGCTTCTTATTGTAGTTCACACGTTAGCTTCATCCTTTTTTCCTGTTTTCCTGCATGAAACAAGATCATGTGCACTGTATGATAACTGAATCTTGATGAGAAGTATGTCCATGGGTGCTAATAATGAAATGTAATCTTTCTCATTTTCAGTATGTAGTTTACTTGAACCGTAAATTAATTAAAGCAGTATGTAATCCTGTGGGACTTCTGGTTTTTAGATGACAGATCCATCTCAGTATCTTTTTTATTTGTATTCTGTGTACAGTTAATGCACGACTTGGTGCTCATCTCTTATTTTTTCTGTGACAGAATCATAGAAGCCAGAACTACAAATACACTTTCCATCACTAGCAAGAAATACCTTTACGGAGTTCGATTTCTTTTTAGTGTTTGTTTTCCCCAGTAGCTCTTATAATAAACTGTCTGATAATACAGTCTTTTTTTATTTCATATCAGTAATTTGAAATGTCAGTCTGTCTGTCAGGATTAGGACACATGTTCCATTAACTTTCATGCCTCCCTAGCAATATTGGCAATGGAATTATAGATACTGAAATAACGATGAGAGATAAGTGTGAGAACTCTCCAAGAATATCTTGTACTAACAAAATGCCATACTTGAACAGTCTTATCTAAGAAAAAAAAAAAGCCTTGGTAAAATTATGGATTTATATGATTCCATTCTAGTTTACATATGCTCTTATGTATTAATGGAACTGTTTATAGGTTATAGAGGTGTCACGTCCCAGTTTCTCAGGATGATGGGAATCAGCAAACCTGAGTCATGTCAGGATTAAGGTGAAATGACATCAGGGATTCTTTAACTCACAAAACTCATTTTTTATTTGATCACAGCAAGAATTGGCATGCTCACCACCAAAACTAGTATGCTCACAACAAAAATTGACGTGAGGCTATGTCAGTAAACTGTGTAACGTGCTAACCCTACATCATCAAACATATACTACAGGCCTTGCTTATTTGGGAACCAGTTCAGGGAAGACAGTAAGGGGAACCCTCCCATTGATTCACAAGGTTCAGAGTGGACCCCTTGCTTTCTAGACTCTTTCTCAGCGAGGAGCCTAGGGGTGGCTGAATCCACTCCTAGTCCCAGACTTGGTCAATGGTTTATGTCTAAAGGGATGAGGTGTAGGGATTGTGGAAAAGGGAAAGAGACAGACAGACAGACAGAGAAGAGAAAGATTTCACTGGTCCTGGGTCCAGTGTTGGTTCATTCAGCTGAGGGGTCCAGTCAGACAAGGGGTCCGGTTCCAGTGGGCTTGTGCACATGGGGCATCAGTTTGTGTCCTTTTATCATCCTTGCCCCTCCTGCGGGTGGGCACTCGAACTCATTAAGCTAATTAGGTAGCTTTTGGGCTGTGGGTTTGGGGGTCGTTTGGGGAGTAGCATATCAGCACAGCATTATCAGAACAGGGAGCTGTGCACTCTCCAGCATGCCCTCCCCACACACCCCCCTTTCTGATGGGTGCTGATGGGCTTCTTTTCACCTATGGTTCCTTGCTAGGCAGAGTTCATTGTTATGCAGAGTTAGTTGTCAAGCAGAATTTGCCCCACTACAATGTTTGAGACATAAACTCCTTAAGTCTCTCACAAGAGGTAAGTGATAGCTTAAAGTTCCAATATTACTACTTGTAAGGAGTTAATAAGAGTTGTAAACAGTCAATAGAGTCATGTTTTTGCAGTCTTTTACAGTTTAGAAGTGTTTTGTTTAACAAACACTTGCCTAAAGTACCTCTAGTGGCCTTGATTGTGAGATTTCACAACAGTGAATTTGGATTTATTCCCAGCTCTTTATTATTACTCTGAAAACAGTAAAAGCTACTTACATATGAATTTCTTAAACTGTAATCTATAATTTCAAATTACTGAAGACTGAAACATTACTAGTATTATTTATCAATGTGTGGTCAGCATTCTGGAGATGTTTTGTTAAAATAATTAGAAATCTTGGGTTTACAAACAAGGTGTCTGTAAATTATACAGCTATCCTCAGTAAAACTAAACTATAATGTAGTGCAAAATCATGGATACTGAGGAACAACACTGACCGGCGCAAGCCATCTATCTTTTCTGTGAAGCCCCATCTTTTAACAACTATTTAGGTTCTAGAGCAAGATGTAGAAAAATAATAATTAAAAATTAAAAGAAAATAAAAGAAAAAGCTTAAGTCCTATTTTGGGAATTCAGTTATTCTTGTAGAAACCTCAAGCCGAGCTCCCTGTTGGTGCACAAGTCTGTGCAAGCTTGTCCCAAAACTGTAAACACTAGCAGTCTGCACAATGCAGCAAAATATTCATTGAAAATACCTGAAAGTACTTTTCAAGCTTAAGAGTTGTCATTTACTCTGTACTGAGAGAAGAGTTGGTGAATGAGTGCAGCCTTGTGAAAGAGATGTCAAAGGAAAGTTTCTGATGTTGGAAATACCGATGAGAGTCATTTATGAGTATTGTAAAGATGTACATCTCTGTTCAACAAGAGGTCACTGAAGAAGAACCTGAGCTAAATGATAAAACAATCAGTTTTATGGGAAGGAAAATCTGCAGATAGAAAATGCAGCATTTGAACAAGCAGGCCAGTGCTTTGTTCTAAAATTAAATAAATGCATAAAAAAGCCAAGCTTTGGATAACCTGTATTTTTTTTTCCTAAAAAAAAAATGTTAAAACCCTGAACTTCTGTAAGACAGTTTTGACAAGCTAGCTGTTGATTTTGCAAACAGTTTATAGCTGCTGGTCATCAATGAACTACAGGTTTACAAGTTGGTTCAAAAGTAAATCTTCTGAGAATTGGATTTCAGAAAGAAAATACCTGATGTGTATTCAGACTAATCTTGCTAATAACTGAACGTTCTTTTGATCCTCAGAGTACATTGTAATAACTCAGTAAATTTTAAAATCCTGTGATGACAAATATGAAGTGGTCAACTAAAAATATCATCCTCTTTAGTCAAAATAAGTAAGAATAACCAATATTTTGAGGTACTTAGGAGTTGTTCCACAAAAATAAGGTTGTTTCAACCATCTTTTTTGTCAGTTTTCCCTCGTCGTTATTTTCTTTTTAGAAGATGTATTATTCTTGGTAAAAATCAGTTCTAGAGTCTTGTCAAACTGATCAACATTGAGATATGATGGTAGATCAGTACAGTTTAGTACAACTTTTCTGTTGTGGATGGCATGTGTTCATAGTTACTTGAGCTTGCTGGCTGCTAGAGCCAATATCTAAGCAGTCTATTTAAACACACCATGTTCACCTCAATTTGGAGAAAATAGGTCAAATTCTGAGGTTTACTGTGACTTCTTTTAAATAAGCATTCTGTCTTCCTGCTGCAAACTGATGCATCAGCCAAATTTGGCTTGAAAATATTTCAGGTTCGTAATCTTTGCTAATGTTGGGAGAACACCTTCAGATTCAGCTTATTGTAAAAGGTGAAAAATGTGGTTTGTACATTTCTCTAGTTGTGTTATATTAAATGAAAAAAAGTGTTTTGCTCTGCTTTACATTAGAAAAAGTAATGTGCATATTAAGTTCTGTTGTTTATTACTCTAGGAGTTCAGGTTTGCCCGTTACATGCAGAAATGACCACACTTATTTGGATGTGATAGGTGAATGCCTATCAACTTAATTATATGCATGTTTTTGTGCACTATTCTGTTTTTGTAGGGTTTTGAAAATTATGGCCAGATGGATCAGATTGCTGCCAGGGTAATGTAACCCCTCACTGCCCCAACGGCATAGGTAAGGTAAAAAGTTGTCCCTAGCTGCAGAGTACTGTAAAGGTATATATTGAAGTGTTGTGAAGTACTGCTTCGTAAAGCCAGGCACAACTACTCTGTATATTGAACCCTATGTTAGCATAGTAGCAAATGGGAGGCAGAAGGTAGAAGCTGGAGCAGTCCTAGAGTAACCCGGCCTGTACATCGGTCTGAATGATCTTGGAGGTCTGATCTCAGTGTGGCCAGAACTGCTCTGCTTATTTATAAAGGGGCATACATTTGTGGCTCCACCATTGAAGAAATGTACAGTTAGGTCTAATGGAAACTATTGGTCTCAGAAGTTACACAGAGTAACTGATTGGTACTCATAAAAGCACTTCATGTCAGAATACAAAAATATTGTTTGTTTGTGCTGAAAATAATTGTATTCCAGATGTTTTATATACATTCCAAACATGATACTTACTTTTCTGTATTGAAAATAGCTGTTTGACAACATATTTTGTAGAAAAATACATAGTAAACCTTGCTTCTCTTTCTTCCATAGTGTATCACAGATGGAGTAAATGGGGCTGTAACTCCCCTGGGTTTTTAAAAATGCACTGCCTTAGTCCAGATGCTGTGGCTTCATCACTGCCTCACTACTAAAACTGACTCAGTCTGGTATACTGGATGCAAAGCCCTGCTAGATTAAACTGATAGCTTTGCTTAAAATCTTTTTATGTATCGTTAATCACCAAAACAGAGACTATATAACGTATTGCAAATATTTACTGGACTGCAAATGCTATCATGCCTGGATAATCTGGTGGATTTGAAAGGCAATGGTGAGCAGCTGTTTTGAATTGGTGAGCAGCTATTCTGAATTAAGAACCAGGTAAAATGTAGAAATAGTAACTGTGATAAGAGTTTTGACTTACCTAATTAAAATGCTTGTCATTCAACCTGGCAGAAATCTCTCTCCCTGGAGTTCAAGGAAAGATTTCAGGATTTACTCTTAAAATGTTCATTTTTAAGTGACAGGAAAGATGATTGAAGTGAATAAAAGCTTTATCTAGAAATACTTACTATGTTTTGAATTTCCTTTTTATGTATGATGTATGTTGGAACACAGAAAAACGTTGGAATTCATGAAAATCTGTCTGCTTATACATTCACACACCTTCCTTATTTTTTTCCACAAACTAATATGTATGTGGATCTGTGAAATCTGTTTTAAAGATCCCCCCCCCTTTTTTTTCTAACAGAGTGCACCCCCCCCCGTTAACTGTGTTTTGTGTTTTGTTACTTACATAAGTTGATATAATAAAATTTAAGTAACCTCTCTTTTAATTCAGTTGAGGAGTTTGTTTCCTGCCAAAGGATTTGTTTTGAAAACTTGGGTCTTACCCTCTCTTCACCCCATGACAAATATGTAGAGGAAGTTCATGTGCTAATCTTCTTGGAAAGCATATTTAACAGGAAATGGGGGATATATTTAAAGCAGGAAAGGAAAGTGTTAACTGTAACAGGATGTTGATGAACATAATTACCATACAACTTATCATTGTATAAACTAAATTATATCAAGGAGGTATCTATAGAAGAAATGTAAATTATGACATATAGTAAGATACCTGTTTTGCTAATATAACTTGTAGGTCGTATGAATGTATAGTGTTATTTTGATAGTGTCTGAATCCTAATGTTGACTGAAATGCCTTGAAACTTTTCCCTTCTTTTACATGCACAGAAATTTAACATGCACAAACAAACCTCTTCCATTTTTATTTTTGAAATTATTTAATTTAGCTAAAGGATTTTCTGTGTTCAGAATCCTGTAGCACAGCCACATAAGTCCCAGTGGATAGCAATCTAATGGGCAAAGATGAGAATGACAGCAGTTGAGGGATGCTAGCAAGATGAGGATAGTTCTCATTTCAACCATGTGGTTAAGTGCTCTTGACTCAAAGGGATGTCAAGTGTATTCTTTAACCCCATATGAATAGACTGCTCTTACAACTTAGCTCCTCTGTGTCCATTCAAAGTATGAAAGTTTCTGTCTGACTTCAAGAATTTTGAAATATTTTAATTTCCTCAGTTTTCCTCACATGTTTATTAGACTTCCACTATGGCTAAGGTAGCAATTTGCAATCAAGCACAAAATAAAAAGGTATTTTATGAGGCTATCATTAATATAAAACATTGTGTTAAAGCAGTATCTCCTCTAGAGTTGAAGATAAGGTCCAGCCTCTCCAACACACTGCATGTTCAGTTACTGTCTGATGGAGAGTTACAGGATTGCTGATGCACCATTCCATTGCCAGGCATCCTCCCACTGCTCGTGCAGCACCCTGCAGTCTTGCCTGGTGCTGAGCCCCTTCAGCTCATTCATTGTCCTACAAGCCAGTGTAGCCTAGCACTCTCAGAACTGGTCTGAGTGTCATTCTTTTGCACTGTTCAATGAACTGGTTAAAACTTACTGTTGCAAACTTATTTTTGTGGCTCTTCTGTTTTGGATAGCACAAGCGCAGGCCTTGCACTCTTCCTGTGGTGATTTCCTGATTCAGAGTCTGTGCCAGCTCCCACTAACATCAGCACTGGGGCTATTCCAGTAATTGTTTAGGATGGAGAGCATAGGAGGAGTCCTCAATTAAGCTCATGTTCAGCAGATTAACCATTTATTTGCTGGTCCCTCTTCTAATTGCATTTTGTTTACATTACCTGTAGTTATGGCCTCATTACAATAAAGATATGAAATTCAGATACTACAAAATTACTTTGATCTTTTCTAAATAAATAAGAGGCAGTGTAATGGTGGCAGACAAACTTCTAAGAATTCAAGCTTCCAGATTTCTGTGAACACCCATTTCTCCTACTTTGTACTTCTAGTTGAAGAGCTATGTTTTTAATAAACTGCCAGTCTGACCAGCTACGTGTATTGAAGGTCTGGAAGCAATTTCCTTCTGAAGCCTTTTTTTCTTTAACCTTTATTAATGAACTATTGGTTAGGTATAATTGGGTTAATAGCTAAAGGACTTGTAAATGTAATCTTAGTAATATCTGGTGTTGGTTATTTTATTACCACTGTGGCCAGAGTGGATGAAAGCAAGAAACTGAGAAGTCTTGTGCCTGTGGAACAAGTGAGATCCTGAGGACTTATCAGAATAGAGCTCATTATTTGGTTATCTTCATGGGTGAAGATTCAGAGGCTGAGCTGAATATTACACCTAACCCTAGAAGAGTCCATCTGAAGTGGGAGGGGTTCAGCGAAGAGGTTGCATTTGCCTGAAATTTAGATTGGATATTAGGAAAAAAATCTTTACTGAAAGGGTTGTTAGGCAGTGGAACAGGCTGCCCAGGGAAGTGGTTGAGTCACCATCCCTGGAGGTATTCAAAAAGCATGTAGACAAGGCACTTCAGGACATGGTTTAGTGGGCATGGTTGATGGCTGGACTTGATGATCTTAAAGGTCTTTTCCAACCTAAATGATTCTATGATTCTATAAAATGTGCTTATTAACATGGTGAAACTGCATTCTGCCACTTTTAAATTAAAGGCACATCTGGAATGTGTATTGTATGAAACTCCAGGGTTTTTTTTTTCAATTACTTCAAAATTTTAATTTACGCTTTAATTTTTATGAATTGAATGATTAAACATGTTTCTTTATGGTTTTAAAATTATAAAATTGTATGATAATGAGAGGATTGATAAATGTTTCTTAGGTACAAGTTATAATTCTGGTACTATACTTCGCATATTTTAGTTTGCTCCAGTATGAATTTATGTGTATATTAATCTTTGAGATATTTCTTCCAAACCAGCTTTGCTTTCTGTCTGTACCTGCCCTTACAATATCACATATGTCATTCCTCATTCAACATCTGATAATACTCAACATATTCGGGAGCTTTAATGTAGTGCTCAGCTTTTTTAAAAAGAACAATACAATGATTGCTCTCCAACTCTGTAGAAAAAAACAATGTGCTTTGTGAATCTCCTTTTTAACATTATCCCAGCCATATTTGCTCAAATCTGTTGTTGCTTATTGTTATAGTAATGTAAGTTTTATGCATGTTTAGAAGAAAGACAATAAGGGCCTCTTCTGCAGCTTTGAGAGAAAAGTTGCTCTGAAGTCTTCAGCCTGTTACTGTCTTGAGCTAGGCAGTAATCAACACTAATGCCAGTTCTGTTAGGCTAGTTCTTTTAAAGATAATTTATACTTTCATGAATTCTAAGACATGTTATCTTGTTCTTTATCAATAGTATCACTGAATCAGAAGAAATAATAATAGATCATAGTTGCAAATATAAATGGTGTGGGCCAAACCAAACCTCAGTATTGTTACACTTGCTTTGATGAAAAAGAACAAAAAGTATATTTTACAAAAGTTTATCAGTAAGCGAATATCACTATTTGGAACAATGAAGACAAAAATAAGCTAATGTTGTGCCATGTCAAACACATGATTTTAAACTTCAGTTGTTTCATTTAGCATTTCATGCCTAGAGTGGGGATTATATTAGCGCCATTACTGTTACAGGCTTTATCATACAACAGTCAGCCACTTGGGCTATTGCTTTATTTAGGTAACTACAAAAATAAATACCTTTCTATTTTCTTCTTCCCTTTTTTTTTTTAGTGCTAGTTAATTGTTTCAATATGGAAAAAACATGGTTTTAAATGGGTAGGAGAGAAGTAGCTTGGACCAAACCTGGAGAGTAGGAAAATGAACAATGGAGTCATGTTTTCATTAGATTAGAAATATTATTCTTTGGAACTCAAGGTGCAAATTATGCTGTGCCATAATGTTCTTTTCAAACACACAAGATAAAATTTGCATATCTAAATTGGATCAGCTTGAATGGGTTTCCCTTCTGTCTCACCCCTCAGCTGCAATCTTTCTGAAATGGCCTGCAGGTGGATCCAAATAGTAATTTTTAAGCCTATTTTTAAGAGCATCTCTAAAATAAATATTTCTTCTTTTAGTTTTGTATTGATTTCTTGCAGTGAACATCAGCAAAAATTCTCCTATGCCTCATCTGAGTATAATCTACATGATAATTGGAGGTTTAAATTTAATTCTGTTTACACTGACTTTAAGAATAACAATTTCAACTGACTCAATAAAATCACAATTGTTTCATAGTGTTAAAATAGCATTGGTTTGTTGGGTTTTTTTAATGAAACATCTTAGAAATATGTGTAATTTCTTTATGATAAATGTGAAAAATTTTGCCATCCAAAGGGGGTCGGGGAAGACCCTGCAAACAATCTTGTTCTACATTTTTGTTTTTCTTCTTCTTTTTTTTTTTTTGAAGGTAAACTTACTGATACTGTACAGATTCATATTTCTCTTTTCCCTTTCTATAAACTTCTTTCTTGTAACTTTGGTAATATTTTATTATATTGATCTTGATGGAAGGGTATAGATTATTCCCCCCCCCCCCCATTAAAACCATTATATTCTTAATAGATTTTTCTCAAGTATGATTTTAGTTAATTTTATCCATCTGCTCAGTTGATTTTGTGTTCGTTTGGTAGTATGAATATTTCTGACCTAACAAGGAGAAACAGCAAAAAAAATACTTTAACTTCTGAAAACAACAGGACTATAGTTCAAAGATAATGATTTAATTCCTGTGGAACAGAATTAAAAAGTTCTAAGGGGAGTATTTTTACACTGTCTCTCCATAGATATATTGCGATGTATGTAAAAGAAGTGTAGCATGGTCTTAGGCTATAATGGTTTCTGTATGTGACTCTAAAAACCAAGGAATGAATGACCTCAAGCTTATGCGTGTTCATCTATGTTTTACTAGCTATGCATGTATTTTAACAGTGCAATACTTTCGTGTAACAGCAAGGAGTATGCTGTAAAGAAAGTCCTCACACTCAGTCCAATGAACAAATAGAAGCAGAAAAGTGTTTGACGTCAATGGAGCTTCACAAGACCCTGTCCAAGGTTCTGACGTTTAGAATTCGTCTCAACATTGTGAGATGGTGTTGCATCTGCTGTGGAAGGCTAACTCAGGGTATTTGAGCTATAGTCTTCTGTAAATCATTGCGTTTATTACAAGATTATGTTCTGTGTGGGTTTGGGGTTTTGGTGCTTCTTGTTTTGTTTTGGGTTGGGTTCGGGTTTTTTGTTGTTTTAGGTGGTTTAGGGTTTTTTGTGGTTGGTTTTTTTGGTTAGGTTTTTTGGTTTGGTTTGGCTGTTGGGGTTTTTTTTGTTTGTTTGCTTTTTGTTTTGTTTTCTTTGTTGTTGTTACGGGTTTGTGTGGCGCGGTTTTCTTTGCTGGCAGGGAAGGGGGGCTGCAGAGATGGCCCCTTTAAGAAGCTGCTGGAAAATTCCCCGTGCCAAAATGTCGGACGCGCCAAAATGTCGGACCCGCCTCTAGGCGGG
>VYZV01045896.1:39284-51033 GCA_013401275.1 Pandion haliaetus
GCCAGGGAAGTTTGTGAGGAACTGCAGCCCGTGGAAAGGAACCACGTTGGAGAAGTTGGTGAAGGACTGTCTCCCGTGGGAGGGACCCCACGGTGGAGCAGGGGATGAGTGAGGAATCTTCCCCCTGAGGAAAGGAGCGGCAGAGACAAGGTGGGGCGAGCTGACTGAACTCCCATCCTCTGTTCCCCTGTGCTGCCGGGGGGAGGAGGTAGTGAGAACCGGGAATGGAGCTGAGCCGGGAAGGAGGGAGGGGTGGGGGGAGGTATTCTGATGTTTGGTTTCCCTTCCTAATACCCTTGTGTTTTGTTTTTGATTTGATTTGTAGTAAATGAAATTAATTTTGTTTCTTCCCCAAGTTGAGCCTGTCTTTTGCCCATGACCGTAAGTGGGGAGTGATCTCTCCCAGTCCTTGTCTCGACCCACGAGCCTGCCTTTGTATTTTCTCCTCATCCCAATGTGGCCAGGGGCGGGGGTGGGGGGTGAGTGAGCGGCTTCGTGGTGCTTTGTTACCGACTGAGCTGAAACCATGATGAGCACCTACTATATAATGAAAGTATGATAGATGGAACACACTAGTGAATCTAGAGGAGGATTTATTTTCAGATATTGTCTTCTGTGTTGTAAGTTTAATCATAACCTAAAATTCTGCAAAATATTATTATTAATGATATTATGTAGTTCCATCTTAGGGCTTGGTTAGTAAGCAAATCACAGTTGAACCTTGATCATTAATTGAATATGGTTTAAATCTCACCTCATCTTACCCCGTGTCAGAATGGTGTGAGATCCTTTAATCAGTTTCCTGAACTTACACTCTTCTTGTTTATTGATCTGTTGAAGTCAGCACAAAACACAGAGCTGTACTGTTGGTGAGCTAAGTTAGGACTCTTAAGAAGTTAACAAATCATTAAAAGCTATTTCCAGCTATATTGTGTTTGTCACTACTACTGAACCTATCCATTTCTGGAAACCATTAAATGTATTGGTTAAGTTAAAAACCCCCCAATGAAACAACAACTCACTAAAGAAAGCAGCCTTGTTTAATTTTCTTATTAATTTAACTAATTTGAGAATTGATAACAGGATGTTTGAGTGATTTATGGCTTGAAAAAAAGACCAACATTTCCCTCCTTGAAAATGGAAATTGGCTTGTCAGACATTTAGATGGATGATCAATCGATAGGATTTTAATAAGGAGGAGGTTTAAAATTGACTGAAGGTGGCTTTTGTTTAAAGGTGATTTGGTATGTGCAAATTACTAAGCTCTCCCTGGAGAGGATTTTCAAAGGCAATAATGGGCACTGATTTTCTTTGTTTATCCCATTCTCTTTCTGTTCCCCTTGCCATGGATTTCAGTACTTACCTCTGTGTTGTGTCTTTGAAATCTCCCTGCCTGCTTTTCAGGTCCTGTGTATTCTTCTACTTATTTGCATTTACAACTATTAGTTTTAACTGTTATTTTTCTCCAGTGAGCATGTTGTCTGCATAAACTTACTGATTTTCAGCATAAGTTAATGTTAGGCATAGGGGCTAGCTGTTCCCATTGAGTTTAGAAACACAAATGTCAAAAGTATATGCACACATTGGAGGAACAGAGTTGACTTGGAAAGTCCTATTAAAATCCTGCCTTTTGGTTTTCTGTCAGAAAATCTAGTGTAATGGGCTTGGTGATAGAAAATTGGTTCTACTGGCAATTATGGTCACCTGGGTTGGTTTGTTTTCTGCATTAGTGAAGTTTGTATTGGACTTTCTGAAAGTGGGGTAACTAAAGTTAGATTAAACAAGCTCCATTCTTCAAGCAGTCTTAATCACATAGGTATGTAATGTGTTAAAAGAGTAAACAGTGAATAGCACACCTGCACAAATTCTGGTTGCCACTATTTCCTCAGTATTTTCTTCTCCACTTAGGTTTCTTATCCTGATTTCAGTCTGTTTTCTTAGCTCTTCCTATCACTTACTCTTTCCCAAGATTTCTATCCTAGTGACTTAGAGGCTAGCTTTACGTTCCGGTCTCACTTTTATACCCAATGTTAGTTTTTTTTCCCCTCAGCACTCTGTAAGCAATACTGGTACCACAATTCCGCAAGAGATTCTATTTGTGTGTGGACTTCTTTTTGGAAGTTATGATGAGAAGAGCACACTGATATCTCCCAAAAGAAGCAAAGTTCAAGTTCTTCCCCAAAGCAGAGGTTACCAAAAGCTTTCAAGTGAAAAATTCACCACTTTACTCATGCACATGTTTTTTTCATTTTTTATTAACACAAAAAAGTAATGATTGTCTCTCTTCTTCATTGAAATGACTGGGACCAGGATGGAGATAATTTTTATGTGTTTTTCACTTTCTTGTCTTTATCTATAAAGTTACTATGAAACTGCAAATTTGGCAGTCTTATGAAACTGAAAAGTGTAATTGAGAGAGTCAGTGTAGTGATGCATACCTCACTATAAACCCTAACGGTAATTAGTATTTTGCTTGTGAATTTTGTGTGTGATTAGCATTGTGCTGTACATGTAGTCTCTGCAAGAGAAATTACTAATACAAGGACTTAGTCCATCTGCTTCTGAATACATGGACATGCTCAAAAATCTCTTTGAGCAAGCTGGTGTATCAGTGCTGTTGGCTTTCCAATGAAAAATGCATCCTGTATTTACCTGCTATACAGCAAGTTCCACCAGAGGCTACTAAGCAGAACTCTGAATTGAAGATAAAAGGTTTAGAGCTTGAATTCTCAAAAGAGATGAGACTTCCTGATAGGGAGCTATCACAGACACTTTTGCAGCCAATTCTGATCTTTGGAAAGGTTCTGCTTCATGCGGTCGGCTGTTGAAGCCAATGTAATCTGGGCAGAAAGGACAATGTTCGCTCACAGAGTTTAAAGCCAGAAGGTAGAATTAGCTGATTTAATGTGACCTTCTGCAGTTCTTGGGCCACTACGTTTCACAAAGGTATTGCTCAGTTTAGCCCAGTAGCCTTTCCTTGGTTAAAATGTATCATCAAATCAAAACTAACATTTTTCTGGAAGACAGACAAAAATGGCAAATACACTGTTTCACCAGGTAGCTTGATCCAAAGCTAGGTGGCTTTCTTGATAAATTCAGTGATTTCTTCTTGAATTCCTCTAGCTTTATCTTCCAGCAAGCAGTTCTTGATATACCTCCTGGTGGTATGTCAATGTGCCCTTCTTACAAAGAGTACTTTCTTTTCCTGAATGTTCCATGCTGGGGATGTTGGTTGTTACCTGCCAAAGGGATCTATAAAAAATGCAATAGCCAGGTATTAAACCAATCTGAGAGAACTATTGAAATACAGCAGTATAGATTTAAAAAAACCAACAAACAACCCAAAAAGTATAAATTACCTTTTTTGCAACTGAAAAAACCCACCCCTTACCAGTGAAAGAATGGCTAAGAAAACTTCTAGATTTAAACTAGATTAAAAACCAACCAAATACACCACACCACACCCCCCAATATAATCAAACTAACAAACAAAAAAGAGAAATCTGTCCAAGAATTACTAACTTACCTTAACAAAAGCGAAGCATTTGTAAAGTCAGAACTAGACGACTAGATGTTTGCTGCTAATGCATTTGTGCAAGTAGAATCTTTATTCGTTTTCCAAAAAATAAATTTTTCTTGTTGCAAAGATTTTCAAAATAATCGAGAAACACTTAAGAGTTTAGGTATACATTATTAACATATTCTAATGATTTTGTACACATAATACTTTCTTACTTCTGCACAGCTCACATGCATAACTCTTAAAGTTCCTGATTTGTCCTCCAAATCCATGATCCAAAAGAATGATATAAATTTAACAAACAGGCATCATGATACTTCTAATGTTTGCAAAAACAGCTACTCTGGCAAAACAAAAAATAATTAAATAATTGTACTAATATGAAAGAGGCAGAAATTTGCTAGAGGGTTTTCCTGGTTGTTTTGGGTTTGTTTTTTTAAATTACAGGTTTGAAAAGTGGATGTGACATAATATCACTCCTTCAAAGGATAAAATCAAGGTCTCTTACCTAATATGAAAGAATAAGAGAAATTCGTAAATAGAGTATTATGACATGGTCGAGTGTGACATCTAGAGGCCATATGTTTAGGATCCCTGAAGAATAACTTTTTTTCAGCTGCAAGTTCTGCACAGCACATTTAATTTTGGACTTAAGGAATGGAGCTGCCAGATTTTGAGAGACAAAGTATACTGCAACATATATATATTTTTTTTTTTTTTTCAGATTGTTCATGTTTACGATTTTTTTTGTGGCTCCCCTTACTAGGCTCCCTAGCACTGATGCAAAGAAAAATAATAGAGCATTACTGAGTGTGGTGACGAGGGCTCAGTGCCCTGCAGCAAAGCCTAAAAGAGCCCTGTACAGTTTATTCCNCAGTTTATTCCAGCCTGAAGTTCTCAAAATCTAATAAAATTCTTGTAAGTCCTATCCCAACAGTATCCTTATAATATACTTGCATCTGTAGTAAATTATCTGCAGGAAAATCATGCTCTTACAAAATGCAGAGCTAAAAGTTTTGGCCCGTGAGTTTATGTTAAGAAATAAAGAGAACAGAAGCTTTTTTGCGCTGTTATGTGGATTATTTAGATCATAGATATTGCAAAACAAATGTACATGTAAGGGAACATACCACACCTTCGTAGCTTCTCTAAAAGTTAGGGGTGCAACCATGCCACTGCATCCCATACAAGGAATATATATCCAAGAGCATCCTAATATGGTGACTGAACCAGATCAGTATGTTACAAATTTAGAGTGCTTTTCAGAAATGTGTGCTACTGTATTATTCAGTGGGTATTGGCTCTAATAAACTCATTATAATGCCAGAGCTCTTTTCAGGGAGATAGCTGACTTATTTGTCTTTGGCAGCACTTGTCATTTTCATACCTAAGTGAAGGGAAAAAGTCTTGGAGATGAAATGAGCAGCATTTGGAAGAGGAGGACTTTGAATTTTCTACACAAGAAAGAAAACATATTTCATTCTTTAGAATTTGGGTGATTTTTGTGGTATTCTAGTATTCATGCAGTACAGATGGTTTATTGGCGTACAGTTGTAGTTTGTAAAACATCATCTATAGATCTAGAGAAGTGGACTGAAACTTCTCTAAATATTTCTGGCTTAACCAGACTGCGAAATTGAAGGTGGACAAAAGTCATGCTGCGCACACCTCTTCATTGAGTATTGTTGACTATAGAAACAAATGTGCCATATATATCTTGTACTCTCTGCACACTTTTTGACTTACTGTACGAAGAAATACAATATGCTCAGGATAGAAGATGATACTGAAGCTTTTATTCATGGCATTTCATAAACAGAGAAGGGTGCTAGTGTGGGACTGCCTGCTAGCAGAGGAATACTAGCAGGGTGATTCAGTTTGGTAGGCAGCATTTCATACCCAGTGGCTAAGAAATGTATATCTTGTTCTTATTTCTTTTTCTGCTAAATAAAAGGTATTGCATGTTTGTTTTGTCATCCTCTACCTGTTTAATGCTAGGAAACATGAACAAAGTAATTCCAATATTTTATGGCAAACTCTGTTTCATTTTCATGAAGGTCTTTGAGGTTAGTTGTATTTTTTCTAGAAAACAAAAAGGTGCTAACTTGTCAATCACATGTGTGAGCAGTTTACAGACTCCACACAGCTGCTGTGCCTCAAATAAATGATTGTATCTGAATAAGTCTACTGAGACTCATATGCTGGTGCTCCAAGGTACGTCACTGACACTATTATGTTAGTGATACAGATGCTAATGTCGATTGTAGTTTATTTCTGTGCTTTGTCTAGAGGTTTCTTCTCAGAAGTACTTAACAATTTATTTGGGAATGTGTAAGCCATAAGCAACTGATAAATTATGATCACTAGGTATGGGTTAGGTATGTATATAGGTATGTATGGGTTGCCAGCATGGGCTGGAAATAGTGGTTGCACTGTTAACTGGGAGGGAGGTCCCACATTCACTGTAGCAAATAGGAAGAAGGTAAGAACGCACTGGATAGCCTTTTCCACCCCAGTAACAGCAGCTCTCTAGGTAAGGCATGCTGATAGCAGCTGGAGCCTGCAATCAGGATATATTTCCTCTTGGGTCTGAAGTCTAACTCCTGCAGTTAGGTTGGTATGCGTGTCTGTCTGCAGGCATCAGCCTACTCTTTGGCCTGTAGTTTCACTGGGCTTTCCCTGCTCTGATTAATAGAAGATGAGTGTATATACTGCAGAAGTGATCTAGTGTTTGCCAAAACCAGCTCTTCAGGAATCCTTATTGTTTTCCAGACACACAAATACATTTGCATCATAAATATTCCCTCCATTCTTCCTCTTTGACATATTTCTGAACAGTTTTAAACGCATCATAGATTCTTACCAAAAAAAGGTGAAATTACTCTTTCACAGTTCATTGATTTTTGACAGAAAAAAATGGTACCACTCCAAAAAGTAGTGTGAAATTATTTTATTTTAATAATCTCTATTTTAGTGAAGTTTTAAAAGTATGTGGTCCTATAGTTGCATGAAGATAAGAAAATATTTGAGCGTTTATGTATGTGTGCTTACTCTCTCTCATGATACTGCTTTGTTCTGCTGCCAAAACCCACTTTGATTCATTGTGCCAGCTACATGGATGATCTGTTCCCTGATGATGTTTCCGGATGATCTGAGTCACGTACAAAATATTTTCAGAGGCTTTCTTTACACATTCATGAAATTTCTAGGTAGAAGCCAATTGTATTTACTAACTCTGAAAAGGGTGCCTTTTCCCCTAGTCGCTCTATGAACTCAACTTTCTCCCTGGTGTGTAGTTCCAGCTACAAAGCCAACATTTTTACTCTTAATTTTTCAAAGGAATGTGCGAGTTAGTTATACATGTTTCATTTGAACTATGCAAGTCAATAAAGCTGTTGCCACAGATTGCCTGATGATCTTAAAACTTTTTTAAGCCCTTAAATTCTTAGTCTTATTGTTTATAAATTATGAAGCTGGCATTATTTTTATTAGTTCAAATATTCTCAAGTCCCTCTATGTAGCATGTAAAATGATGTGCATGTGACTAATTTAACCCTAAATTTACCTGTGAAATTGCTATAGTCCTATAAACTCAGAGAGCATTTTGTTTTAAAGCAGTATTCTGTCCAGTCCAACAAAGCAAAGGCTGAAGGGGTTTCCATGTTTCCTAAAGTGAATACAGCATGATGAAGCAAAGTGAATAAAATGTATTTCCAGAAGTGCTTTAGCTGAGGGTACAAGTTCTGGATCAGGATGCTATAAATTTGTTAAGATCATGGCTTTCTGTGTATCCCTTATCAACCTATAATCTCCTGATTGTTGCCTGTTTTTCAACAGCTGAGGAACAGTAATCCACACTTGCTTATCTCTCTTAATCACAGCCTCACGGTGCTAGAGCTCCCTGAGCCTTTAATTCCCTCTTAGAGGCGTAACAGAGTGGAAAGTAAACAAAGACGAATTTGCAACCTTCAACATTGCTAATTTGCTCTGATGTCAGAATATTTAAACAGGCAAGGACTTGGGAATTATTTGATCACGGCTGATTTTAATCTAATGCATGTGAAAAGGCTGAGTCTGGGAAGGTTGTGCAAAATGACAGGGGTCCCAAGAGAGGTTGACTGAAGGTTTCTTCTTTAAACAACAATAGCTCCATCATTTTCAGACTCTGGATCCTGTATTCTTACTGTGTATTTTTGTAGCTGTTTGCATTTTTAATGAAAATTTTTGAATATGACAGCAGTTTTCTTGAAAATTCCTCATTTGCTTCCCAGTTTATAGGTGTCTGAAACCTGCTCTTTAGGCTTGTATTGCATCTATGGGAGAGATAAAGATCATCCTATTTAAAAAGCTTTGTCTCTCTCCACGTTTTTGTATCATCATGACAGCCTAATGTATCCTGAATACTTTCATATGTAAAACTCAGTGTATGTTTTAAAAATGATTGATAACTTGATCTTCAAATTATTTTAAATTACACAGTTGACATTTATGCATGTATATATGTGTACATACTTGCTGGAGAGAAAAGGGTGTTATTTTGCATTATATATTACATGCACACTTCATCTACCACAGAGGTGATGTGCTTACACATACATACACGTTATCATATAGATACATTCATCTGTCCTCACAGCAGATAACATACAGCTATTACCTGAAACAGATTTGATAAACATGCAAGGCAAGTTAGTGGGTTTTTTTCTTTTTTTCTTGTTTTCTGCATTTTCTTCCATTTCCCCTCATAAGGTCTTCATTGTCTATTTAATGCACACGTAATCACTTATTTTTTGTTGTTTACAAAATGGTTGATGCAGCATACATATTATTATCAGGAGAAATGCCTGATGCTCTCTTAATTAATATATATCATTCTGGTTATATCTGTTCTGGTTGTGTGACTTGTGTTTCTGAAGCATGTCTGATGATTTCTTCTTTTCTTCTTAGTATGTATCATTTGGGGTATTCCAGGGAGAGACGTGGCTGGGAAGCGAGCCTTTTGCAGTCACTCTCTGCGTCGAAATTACAGCACTGGGCTATTTGTGTTTCTCCTCATCCCTGTTTCTCTCTCTCTCACTCTCTCCAGCTGGTGTAAATGACTGCTGCTGCCTCCCAGAGCCAGATAACCTGCTCAGTCAGCTGGAGCCCCCTGCGGACAGCTGTCTCGCTTTTAGCTGATGGAAAACTGCTACTAACCGCTGAATGGAAGAGCGTGGAGCAGCAACCATACTAGCAGCAGCAGCAGCAGCAAGAGCAAGCAAGGACTCTATTGTTCCCTGGTGTTAAACAGTTTTTCCTTTTCAACTGCCATGCACAGCAGCGGGAGAGAGGTTTCCAATCCCCTTCTCCCTGTGAAGAAATTCTGAAGAGGAGAGTAGTATTTGAAGAAGCTTTCGTGGTCGTGCTGCGGGTTTTGGAGGTGGCAGCAGGCTGCTGGAGGCATGGGGTTGAGAGAGGAGAGCGCTGCTTTCTGCCCTGGACCAGGGCTTGCTGCTGTGCCAGCCCGGTGCGGGGGAGTTCTCGTGCTTCTGCTGCTGGGAATCTGGGACGCCCGTGCACAAAGTGAATTTCAAACTTCGTCGGTGTATTTGTGGAAGACCGGTGAGTAAGGATGCTATGTTAACACAACGGCAGTGTATGTATTTTTTTGTTTTAAGTATATAACCTTTTTGTGGCTTTGTGTACGTGGAGAGAGAAAGTTAAATCTAAATTGCTGATGTTTACTTGCAGGATTATAGGGGAAAAAAAAAAATGAGGTCATCTTCCAGGATTCCACCAGCCAGGCAAATATGGCAATTAAAAAAACACGTTTGTGACTCTGTGGCACTGTTACTGGGATCTCTTATGTATTTTTTTTCTGTGTTTTCTGAGGTTTTTCATTTTGTTTAGTAGCTCTGTGTTGTACGTAAATAGCAAAGGTCAGGGTATTAGTGCCTGTCCACAATGGGAAGGAACATTTGTTACCACTGGAGTCAGCAACATTAACAGTGCTCTAAAAATATTGACTTTTCACAAAGAAAGATGTAATTCAGCATGTCTAATCTTTGTGCTCTGTGCTGACATGTAATATATTCAGCGTGGTAATTGATGGGGAGTTGGGTTTGTTAAATTTAGGTTTGTTGCACAGTATATAGGACCTGTGAAAGCTAATGATGGATTAGGTGAAATAATCCAAGGGATGCCTGATCTCATAACCAAAGAGCCAAAGGCAAACAGGCTATGTGGATTCAGCACCACACTAGATAGATAATTTCCTCTACTTTGATACTAATGAGTTACGTGTCTGTTTTAAAGATTGCATAGTCATAACAGTGCTCCAACGTTAACTTTGCATTCAAAACCAGTGGGGAATTTTCCTGTGTCTATTAATATACTACATTAATTCAGAACTTTAGCAGTGATGAATACGTGCATTTTAGTTGCCTAATACAGTTTTAGTTCCTATGTAAGTAGAGTCAAAGTCTCCTTTAGGAAATTCAAAAATTTCAAGCCAGTAAATCTTTCACATTGGCTTTGACAGTTGGCTTTCTTCCCTGTACGTTGCCAGGAATAAAACAATCCCCAAAGTAGTATTTTTGTTTAAAAACTGCTCTTCCATCAGAGGATTATATAGTAGTATGAGAGAGTGCAAATTAATCATTTGTCTGAAAAACAACTTTGAGAGGACAGTCTCTTTCCTGGATGGAGGGCCCCAGCCTTCTGCCACAGAAGCAGATCAATTTACAATTACAGTGATATCCTGAATTTTTTAAGAGGCTCCATCTATCCAGCAGCTCAGGGAGGAGATTAAAAGGAAATTCATTTAAACAAGAAAACAAGCTTTCCAGTAACACTAGAAAGAGAAATCTGAAGAAGGAAAAATCCTTTGCAACTTGCACTTCTGACTGAAAGATAGGTTGCATGATGACAGTGACCCTTTTTTTTCCTTTTGAACCATTGACAAATTCAAAACATTGTTTTCAGTTCCATTACAGATTTGTAAATGCTCAGCACACACTTAAGAGATAAAATACATGCGCATGTTCATGCAAAAGCACAGTAATAATATAGTATTTTCATAAAGCATTTTACATTTACCCTAAATTGCTAGGCATCAGTAGACTAAACTCTCCAGCATTTTATTGTCTCCATTTACACAGTTCAATGGATTGTATTTAACAATGTTAAAATAGTAACATAGGTTGAGAAGAATAACAACTCTACTTAACTAATACTTACAAACATGCACTGTCAATTTGCTACAGACTTAACTCTGCTTACTTTGCATATAGTACATGTGCTCTGAAGTCGTGTCAGTTAAACCAGCTAGAAGGAAACTGGGTTGTTTTTTTTTCCCCCCCTTTTCTCCCTTTCTGCCAAAGGCAGCTCTTAAGAAACTTTTGTTTAGAACAGGTATGATCTAATTACATTGCCTGATGAAGAGCTGCTATTTCCCTTCAACTTCTCTGTGACCTCAGTCCTCTGTTTTGCCTGCAATAAGGAATAGGATAAGCATGTTCACACTACAGTTTTTAATATAACAGCAGTGATTTGACGATACCATGATGAAAAACAAGTCAGAGTGGGACTTTTCAAACAATGAATGGCAAGATGCAGTGAATAAGGCTGTGCATCTGTGTTTGGTTTCTAATCGAATCTTTGCACTCTTTTTTTCTTAGCTGTTAATTGAGTTTTGCTGTTTTCCCCTTGTGGGAGGTTCTAGAAAGTGAAGTAGGAGAATTGCTGGTCAGTGATCTGGAGGGATATCTAGTATGGGGCGTATAAAGTTCAGCTGAAGTATCAGAGGGAATAATAAAACTGAACAGTAGTGAGCTCATCCAACTCAGATGGTATTTTGCTTTGCTTGCTGTGAAGGAAATGGGTCAGGGGAATGTGTGGCTAAGACTGTGTCTAAGAAATCAGCTTCATTATATGCCTTTTGGGACCTGTTATGTCCATTTTTTTTTGAGAAACATGCTATTTTTGTATTGAATCTAATCTGGCATCAGCTTTTGTAAGTGCTCTTCATGACTTGCATGTGTCTGGTTTTTACTTCCAAAGATTTTTGAAATAATGTCTTGGTGTATGCTACTGCATGTCTTCTATACTGGTTTACTGCATTGTGTTTTCGTAAGGATACCCTTGACAATAATCTGCAGGGGTTATTAATATTGAGTTGAGGCATTCTTTCTCCTAGAAAATAACAATTGTGATATCTGGTACAGTTTCCTTATACTTTTTTTTTTTTTT
>VYZV01045897.1:6282-40166 GCA_013401275.1 Pandion haliaetus
GGTGGAGGGGGGGGGGCGGACGACACCCGCAGTTGCAGAGCGCCGCGTGGGGCTTGCAGCCACGCGTGGGGCGCAAGCAGCTTCCCGCAGGACGTGCGCGCCCACCCAGGGCACCAACTTTAAGCACCGCTGTGCGCGCCTTAGGAGTGCCAGCCCTTGAAAGTGGGGGCACCTGGGGTGCTGCCAGCATCACCAGGTGCTGCTCGACAGTCCCTAGATTGCCCCGAGTTAAGATACATAAACCCTGAGTGCAGCGTGTCAGGCTGAGGGTTACATTCAGGCTTGGGGGATGGACACACACAAAACCACGGGTGCAGAGTGACCTGTGGGGCTTGCAGCCTCACGTGGGGCACAAGCACCTTCCTGCAGGACATGCACCCACTGTAAGCAGTGCCATGAAAACAAAAAAAAGTGGGGGCACCCAGTATCACCGGGCACCACTCAACAGTCCCTAGATCACCCCGTACTGAGATATATAAACCCTGAGTGCAGCATGTTAGGCTGAGGGTCACTTCCAGGCTCAGTGGGTCTGCACTGGAGTGGGGCCAGGTAGCTCAGAGCAAAGAGTAACAAGGAGCAAAAGGTCTTCAGATTTCCCTCGTTATTGTCTCAATGCTCATCCCACTGTTGTTGCAAGCATCTTGATGTCACGCACGTCATTTTTCTGTCTGGGGTTATGAGGTGTACGCTAAAAGCCCTTTCAGAAATAATTAATGATGGGGCCAAAAATCTCATGAATGTTCTATTTGCTTACCCATAGCAATTACATGGGAAAGAGCAGGGCTTGGCACTGCAGCCTGAATTAGCTGATACACAACCAACCAAGTGGCAGCACCTGCAGCCTAATGGCTCCAGATCCTAAAATCCCCTCAGATGGCTCAGTGTAAATGGCTGATGAAGCAAAGTGATGTGGAGTGATCTAGGTGGAGAGCTCTGCATCAGGCTCTGACGGGTGAACAGAAGGTGCTTCTGGTAGGAAAGACTTACTGTCTGTCCGTGTTCTTGCCTCGCTTTTGTTTCAAAGGGAGAGCTGTTTCCAGCCACTCTTTAATACCCTCCAGCCTCCCTTTGGTTCAGGACACACTGTGAGCACCATGCGATGTAGCAACATCGGATTTTCCCTGATCATCCCGAGCCTTGCACCGAAAGATGTCAGCGGACCGTGTGTGTTGTATTATATGGCTGATGAGGGGGCAGGGGTGTCTCAGCTGCTGGGATGGGACAAAGCAAGAGAGAAGCTGCCGCCAACTCTTCCTCATTGCTGTGGCACTTTATTACTAATTACTGTTATGAAATGCTGAAGCAGTTACCTAAGGTGCTTTTCAAGCTGTTCCACGAGCAATGAAACTTCTTTTCCCACGGGTGGGGGGTCTGGGCCCAGAAGCATTGCTGCCTGGATGCACAGCTGTAGCTCACAGCAGGCACAGCACAGAGCACAGCGCTGCCGGACTGTGTTGGAAGGGCCCGGGGAAGGAAATTGCCTTGCTCTGGGGCATGTGCAATTCCTTGCAGACCAAGATTCGAATTCCCAGTTGACCCTGCTGGCCAGTGCTCTGGAGTGCATTCCTCCCTCAGTCCCTCCTTTGCAAAAGATGCAAGTGTTGAACGCTATGGAGAGAGGAGGTAAGGCGAGAACAGGAGGGATGTTTGCCCCATCAAGGTAACAAGCAGGACTGGCAGGCCTCACCATAAAAGTAGTCTTTTGGGAAGAATTTGTTGCACAAAAGGCAAGGTTCTCACTTGAGTGTCTTGTGATTTCCTTTATACCAGTTGTACTCAAATAGGAAGTAACCATTTATAGGAATTACTCGTGAACAGTTGTTCTAAAATCAAGTTATGCATAGCCATGTGTTTCAGAAATACCTTTTCCCTTCTGGTGCGTGTGCAAGCACAGTTCCTCCCTCCTTGTTTTCTAACCCAAGAATCATAGAATCATTTAGGTTCAAAAAGACCTTTAAGATCATCAAGTCCAACCGTCAACCATGCCCACTAAACCATGTCCTGAAGTGCCTTGTCTATGCGCCTTTTGATTACCTCCAGGGATGGTGACTCCACCACTTCCCTGGGCAGCCTGTTCCAATGACTGACAACCCTTTCAGTAGAGAAATTTTTCCTAATATCTAATCTAAACCTCCCCTGCCGCAACTTGAGTCCATTTCCTCTCATCCTATCACTAGTTACTCGATAGAACTGACCAGCACCCTCCTCACTACAACCTCCTTTCAGGTAGTTGTAGAGAGCGATAAGGTCTCCCCTCAGCCTCCTTTTCTCCAGGCTAAACAACCCCAGCTCCCTCAGCCGCTCCTCAGAAGACTTGTGCTCCAGACCCCTCACCAGCTTCGTTGCCCTTCTCCGGACACACTCCAGCGCCTCGATGTCTTTCCTGTAGTGAGGGGCCCAAAACTGAACACAGTAAGGTGCGGCCTCACCAGTGCTGTGTACAGGGGGACGATCGCTTCCCTGCTCCTGCTGGCCACGCTAGCAGAAGACGAGCCCTTTCCAGTCCCCAGCTGTCAGCAGCCTGCGAGGCGTCCACCCTGGCTGCAGCCACTGGTGCGGTGCAGCTCGGCCAAGCAGCCCAGCGGCACCAAGGAGCTCAAGGAGAGCAAAGCCCAGCCCGCGCTGCCTCATTTCTCCTCTGGACAGAGATGGGTTAGGGCTTTTTTCAGCCAAGTGGGCAAAAACTGGATGGGACATTGGGGTCAGGCTGCCCTTGTGCCAAGAGGGGGCCAGAGGAAAGCAGAGATGGAGCGAAACGGGGATATCTCAGAGGGGTGGACTTGCTGCCACTTCTGGGTTTTAGTGGGATCCCAGAGGACGAAGTACAGTTGCTCACGTGGCTGCAAGTTGGTGTTAACATGCTCCAACTTCTGCTCCTGACTGCTCTGGACTTTTGTACAGTCCAAGCAATTTCTGTGCCTTTTGAGTTTTTTCACCTATAGAACAGACATCACACCACTTCCCTGTGCCCTGGAGCTTCTGGGGGGATTGGTTGGATAACGCTCATAAAAAGGACTTTGAAAGCACCAGGAGAAGCAAAGGAGGACAAGATGTTATAGATGGCATTGTCTCTACCTCCTTAGAAGTCAGTGATGCAGCAGCCTCAGAAATACCTGCGGTGGGTAGAGAAGGCGGCTGATCCATGGTACTTCAGTGCAATGGTGTGAACGGGATGTTATATGCCCTATGTGCATCCACCCTTCTCTGTCTGCGCACAGAGTGACCGTGCAGTTTCCCTAAGTGCTCAGGGCTTTCCTCCTAAACCAGAACCTGAGCTTTGTGAGCAGGAGAGCTGCCAGAGCTCCAGCTTCTGCTGCTCTTTGTATTTATGTACTCAAAGAGGTGTCAGCCACAGTCGGGCAGAAATAAGCCCTCTGCATCCACCCCTCACCTGCCAGCCCCGGCTAAGCTGGAGCGCTCTGTGGCACTGTGCCGGCGCTGCAGCCAGCCATGGCAACACGATGCTAAGCCTGGAGGGGCTGGGGATAATATTACCAAGGTAAAATATAACAGGAAAAGTCTGCAAATGCCCTTTCAAAACAGCAGAGAGTGAATAATGTCATTAGGCCAGCGGTCAGGAGGGGACAGGGTTTGAAGGTACCCTTAGCCTACCAAAGGCCAAATGTGGGACAGGGGCAGGAGCCAATGAGCGGCGGCTGGACAGGAGACACCCCGCGCTGTGCAAACTCCCTCCTTCGGTTTCGTGTTGCAGCTGCCCCTGTTTGTGGATGGGAAAATGTTCTAAGGACCGGGCAGCGAGGGCAGTGAGAGGCAGCGGCAAATGGGGCTTCTCTGAGTTACAACATCCCTAGCCTCCGGTGGGTCCTCGCCAGCCCCCGCCTTGTGACACTCTCTCCTTGGCACTAAAATTAAATGCAGCCCCAGGGGGAATTTACGCAGTGGCCAGGATGGCCACCCAGGCGGCCGCCCTCCCTGAGGACCCAGGGGAAGGGGGCTCTGCGCTGGCTGGGTCTCTCTGAGCTGGTGGTTGGGTAAATTGGGGGCAGCCAAAGGGGAAGGTGCCCCCGAGGCTCTCCCACATTCCTCCCGTAAACAGTCTTCATTCATGTGGACTGCTAATTGGAGGCCCTGCTCCCCATGGGGCAGCAGTGGTTAGCAGTGCCATGCCCCTGGGTTTCACTGAGTTTCTCTGCTTGGCTCCTTTCCATGAGCTCTGCTTTTCTTTCCCCTCAGCCCAGCTCAGCACTCGGCTCAACCTTGTCCTTCACCTGAAGTCACCGAGCGCAGGGACCTAGTGTCGCTTTTCCTCCACACTTTCTGTGTCTGGTGGCTCCTGATCAGCTGCGTTCACCTGGGAGTTCCCACCTCCTCCTCCTCCTCCTCCTTGGTTTCTGACATGAGGGCTCTGTGGTGCTCAATGGTCAGCAAGGGGTGAACCTCCGGTAATGCACCACTGGGCGACATAGCCCCTCACTCCCCACAAGCCTGGGTGGAAACTGCCCCTCCGCTCTCGGTCTGACATCCTCTTTGCCACAGGGCTGAGGACGTGGTCTGCTGGGCTGGAGGGGACCTAGGAAACAAGAGTGTCTTCAGAGGACAAGTGGGTGCTGGCTGGGCTCCTGGCTCTGAGCTCCAGCTTGTCCAGGGAGTGGGGCTGTGGCCGTGTTTATTCAGAGGTTGCCATTCCTGCTCCAGCATCCCCAGGCATCATCGGGGTGCAATGCTCCACTGTGCTGGCAAGCCCCTCGTGCAGGCACATACAGGCACCGTATCTGCCTGTGCCATGGCAGAGATCCCCCAGTCCCTTCTCTGGAAGGCACCTGGCAGAGGGTCACTCCCCACCCCATGCCACCAAACTCAGCTTGCTGCAGCTCTCTTTCCCTGGAGCTGAGACAGGCACTTGGGCTGCTCTGGCTCTGCAGAGGAGCCCACGGCTGGCACTGAGGGCTGGGGGGATGCACACATGCAGGGTGACATACAGGGCTGCCACCTGCCTGATTCTGCAGCCTGCTCCTCTCCAAAACTGCAGTCCTGCACATACTGTGCAGCTAAAGCCATGCAGTTATTGCAGAGAAAACCTATGAGGAAAGAAATACGGTGGCAAAGGAGTAAGAAGGGGGTTGTGGATGAGCTATTGAAACAGATGGGAATTTCCCAGAGCAAGCGGCAGAGGCCAGGCAGCGCAGCGGAGGGCAGGGAAGGCTCCTGCATGATGGCTCATGCTGCCCACCAGCTGTGTGGGCTGAGTGAGGAGACCAGGGTGCCCATTGACTCCTTATGGCGTTTCCAGTGACTCATTTGTCCACGGGAAGCAGCATACCCGCAGCAGCTGAAGCAGCCTGTCCCCATCCCCAGGCTGCTCTGGCACAGCAGGGCCAGCTGGCCCCTTGTGCCTGGGGATGAGAGCCCGGCAGCAGCCCAGGGCGCGTGGCTCACCCTGTACCTCACTTTTATCTCAGGGAAGAAACCCCCTGTCAGAGACCCTGCCCTGCTCTTTCTGCACTGACATCCTGCCATGGAGACCCAGCCTTCCCCTTGCTGTTTCACCAGCAGTGTCCCCACATGCTGTCCCAGCCATCAGCATGTGGGGACCAAAGGGAGCTGCACCGTACGGCGCAAGTCCCGCGTACTTACTCTTTCGCTCTGGCTGAACTCGGCTTCCCCGCTGCACTGTGCCACTAGCGGCTCTCACACTGCACTGATGGTGTCTGTCATAGCCCATCAATGTCACCCGCTGTCCCCTCGCCGGCCCACATGCCTCAACCCTGCCTGTCAGGCTGCCTCCAGTCATGGTGGTGCTCCGTGGCCTCCCTTCCCTGCCCGGCAGGACAGCACCAGGAGCTGGGGTAAGTCCTCCATCCCCATCCTGCTGCCAGCTGCTCCTCTGCTCTTCTCCCTGGGATGATTGAGGGGCAGGTGGGAGGCTGGCCGAGACCCAGACCAACCTCATCCTCCTCTGCTGACCCTGGCCCCAAGCAGGGCGACTCCTCCTGCCTCTCCCCAGGGGCTGGTCGGAATCTGGGTGCTACCATTGCTGTTTTATCTTCCTCTTTCTGTTTAACTGCCTCCTCCCGGAGATGCGCCACAATCACCCGAGCAGGTCCCGATCCCCTGCACCAGCAGAGCTGGCCAAGGGGGCGAGCAGTGAAGGGAGCTGTTCCTCAAGCAGCTGTTGCTGGTGGGGACCTCCGTGGGCATCTCCCTGCCTTGTGGCTCCCAGCCAGGCTGCCCCCATCTGTCCCCGGGCTCCCATCCTGCAGCACCCCCTCCACACACACACCCTCCTCACTAGCTCTCCTCCAAGTCTCCTCCTCACGGTGACTGGCTCCATGTCCAGCTACTGCACCCCCGGCCCTGAAACCCCTCCATAGGCACCCCCTCCTGCTCCCCTTGCCAGCCTAGCAAGCGGAGCCACCCACAGAACTTTGGGGAGCGGCGGGTACAGGGCTGTGGGCTCGGTGGGGGCTGGAGGCCAGGGTGCCGGGGCAGCAGGCGCTGGCGCATCTCCTGGCCCCGCGCAGACACTGCTCTGCTGTTCCTCAGCTCCTCGGCACCATGTCCCTGGGCAGGAGAGACACTTCAGATCCAGCCAGCCCTATAAATAAAACCACGCTCTTTTATCCTGCCAAATAGGTTCTCATTGATTTTACCTATTCCTCCTCCCTCCCTCCTGCGTCCCTTTGATATGTGAAGTCAGCTGCGGAGGAGCTCAGGGAGCTGCCAGCCTGGCAGGGAAAATGCCAACCCCTCTAGGCCCTCTCCCCCCGGAGCCAGCCGCGCTTCCCTGGTTTTCGCTCTCTGAATAAGCAGCACCACTGGAGGAGAAGAAACAAAGCTCCCTGGTGGAAGTTTGCCGGCTAATTATTTATTAATCTCCTCCTGACAGTGCAATTGCTGGCAGTGAGGCAGCCCCCGACCCCCCTGCCATGGGGAGGAGGATGGAGAGCTCTGCTGGTGGGGCCTTCTTGCCGTGGCTGAGGAGCTCGGGACGAGCCAACACATTGCTTCCTTCTCTGGCTGCTCCGGTTACGGTTGTACCAGTGGCGGAGATAAGGGGGGTCCCATCTCAGAGTGCCCAGGTCCCCGTCCTGGGAAATGCTGAGGGCTGGTTGCAGGGTGGTCCCTGGTCTCTTGTGGGTGATGTCAGCTGGGGGGCTCAGCCCCCCCCAGACCAGGCACTGCATGAATGCCTGCTTGCTGCAAGCAGTTATTCTTCACACAGGAGCTCCCCATGCAGGGAAGGCTAGCAACAGAAATAATGCAGCAAAATCACAGCTCACACAGCCTTCCTGGCGCTTGAAAGCATCTCGAGAGCTTAAAAAGCTGCAAGATGCTCTCATTCACATCCTTTCCCTGCTATCCTTGCCTCTGACTGCCTGTGCTTTGGGCCCCCCTTCCCGGGGAGGGGCGGGGGGAGCGCAGCACTTTCCCAGGCAAACGGTACCAAGTTGAGCATGGCAAATCCTGCCCGCACCATGCAGCAGGAGGCAGGGAGGCCGCGTGCTGCCCGCCAGAGCGGGGCTGCGGGTGACTCATCGCCATGCAGTATGCAATTACCAAGGCAAGTGCAGGCCCCTGCTGTTTTGCACAGGTATCTGTGTCAGCCAGGGCTATTTCCAGCTCTCTCCGCACTCCCAGCTCCTTTGAGAGGTAAGGAATACAGCCGCCTAGCTACTCTGCCTGCCACAGGGATGGGCACAATATTCCCATCAGCAAAGAGCCAGGGGGTTGGATATTGCATCCAAACACCCGGACTGCACAACTGGGGGAGGAGGGAGCGGTGTGCAACTGCCCACGCATTTTATGTATTTAAGGGTGCGCACACACAGACGTAGACTGAATGGAGGCACAGAGATGCAACGAGGCTGTACAGCGCCCATTGCCACCGACTAAGCACCAGGAGAGGAGAATTTAGAGCTGTTATTATTAGCCATGCTGGTAGCGCTAGAAAGGAAGCAGCAGGGATGGGATAAAGCAGAGTTCGGAAAATGCTCTGGCCTGGAAAGGCAGGGGAGAGACCAGGATGAAAGGAGCAAAGCAATGTGTGGCAGCGCCTTCTCCCTTCCCTGCCGGAGCAGATAACTGCAAGCTCTGTGGGGCAGTGTCTCTGTCTCCCGAGCTGTACATTGAGTGCGTGCCATCCCCCATCAAGTTGTTAAGCCAAACCGTGCTCAGCAAGTGAGATTTTTTGATTCCCAGAATGTTTGCCTAAGACTTTGCTCATTACTTTTCCCTCTGGTCACTGTGAGCAGGAAGCGGGGGAAAGCTTAGGCCTTGAGCACTTCTTGGACAAGCTCCAAGCAAGGGCTACAGCCCTCCAGCCAAAAGCCTCATTTGCTACAGGGGTTTTGCAACTGGAGTTGTCACAACAGGGCAGCAGCTGCAGCCCAGTCCCTATGGCCATAAGTGGAGGCAGCTATAACACTGCACCAGTGCTCTGTGCAGCAAAACGCATCTGCATGGGGGTCAACGGGGTGCACCCTCCTGGGAAGCCCAAGCAGGCTCAGTCTGCCCAGGCAAAGTGAGCCTCGCCTTCCACAGCCTTCGGCAGTTTTCCAGGGGCACTGTCGGTTTGCTCAGCTTCACCTGGAGTCTGCGATACAGGGGAAGCCTCCATATGTGTTATAGATGTACCTGGCACGGGCCACTCTGTGCCTGCGCAGCGCAGTGAAGCAATGGATATATGACATCACTGAAGCCTGAGGGACCTTGTAGGATGCTTGTCAGGGTACATCATATGTCCTGTATAACTACCCTGAAGATGAATGGTGTTCATCACCCAGCTGGGCTCGGGCAGATGGGTCTGTTGGCGGCAGGCGGGGGGATGAGGGCTGAAGGAGGGATGGATACAGAGCCAGGACCTGCGAAGGGGCTGGGGAGGCTCCGTGCCTCAACCTCCCGCCTTTGCCTGCCACGTGCCCACCAAAGCCTGGCCTGGGGAGAGCATGAGGCCACAGTTAGACCTCTCACAAGCATGGGCTGTGACCTCTGTGGACAAACCACCAGGCTGCAAGCAGCACCGAGCGGCTTTGTCCTTCCTGCCTCCCCCCACCCCCCCTCCAGCAGAGCCCACAACATGGGAGTACTGCTACAGTTTTTTGCTGGAAAAATCACATTAATCATCCTCAGCGCCGCCTCCCTGGCCTTTGTCACAGTTTAGTGCCCCAGTGCCAGCTTTGTTTTAAAAGCATTATTTATTTTTAATAAAAGCTGATCTAAACAGCGACATTGCTGGGATGATAAAAATAAAAATGCAGTGGCTGTCACAACTGTCAGCATCCCCGGGAATGGGGGCTGGCAGTGCCTGGCTGCGCTCCCCTCCAGCCTGTGTTGCTGCACAGGCAGAGGAGGAAACACCTGGCAGCACGTGCCTGCGGGCAGCCTCTATGCCAGGAAAAGCAGCGCCTGCTTTTTTTTTAATACACGGGTGCAATTCGTATGCACAGTTGTTATTTTCTAAATGTTTAGTAATTTTAATTTCATTTATTGCATGAATAAATGAGCAAATATGATATATACAAATGTTGGAAAGTAAATCAGTTTGTTAAGCCCCTTCATTAAAAGAACTATGTATTATTAAAATATCTATGTTGCAATGTGCTGATATCGCATTAGCAACAGTAATAAGAAATGCTGTTTATCCATACGGAATCAGATTTTCAAAGCATGGATCTTGCAGCATGCATCGAGTTGGTGCATGGCCGAGACCATAAACCATGGCAACCAGCGGCATCTCCATTTGCCCAGGGAGCCGTGGTGGGTCACAGGGCAGCGTTCCATGTCCCAGGCTGGTGGCCAAGCTGAGATCTTGTGAGCAGGAAGCGTGCAGGAAGCGAGCAGGAAGCGCACCTCACTCACTTCCTGAGCATCTCTTCTCCTTCCATCACTCTTCCTTCTGGCAGACAGGAATAAAGCTTTACCAGAGGCCCCAGGGAGAGCCAATCCCGGCTCCTGCACACCCCTGCCACCGTGGCTCTGCCTGCTCTGGCTGGCTCCGCTGGTTTCTCCTGCAGGGCCATGGCTTTTGGCAGGGCCGGGCAGGGGCAGGGTGCTACACCAGGGCTCCTCGCAAGATCACTTTCTCCCCAGGTTTCCCAAACTGGCTTTATTTGCAGGCACGAGCCCTGCGAGCGGCTGCATTTGAATGCTGCCTGGCCAGAGCAGAATGCAGCCACGGCTGGGACAAAACAAAACCAGCATTCACAGGCAGTCATTTAAATTCCCAGCAGCTGTTCCCTTCCAGCACACTCATGCCCGCCCTCCTTTGCTGTCCACAGGCACTTTTAGGGGCTTTTTCCCAGGGTGGTAGGGGAGCAGGTCTTCAAGCAAGTTCACCTGCAACAAGCATCCCTCCTCCTGCCTGCTAAAAATAAGCGGCCAACCCTGGGGGGACAGTAGCTGGGTGCTGCTCCTCACTTGGGGATCAGCACCCACCAGGGCTTCAGCCCCCCTTGGTGCCTCTCCTTGCCCCGGTGCAATGGGTCGTGCAGGTCTGGGTGCTCACCCCGCAGCAGGAGCCTCACACACTCACCAGCATCCCCAGCCCCTGAGCTGGTTATGGGTGCCCCATGGCTGCCTCCCAGGCCCCGACTCATTCCAATTTCCTCGTGATGGTGCCTCACCCCCTGAAGTTGAGCCATGCTGTGGGGGTGGCTGCCCAACCTCCCCCTCCAGCACCGCTCCAGTGGGAGAACTGGCCCCCTGTGCTGAAGGACGCTCAGGTCCCCAGGGCAGGGGTGCAGACAGGCATGCACTCCCAGGACACCAGGTAAACCCAGTGAGACAGGGCTTTGGGCCAGGCGTAGCCACAGGACCCCAAGCAGGAGCTGAGCGGTGCCTTTTGGCCCCTTGTGTGCTCACATGAGAGAAATTGCTCACGCGTGTTTTGATCTGGTTGGGTTTAACCCCAGCCCTGCTTTCCCGTGCGGGCTGCCGGCACGAGGGCCCGGCAGGGAGCAGGCAGCGGCATGCCGGGCACTGGCAGCAGAAGCGAGCATGCTGCGGTTTTCCAGCTGGAGACAGGCAGCTGCTGTGAAGAGCTGGTGGTGAAATGCTGCCTGCAATCCCATTACGGCTGCGAGCGCGAATGAATTTAGTGGCCTCAATTTAATTCCCATTTGTACACGGTGAAAAAAAAGAAAAAAGAGGAAGAAGAGCGAAATCACAGATTGGCATGGATTGGCTGGGATGGGGATGCGCGAGCTGCATCCATGTGGGAGGCACGAGCTGCCAGGGATGTGCCCAGCCCCAGGCAGAGGATGCTGCGCTGGCAGCAGGGATGGGTGCCATAGGAGGAGGAGAGGGAGACATCGCTCCCGCTGGATGTGCCCAGCATGCCTGAGCCTGGGCTAGGAGAGCCGCCGCAGTTTCATGTAGCTGGAGCCCATCAACTATGGAGTACACCAGGCACGGGGCTCCCCCCATCCCGGCTGGAGAGCCGTATCAACGGCAAGTGCACGGGCTGCTGTGGGCCAAGCCGAGTCCCATACGGCAGGTGCCCGTGTCTCCCTCCTCTCCTCGCCCCTGGGACATGTGTGGGACTGGAACAGACCTGGCCGGGGGAAGGCTGGAGGAGGGAAGACGCCACTTAAAGCCCCGAGGAGCCGTGGCTCCAATTTCAAAAAATAAAGTGAGGATTTTCATCTGTATTTGCTTAGTGAGTTAATGACTTTATTTCTGATTTGATGCTCTTGTCTCTGATGACTCAGGCACAAAAAGGGAGACCAGATAAGAGCAAAAAGCCCAGGCCAGAGGGATGCTGGTGGCTGCTCAGTGGCCGGCGTCCCCTGGCCTGGATCCCTTCCAGGGATTCCAGAAATGCTGTCGGCACCGGGAGTGGGACCATGGGCATGGGAAGGGCAGCAGCTTGGGAAGGTGAAAGCAGAAGCAGCCATCCCTGATAAGAGATGGGCTCTGCCCTGTTATGGCTATGGCGATCACACTAACAAGAGCGTTAGGCATTTTGTACTTGGCATGACCTGCCCAGATCACACTGTACCCCCTGGCCCTCTGACCTTGTCCTCTTCTGGGAGGAATAAACGTCTGATATGGAGGAGAGCAGACCTTCTCCTTCCCCTGACACCTCCAGCTGGAACCTGGCTGTCCATCCCTTGCCCCTGGGCCATTGCCGAGGCCTGGCAGGCATTGGGGAATGCCCCCAGGCTGGGGGATTTAATCAGTCCCAGAGCAACCCAGCCCCTCCTGCCTGCATTTCTCCATCAGGAGAAACAAACAGATGTGTTTAGCCTGAATTAGCTGTTTTAGATTGGGAGGGCAATCCCAATCTCACTGCATCCAGTTCCCCCCCAGCCTAAACAAGAAGCTGGGCAAAACGCATGTTTTCTTTGGTGAGGAAGAGGTTTCTCCTCTCCCTCATTGCTTGCTTCCAAGTTCATTGAGCCCCGCAGAGATGTGAGCAGAGCTCTCTGCAGCTGGAGGGCTAACATCTCAGCTCTTCCAAATAAATAGAAAATGACCCAGTTTATTTTTCTCTTTTCCCAAAGTCCAAGCACCCAAAAAATGAGACAGTAAGTGGAAGCCACAAATAGATTTCACATATTCTGGCAGATCCAGGAGATGAAAGCAGGGGAAACAGCTCCTTCCTCCCCTGCTTAGATCCTGGTACGGCAGCAGCATATCCTCCCCTGGGTTAGCTTCCCTGGGTCAAAGAAGCAGGAGAGGCTTTGGGACTGACCCCAGCTCAAGTCCCATGTTGCCTACCAACTGCTTAGGAAAGCTGCCATCCCCTGTCCAACCCCAAGGGCTCCAGTGCTCTTTGCACCCGAGGGTGGGGGGGTTTGGACCAGACAAGGTCCCAGGTTGGTGCAGGTGGGATGCTGGCTTGCTGGCCTGGTGCTCCAAGGAACATCTCACTGCTGCGGTTCAGCTTCACAGCCCCAGGCTCTGCTGGCACCGTGGCTTGATACGCCTCCGCTTCCACCTGGGGAATGGCTTGGCGTGCAGGAACACCTCTTTCCCTAGTTTTTTTTTTCCCTCGGTCCTTTTTTTTGAATGATGCCAAGGGGGGTCATATAGTCCCCACACCCCTTGGGGACGAGGCTCTTTGGAGGCAGGGAGGGAGCCTCCCCAGGGCTGCTCCCATCGGCCTTGCTCCAAGTATTAAGGTGAGCAGCAGAACGTGCCCAGTCTTCAACTATTCCTATCACGTTCCATCTGGAGACAGAAATCTGCCTGCTGGCTTTACAATTAAAATTGAAATTATTTGATTACAGGCCTTCATTAGTAAAAACAAACACCAGGCAGCCTTCCTCCGTCTCCTCCCGCCATCCCCACCCAGCCGTTCCTCCCCGGGGCTGTTTTAGGTAAATCCCAGCCAGGATGTGGGCTGGGTGCACAAAGGGGGTTCGTGTCTGCAGCTTGTAGCTATAGTCAGGTGCAACCCAAAGGAGACAAATTTTAGACCCACAAATCACCTCCTTCAGGTAGAGATGCAGCAACAGTCTTGGATTGACGGCTTGATGGACTGCTGCCCAAGAGCAGGCATAGCAATGGCTTTAGCAGCAGCAGGACATTTCCCAATACTGCACAGCCTGCTGAATGCTAGCCCCCTTACTGGGGGGGGCTCCCACAGCCCTTGGGACTTCTGATTTACTCTTTGACTCCATACCCTTTGTTCTGTGAGTCTTTGCAATGGGGTCATTTGTACCTTCACACCAACCTGGACTTGGCATTGCCAGGTCTGTTTTTCTTCCCCGCAGCTGGCTCATCCCATGGGGAAAGCGGGGAGCGTGGGGAAGGGCTGAGCCAGCGCGGAGCAGGCTGCCTGTGGTGTATGCAGATGCTTGAATCCCCAATGCTGCAGCAGTTCTGGGGGAAGTAATTCAATTAACACTCAGGGCGTTGGGAACAGGCTGTGCAGGCTGGGAGAAGAGGAATGCTAATGAAGGAGGGCTTGGGAATGCTGCTGGGTTAGAGTGCCACTTGCCCCGCTGCTCCCAGTGCCTGGTTTTCTCTAGCTGATGGGATAGCTCTGGGCAGCAGGGAGGCGAGGTGGGAATTAGGCAGTCTTTCTGCCTCTGGTGCCTGATGCAAGGAGCAGGCTTTGAAATGGCTCTTGATACTTAATTGGTGGCCCATTTGAAAGGGTCTGTGGCAGAAGAGCTATGTGCTCTCCCCACTGTGGCATGCCAGCTGGCACCCCTGCCAGAGTCCCATGCCTGCAGAAGGCAGGTTGACCCCTCTGCCCTGTCCCTGCCTTCGGGCAGGGGCACTTCCTTTTGGTGCTCACCTGACCTTCTCCAGTCCGTCCCCCCCCGCACCGTCTGCCTTTGCTCCAGCAAAAAGCTGCCTTTGGGATCTCCCCAGCACCACAGCACATGCACTAGCTGGGGCCGTGCCTCCAGCAAGCAGCCAGCCGAGCTGGGAGCTGGCTGAGGAGACTGAGCCATGGTGCCTGCAGACCACAGGGCCAGGCTGTCTGGGACTCAACAGCCCCTTTAGCCCTCCCTGTATAAGGAGGGAAAACCAGGCCCAGAGCTGCAGGGCGAGGGGGCTGCAGCCACAAGGCTCCGGCTGGGGAGGAAACCCCTGGCTCAGGAGCAGGACCAGCCATGGCAGCTCCAGCTGCAGCAGGGGATGATGGCAGTGCCTGCCGGCACACAAGAATCGCACACACAGCTTCTCCCTGGGTTGGTGAGCCCACCCAGGCAAGGGAGGCCATCTGCTCACCCACAGAGAGGGGAGCAGAGCTGAGGTCCAGAGCCCCTGTGTCCAAACTGGCTCGAAGCAGTACTGCCTTTGCAACCTGGGGGGCACCAGCATCCCAAAGACAAACCAAGGGTTGTATTTGGGATGCCTTTGCAGGGATGTATTTGGGAAGCTTTTGCAGTCTCAGGTACCTTTGCAACAACAAGGTGCAGCCACCCCGAGAACGCAGGCATGAGGTCATGGGGGGAGACCTGCGGCCATGGGTGTCTGTCCCCTTTGCCAGGCTGGGCAGTGGGAAACGCGGCTGTCACAGGAGCCAGCGGGAAGGCAGAAGGTTTCTCTGCATCTCCTCCATGCCACACTCACTCCTTAACTCCTGTGGCCTCTGGAAAGCCCCACAGTGCTCTCCTGCCAGCGGACTGACCTTGGGGACAGGATGAGCCTGCAAGAATCTGCCTTTTGCTGCCATGCAGATGAAGCCCCTTGTGCCACAGGGCCGAGGGAAGCCACAAGGGAAAGGGTGCATCACCCCAGGACCACCGGCTCAGGGGCTGCCTGCCTGGGGACCCCCTGGGACATGGCGGGGCAGGGGCGCACAGTGCAGGGGCTGGCATGCTGGCCGAGCTATTCGCAGTGGGTAGCGTTGCCTGGCCGCTCCAGCTGACTCATGTCGCGTCAGGGCCAGACTGGCTTCCCAGCGGCATGACGCCTCCCCCGACCGGTGGCACTGGGCCGAGCTGTGGCCAGGGCAGGTGGCGGGGGGGCACAGGTTATAAGGTTACAGTGAAGAACGAGCAGCTCCCAGTGGGACGCTCCCCTCCCCAGCTGCGTGCCATCTGCCTGCCCAGCCTCAGCTCGGCACCTGCGGATTCTCCAGCTCCGTCCCCCGTGCAGGGGCCTGGATGCGGCCCAGGGATGGCAGGGTCCGGCTGCAGGGATATGCTCCAGCAGTGGGGTCTGGCTGTGGGGAAGTGCTCCAACAGTGGGGCTGAGCCGTAGGTGGAGGGTGGGCAGTGGGGTTACACCCCTCCACCTGGGCAAGTGTCACCAAGTTGGTGGCACTTACAGCATTGTTGTCCTACCCAGGCTTGCCTTGTGGGCTAAATCTTTAACCAGATCAAGGGTTTAATTTTATCAGTGTCTGGAAAAACGTGGCACTGTTTTCCTGGGGCAAAGTATATTGATCCCAACAGAAATCCCAGATGTGGTTCCTTTTCCTGGGCCGCAGCTCTGTGGCACTTGCGTCTGGCCCTTCAGCACGGGGACCCATGGGACCCTCTGGGGCAGGGAGCACCCTGTGCCCCATGCACAGCCTGGGCTCCCAGCTGGCCCCATCTTCCCTCCAAAATCATGGTTTGCACAGACTCAGGTGCACCGGCACGGTGCCAGCATCGAGGAGCTGGCACTTTCCCTTGCAGGGTGTACCTGGGCACGGATTGTTCTTGCAGCGGGCAGTGCAGGAGGAAAGCCACTGTGGGAGCAGAGACTTCTGTGTCCCCTTGAGGGGAGCCCCGACACTGGCACCACAGTCTCCCCGCCAGCCCTGCCAGCTCCCCAGCCCTGGAAAGCCTTCCACAACCCCTGCCCAGAGCAGGATGATTGATTGTTGTTATTAAGGCTGGAGAATGGTTTCTGTGCACATCCAGGTGGTTCAGGAACAATTAGTCACCCACTGGCAAGGGGGGACCAGGCTGGCTCTCTGTCCCTGCAGAGGTGGGAGCCCTCCATCACCTGACCAAGGGTCCGAGGCAGCTCCTGGCACTCCTGGCACAGCTGGAGCAAGCCCTATCTCCTTGAGGGCTGTATCTGATGGGCACGCTCCATGCCAGCCCTTTCCGGTAAAGGGCAGGGCTTTGACAGCGGCACAGCACCAGGGCAGGGCTCAGACCTGAGCTGACTCCTGCACCCCCAGGCCATCTGATGGGGGGCAAGGCAGAGGGTCTGCAGCCTCCAGCCCCATGGCAGAGATTTACCCCCATCCAGGGTGATGAACCCGCAGCAGCTTGTTCTTTTACATGGGGTGGGCACAATGGAGGGGCTGAGAAGAGGAGGGGTGCTCATCCCCAGGACAGCAGGTGCCACCTGGCAGCCCCCCGGCACAGTGGTCCTGCAGGGCCACACCAGGCACAGCTCCAGCCAGCGGCTCATCTGGCAGCACCGCGACAGCAGGGACATCGGCAGCAGACGGCTGCCAGCTGGAAAGGGTGGGTGAGAGCATAATGATGGTCCATCTCAGCAAAGGTAGCAGAGCGTGAAAGCAATTTCACACTTTATTAGATAATTCAGGTGCTGGCTGCGCAAGCCTGCAGCGAGCGCTGCTGCTCACACCTCCACTCCCGTCTCGCAGCCCCAGGGCCACTCTCCATGGGGCTCAGCCCTCCCTCACGCCACGCAGCATGTGCTGATCACGCCTGGCAGCACAGCAAGCAGGACCACCGTGGGCTGCAGGGGGCTGGGATGCCGAGGCTGGGCCACCCTGCTCCCACACATGGGCAGGAACCTGGGAACAGTGCAGCCGGCAGGCTGGCTCTGCTCGAAGCCAGCTCAGCCTGGCAGCGGTGGTGAACTCAAGCACCATGCCTGCAAGCAGAGCTCCGCTGGGGCTGGCTGTGCCCTTCAGCCCACGGCAGCCTGCTGGCTCTCCCTGCTCCCCTCCTTCCCTGCCCACTGCAGCCCTGCTGCACCCCTGCTCCCCTCCTGGCACCCCATGGTGAGAGGATGGGGCCGGGCTTGGGAGCCTGCGCTTGGGGCTTCCCTGGCGGCTGCTTTCCTCTCACACCTCCCTGCCGCATGGGTGCCCCAGCAGAGCCAGTGGGCACATCGACACGTGGGCAGGCAGCCATCCTCCCCGCGATCCAGGTGTCTCCATCTGGAGATGCGCTTTGCGGCTCCCCACCCTGCCCGCAGCCACTGCCGTGGCCCCAGCAACTGGCACACCCCGCAAAGCAGGGGAGAGCTGAGTCTGAGCTGGCACCATCCTGCTCTCCGGCATGTGGCTGGGCTGACGCCCTGCACTCTGGGGACACGGCTGTGCGCTGTCACACCCCGTGGGTGGACACTATCCAAATGCCTGCACGTCCAGGATATGAATCAGCCCGGACAGGAGTGCAGCAGCCGCTCCTGGACAAGCCGAGCTGCCCAGCAGGCTGCTCCAGCAGCCAGGCTGTGCCGGTGCCAAACCTCTCGCGGGTCGGCGGGCAGGTTGCAGTCAGCAGTGCCTGCCCGGATCCACTGCCACCTTGCCGATCACCCCTGGGCATGGCAAGACCCTGGCCTGGCATGCATTTCCTCCCCCTTTCATGGCTCTGCTCCCACAGTGCCAAGACACGGCACAGCGGCGCCCGGCCGGGGTGATGCCTAACCTTGACCTGACCTCCTGGCGAGGAGCCAACCCTGCCTGGCTGTCCCCTCATGCCCCCAACCACGAGTATGTTCCACCAGGCCAGCCAGAGCATTCCTCCTGGGAGAGCCTGTCCTTGCCAGGCTATTTAAAGGCACACTTGTGCCCTTTATTCCCCCTCATGTTTAGGCTGGAAGAGCCCCATACCCTCCAGTGACTCCAAGGGGGCACTTCCAGGCTCCGGGCAGCAGCAGGTGCAATGAGTTTGGGTGAAATCATGGGAGAACTGAAGGACGTCGGTGCCCTGTGTCCTGCAGCCAAGTACTAGGCCATGTCCTGAGGACAGACCCCATGGGGAAGGTCCCATGGCCATCGAGGCTGGAAGCAGGACTGGTGGGTACTACAGAGCCCAGCTCAGCCTTTCAGGTCCAAAGACTGGAGGAGCTGCACAGGATAATTTCCCTCTTCCTAGCAGCAGCATCCACAGCATGCTCCAGATGCCGCCAGGACCTCGGGTAGGCAGGGCACCAGTGCTACCGCCACTGGGCAGGGTGCTGGCTGGCTCAGCACCATACAAAGGAGCCTCTTGGTCCCTCAGCTGCACCCAGCTTGGAGCACAACCGCATCATGTGGCAGGGGGCACGCAGCCAGTGCCTGACACAAGCAGCGTGTCCCTGGTGTGCTGCCACCTCCTGCAGAGCACTGGTGTGTGACTCACGTACATCTCCCGGTGGGATATGCATGGGCTTTTTCCACCTTGCCCTTCATGCCTGTCAGCCCTGGCAAGTGCTGGTAGTCGGACATCTGATGGGGGGACCCAGGAGGGGCAGCGGGGATCTAGGACACCTTGCAACAGCCTGCACCCCCATGCTGGCTTCAGGCAGGCCAAAGAGCTCCTTCTGGCCAGCACTGACACAAAGGCAGCACCGTCGGTGCCTGGAGGGAGGGAAAGGGGAGCTGTTGTTTCAGAGCACATGAAATCCAGAGTCCTGATGAGTGGGACAGAGAAAGCCCAACCAGTTTCATAAGCTGCCTATCAAGTCCTGCCCGCCACAGGTCTCCTTCCAGCAGGCAGATCAGGGCACAGGCAGCAGCAATTTCTCAGCGCTCCTTCTCCCACTGTCACCTTTCACCCTCCAAAGGGTCTCGGACACCTGTGGGCTACAGAGCGGGACCTGCTTGAGCCGCTGACTCCTGCCGTTGCCTGCACTAGAGCAGGGCTGATTGCATCTGCGCCCCACTGAGCTGGCAGGAAAGCAACTCGGGAGGGAAATCCGACCTGATGTGATTTGATTAGGAACGGAAAAATCCGGAGGAGTCATCACCAGCAAGCTGGAGATGTAAGCCCTGCTGCTGCAGGGCTGGGGCTGGGCAGAGGAGCCTCAGAAACACAGCCCCTGCACAGTGGCCCTCGTCTCTGTAGCCTGCCCACTTTCCCGTCCTGAGGAGCCCATCGGCCTTTCCCCAGGCAATGTCCCCAGCTCTGGTGCTGCTGTCCCCTCCCAGGTTTCATGTGGGTGAGCATTTGCTTGGGGCTTTCAATGGCACCTGGCTGGAGGTAGCAAGCCCCCAGCTTCCCCACAGATAAAGCCCCAGGACCCTGCAGGTACAAAGGAAGGTGAGCCCCACAGGCAGCTCTGCCCTAAACCAGGCACCTGGACCCACGTGTGGGGTGCACAGAGAAAGCACAGCAGCACTTGGGGTCTGTCCCCCCCTGCCTGGCACCCACCCCATCCCGCCCCACATGGCACAAGCTTCAGTGAGGACATGCCCCCCCTGCCCAGCCCGCAGCCACGGCCACAGGGCAGCACCACAGGAACCCACACCTAGCCACCGTGCCACCAAAGCGCGTCCTGTGGGGAGCCCATGGGTGGCCAAGCGTGCCGCCTCCCTGCCGGGCAGGGTGCAGGAGCCAGCACGCCAGCACTCGCCAGTCGGGCCATTGCACCTTTGATGTGGGAAGTGGCAGGTGCCCAGGGCAGCTGGGACGACGCCAGGCTGCTGCACCGGCAGGTGCCTCCATGCTCCGCTGCTGGCGGTGGGTGAAGGGTGGGCAGTGTGGCACCGTGGGCTGAGCTCTCCCATGGAGGGAGCGTGGTGCCAGTCCCTGAGGGCTGCAGCCGGGAGCTCCCGAATTCCCCTCTGACACCACGTCAGCACTGCCGTGGACACGGCTCCCTGCCCTGAGCCCCATCAGCATCACGTAACAGCACAGCATCAGAGCAAGCCGTGGGGAAACTGAGGCACAGAGCTGTGACGTCTCCATCCCCAGACTGAGCCTTAGGTCAGGGACCAACCCACACAGCCTGGCTCTCCCAGAAACCTCTTCCACNCCAGCCCCGAGCAGCACCGGCTGGGAGGGAAGCGGTGCACAGCTCGCCCTCGGCCGCTGCCCCGGCGCAGCCGCGCTCACGCCGGTACGGCCAGCCCTGCCGCCTCGGGCTGTCCCCACGCCGGCCGAGGACACGCACACTCCACCGCAGCAGCGAAACCCCTCCGCGGCGTGCCGGCGCCCCCAAACCAGCGCTCCCAGTGCCCCCGCCGAGGCGCGCTGGGCGGGTCGGCTCTGCCACCTCGCGGCCGCGCTGCCACCGCGCCGGGCTGCCACGGGCGCTGCGCAGCCCCCCCCATCAGCGCGGGTGGGGCGGAGGGACAGCGTAATACATTCTCATGTCAGCCCATCGGTCACACGAAATAGCATCGGTGGCGCAGAGAGCGCTCCTCGTCACCAGAGCTCAAAAAGCCTCTCAACTGGGTCAGCAGCATGGGCCACGCCGCGCTGCGGGGTGGGGTGGGGGGTAACTGAGGCCAGGAGCGGTGCTCGGTGGCCAGGAGGGCTGGGGAGGACCCCGGCCACAGCACTCGGCCCGGCACCCACCCATCGCTGACGGTGCGGCCGGGCGCAGGCTGACGTTGCCGTGCCCTTTAGCGGGGCGCGAAGGCTGTGCTGCCGCAGGGACCACAATGGCACATGAGGGTGGGCGCCCAGGCAGGCGTGACAGCCCGGTGAGGAGTGGGGAGCCGCGTCCGCGGGGCTGCTCCGCCTCGGTCTCCGCACTCAAACCAGCGATTCCCCCGAGAGCCTCTTCCCAAGAGCCCCAGATGCCCTGTGCCAGGCTGAAGACCCCCTCTGCAGCACTGCACTCTTTGCAGCTCGGTCCTGATCTAACTGGGGACAGTGCTGTCTCGTCACCCCTAGGGACACTTTTGTCACTGACATGATTTCAGCAAATCCCTGGAAAACTGCAGCCACCTGCCCTCACTCCCTCATACTCCTCTCCTTTGTGCAAACATGTATGGGACATGGCACCCTCACACCTACCCATCAAAACGGGCCTCCTGACTGCCATCCCTTGCACCCACATCCCCCAAGCCGTATTCTGTCACCTGCTTCCCACTGCCTTCCCAGCCTGAGGCCACCGCAGCCGCCCCCCTCCAGCATCTCCCATGATGAGCCCTCGGGTGCCAGTGGACGGCTCTCATCCGATGAAGCCTGTGCCCTTGGGTGCCAGGCTGGCCGGGCTCACACCGGCAAGCTCCAGCCCATGGGCTTCTGCACAGGGACTGTCACCAGGTAGCTGGAGGGCACGTAGCCCCTCTGGCCGTTCACATCCACCAGGCTCCACTCCTTGCTCCCCTTCTTGTCATGCGGCTCCAGCACCACCACGGGCTGCCCTGCCTGGAGGCTCACCTCCTGCGGGCTCCTGGCTGCGAAGGAGAAGCCGGCAACCACCTGTGAAAGGCAGGGGAAGGAGGGAGGAAGCTCTTGCTGGATGCAAGAGTCAAAGGACATACATGGCAGGGCAGGATCTAGAGGGGACATGGAGGTTGTTTCCAAGAGGGCAGCACAGTACTGCCAGCAATGGAGGGACACCGGGGGCCCCACCAAGCACAGTTCTCTTGCTCTGTCCACCCCTGGTCCCAGCAAGGCAGACACCAGCCTCGTGGGGCGCTCGGCCAGGGGCTGTGACACTCACCTGCTAGGCACATGGCTGCACATGTATTACCACGTGTGTGCTGGAAAAGCAGCTCCACCTTCCCACCCACATGCTGCACACACAGGGACTTGCATGAAGCTGGTGGGGTTGCTAGGAAAGGCCCTGGGGTTGTGTCCCATACTCTCACCTGGAAAGCTGGGGTGAAGGTGGCCACCTGAGGCCTGGGAGCTTCAGGTGCTGCATACGAATGTCGCCTTTCCTCTGCGCTGCTCTCCAGGGCTGGCATCTGCATTCCAGGCTGCTGGCTTTGTACCAGACAATAGGGCCGGAGTTTTCCAGCAGGCACAAACCCTCGGGGACCTGGAGGACATGCACACACACAGGTCATGGGGCCCCACTGCCTGGCACATGTAGGACTGGTTGGAGGACAGAGGAATGACAACTTGGCTGCTGCCTGACATGGCACAGCAGCCCTGTTCAAACTGGTCCATCACTAGGGGATATCCAGCAGCAAAACCCCCTGAAAAGGGGTTTCAGATGGTTTCTGTGTGCACAGGATTCTCCTTTCCCAGCCATGATAAGCCACAAGTGCTCCCTCATAGGGAAACCCAAACTTTACAGCTAATGGCTATGGGTGCAGCTGGCAAAGCAGATGTGGGTTTGGGCTGAGCAAACCCTGGAAGGGAGGACTCAGGAGGCAATGGCCCACTGTTTCACCCAAGTTGAGGAAGTGGTTTGGGTTTGGTTTCTGACTCTGGTGCTGAGGCAGGGAGAGGCTCCCTGTAGCGCTCACAGTACCTCCAGCATCCACCAGCCATCTGCTTGTGTTCCCCTTAGTGTCCACACTTTGCAACAGAGCTACAATCTGTCCCCTTTGCAAGGTCAGGTCCAAGTCTTTGCTGCCACTGACGTTGCTTGTCACTTGATAAAGTTTGTCTGGGCCGTGCTTGCTCACAAGGGAAAGGACCTTCCGTTCCTCAGCAGGGTTCAGAGGCTGGTGGGGAGCAAGAGACACAAGAGCATTTGATGAGACAGGCAGGAGCCTGAGGCCCTCCATGTACATGTACTCTGCTTTCTGCAGGATCACATTCCAGTGAGAGATTAGAGGAGAAACACCTTCACACTATCTGCTCTACCTCATGGTTTGGAAACGAGTGTCTAGAACCAGAAGAGCTGAGACTGTTTCATCCCTGGTTATTCCCAGCCAGCTGCTGTTGGGGGCTTGGGGGAAATACTGTGGCTGTGGCAATCCCCTGTGCCACTTTCTCAGCCAACCTCTACCCCAAGGACATGTTCTGCACTATGAAGCCAGTCCTACCTCTTCATCCAGCTGGCCTGAGACACCCCCTTCCCAGCTCCTACCTCTGTCACAGAGCTCGGTGTGACCGTCTCAAACATCTGGCAGAAGGTAAGGAGCTGAGCGCCAGACTGCTGCAAGGTGTCTTCCACCATCTTCCAGAAACTGGGCAGAGGCATGCAGCCATGGGGCATCTGTGAAGACAGACCCTGAGATCAGAGAGGGCCCTGGGGAGGGGAAGAGTTGTGGGTAGGGTCAAAAGGAGCAGGAAAAAAAGAGGTGAGAAAGCAAGAGAACAGACCTGGCCACTGAAGATGCATCTTGCACTTAGGATGTGGTTCCCTTTGGCAAGGAGAGCTGCTGCCCTCTGGCTTTGAGCCACCTACTCTGGGCAGGGCAATCACATGCGGGGCTCTTGGCTGTACCCAGCCTACCACAACAATCCCTGGGTCCTGCTGTCCTGCCCCAAGCCCACAGTCCTTTTCACCCGACTAAAAAGGGAGACAGGTGGATGTAGCTCTGAGGTAGATGTCTGCAGCGTAAGCATCCCAGACTGAGCAAGGGGAATCCACCCTCATGACTAGGTACATACAAGCAGTGCCTGACAGGATACCTCCATGTGGCTGCATCTTGTTCTCATCTTGGTCACGGGTCAGGCCAGGGCCATGCTTTACCCCAGGCCTCTGGACCGGCCTGATCCACTGCGTTTGCAAATGTCAGGCTCAGTGAGTGCTGTGCAGTCAGGAGTCCTGGGAAATTACTCCCAGGGGATGTAGGTTCGAGGGATGCTCGTTCCTCAGGCCAGGAGCTGTCCTCCTCCTCCTTGCCTTCCCAGTACAGAGCTCTCAGGAGCTCAGAGTTAACACTGATCTCTCAGGCCGCACATCAATAAATTACCAGTGGCGTCCTCAAAAAGAGAGCAGGACAGTTCCTGGCACTGAAGAAGAGACAATTTGGCTTTCCCCAGCTGAAGGGGAGATCCCTTACAAATGCTAGACAGGGAGCTATGTGTCTGCAAGGGCAGACTTGGGCTACAGCAAACCTTTGGTGCCCTGACATCCAAGTGATGTTCCAAGCCTGAAGAAGGCAGGTCTGGCTCAGCATGTGCACTGGTTTGGGCACACAGGCCAAGGGATCACTCTCACCTGCTCTAGCTCCTTTTGTGCCTGCTGCAGGACCCGGGCAGCCAAGTCCCGTTGCAGGGCACTGAAGGAGGACAGTATCTGCCCCAGGAGCTGCAGAGCCACCTGGTTGAACTGCGGGAGCTCGGCCACGAGCAGGGCATTGATGGCGAGGTAGGTGTTCATGGCTGCCTCCTCGTCATATGTCACGCTGCCCATCTCACTCTTCCGCTCCTGGATCTCCTCATAGTCTAGCAGCTTGTCCAGGCGCTTCTTGACCAGCTGTTGTGGCCCCACCAGCATGTCTGAGAGGCTGCAGAGGGGCTGGCAGACCAGCCTGTCTAGCCGTCGCTTCTGTGGGGCAAGAGAACCCAAAACTCCATGTGAGCCCCCCAGATAGGCCCCGCTGTCTGCATGGGGCACTGTCTTACCCAGGAGAAAAGGCTTGGGGACCTGTTGAAGGGCCTGTGTGGAGTGGGGAGCATCTGAGGCAACCTTCCCTGAAGGCACATAGGATGCCAACCAAAGCAAACCCTTGGTAGAGAGCAGTCATGCATGCCATGATTCAAAACTTGTTTTCCATGCAAACGATCAGGTAGGAGCCTCACGCGCAAGGTCCCACAGGCCAACGGAGGTGCTGCAGTGACTGTCCCATGCAGGTCACAGTGTCCTGGTTTGACGGAGGCCCTCAGCCCAGGGTCTGTGTGGTTATCGCATGTAGCTACCCTCCCTCCCCGTGCTGGCGCTCCTTGGGGATGCTGGCATCCAAGTGTGGGGTTCAGGCTGCCCTGCCACACTCTTCACTGCTTTGAAAACCTCCCTGACTGTGTTCACAGTGGCAGCCACCACCCAAGAGGGAGTCCTGGAGAAGCAAGCAGGGGTAGTGGAAGGAGACAGATGAGGGGCTCTTGGTCTCCCAAAGTACGGATGCCCAGAAGGTGTGGGTAGGTTGGACTGGGGTTTGGCAGCAAATGCCTTGTGTGAGTCAAATAAACAGTACGCCTGGTTTCCCATGATCCTGTGCTCCACTGCAGCCCTGCCTGCGTGGCTGGCCATGAACACGTCAGGGCCCTGAAGGCACAAATAGTCTTCAGTGGCCCAGACCAGCCTCACCTGGGGCCTCTAGCCCCACCCCTGCCCACAGCCCATTTAAGGGCCTTCAGCTGCTAGGTGAACATTGCTGTGGGTGAGCTGGTTTCTGCTTCTGTCTCCTGGGTGGACCTCAGACCTCTGCTGTAGGTAGCTCAGCTTCTGGTTGGACCCCTCAGATGGACATTGCAGCTTGTCTGCAGCTCTGGATGGACTTTAGAGCTGTGCTGTAGCTATGCCTCTGGCCCTGTCTCCTTTTGTTTCCTGGATGGACCCTGGGACTGGTTCTTCAATTCATGTGCCTGGGACCGCTGATGGACCCTGTTACTTGCCCCTTCATGTTCAGGCCCCAGGAGACTGTGTCTATCAGTGAGGACACTGCCTGCTCTGGGGTCCCCTTCAGCTCTTGGCTGCCATGCCCTGGAGCCAGCCCCTGCTGTACCCTGGCAGAAGGTGTAAGAGCAATGCTTGGCTGTTACCCTGAAGGAGATATACAGGGAAGGAGCACTCACAAACTCTGGGAAAACAGTGCAATGGAGGTATTCTGCAAAGCGGTGGTACTGCTGGGCAGGTCCCTCATTGATCTGCAGCTCATGCTTGTGTGGGGTAGGCAACAGGAACGCCTGAAAGGGAGAAAGGCATCAGACCTGATCTGCAGAAGCTGCCCAATATGAGCTAACCCATCTGTATGTAATCTACATCTGTTCCCAAAGACATGCCAATGTCCCAGCCTAGGTGCTCTGTGCTAGCAGCCCAGTGGGACTGATGCTCTGGGCTACTCTTGTCTGCAAGCCAGGGAGCTCATGTAGGTGTTAACAAACCTCTCCTCTTGAGCAGGAGTCATGCATTGGCTCGCAAAAGCACTCCTACCCCAGCAAGGTGGCGAACGCTGCCCTGCGGCCCCAGGCAGTCTGCCCCAGCTTGATGTTACCTGGTGCTTTGACAGTTGGGTTTGGTGCTCCAGTAGCTTTATGGAGTTTCTTGTACTTGTGTACAAAATCTTCCCCCCACCTTTGCATGGAGAGCGAGGCTGGTGGGAAAGGAAAGCAGCTAGGGATGGTTTGGGTGGACAGCCTCCTCTGCTTTGAGAGGCTTTGCTCTAATGTTAACTCTGTGGGCAGCAGCCTCCTTCCTGCCTGGAGGCAGATTTTGACCCACAACCTCTAGACCCAGAGAAGAGAGCACTGAGCTCCCAGAGCCCCAGCCTGCTACTGGTGCCAAGGGAAGCCTGGCCTCCTGCTCCTCCTGGGCTCAGCTTTGCTGCCCCTTGGAGCACTGCTCCTGCAGTCAGTCCTGGAGCAGCAGGAGCAGCTTCTGTTTGATTCTCCTCAACCATAGCTGCCATGGGCCTCCCTCAGAGTGCCCTGATCTCTGTCCTAAATCCTGTCTTTTTGCCTGTGGTCATGTTTAGAAGACCCTTCCTTTGTAGTCCTTCTTGCCACAGGAGGGAGTGGAAACAGAAATATAGAAGGGGAAAGAGATTGACCCTTTGAGCAGAAGACGGCAGCTCTGAGACCTGTGTGCTCTTCCTCAACCCTACAGGGGCTCTTACAGAAGCAGAAGTGGCTGTGATGATCTTGTATGCACCAAGATTTGCCTCTCCTTGTGGTGGGGGCACTGGTACAGACAGATGCGCAAGAGGGAACTGCCAGCCAGCACAAAGAGAGGCCGGGCTGTCTCTGCCCTATGAGAACATGTCTTCATCAGCTCCTCAGGATGTCTTTGAGAAGCTTTCAGAGGGAGAGAGACGGGGCATGCATGCAGCCCCACCTTCCCCCAACAGCAGCTCCTCTGAAGCTGCATCCAAGCCCCAGCATGACTCCTAACCACGGCTTATTATCTAGGCTGCCCAGCCTATTTGCAGACACTTAATGTCCTGGCTGAAGCCAAGAAGCTGGCTTACAGAGATGCAGCTCACCAAGAAGCAGTGCCGGGCAGGTCCCCAGAAACACTCAATGTCCCAAGGAGTGGTCATACCCTGTTCCCCTAGCTGATGCCATATCTCACTGCCATACAAATTGCCATTCTCGTGTTTTTTTTCTTCCAATCTTTTTACCCACTCTTTGGGATACAGGGAGTCTTTCTGTTCCCTTTTACTCCTTCCCAGTCCTATATGGGGAGCCCTTGTCAATATTTTCATGATAAGGTCTCTCCAGCCTTTGAATTGCTGCTTTCTGAACCCTCTGCCATTTCCTGAGACTTTCCTGATAATATAGTGTCTGGGGATTTCAGGTTTGGCCATTGCTCATACTTTCATTTCCCTCAGATGCCCCAAGGGATTTCCATGAGAAAATCACAGCAGCTACTCAGCCGGGTCATCTCAGAAGGGAACTTTGTTGTTTCCCTGACTTGGGGACACTTCTGCCTTATACCTGTTAAGCAAGAACTCCCAGGCTGAACAACACTTAGCCTTCTCAGCTATTTAATGCCTTGAAATAATGATCAGTTTAAGGACCAATTATTCTCAAACGACAACCAGCTCAGACTGTATCAACAAAGCCTTGACTTTGCTTTAAGCTCTGCTGGACCTGAGTGATCCTTGGATATTGGGCAAGGCCCCAGCACAACATCTTTAGCTGAGAGATGCAAGTCACTGAACATCCCCAGCTGACACTGGTTTCCACAGGGCTTGAAAGTATTCTACAATCCCAAGAAACAGGTCCCGAGGCCTGGATGGGGCCAACCCCCTGCAAGTTATCAGGGTTTTACCTCTAAATGGCCGAGGTAGGATGCCACATTCTCCTTCAGTACAGCCACGCTGGACACCATGCACTGGAACTTCTCCTCCAGGTCGTCATACTCCCTGTCTTCCATCTGCAAGGCAAGGGGCAACTTATCCCCAGCACGGGCAATGCATCGCTGACTGCTAACAGAAAAAGCAGCAAGGCACCTGCCTGAAGCTCACAGTGCTGGGGACAGGCAGGGGAGGCCCTGAGAGGTTCCAGGAATCTGAAAAGGGCCAAGACCTAGGGTGTTTGGGATGCATGCAGACTCAGGGCTTTTGGTGTGGTTGTGGTGCTGGGGAACACCAGGGTGTCTTTCCTTCCACTGGGGTGCCTGAGGATCCTGTGGGTCCTCTGGGGGCCAAAGCACTCCCCTGCGGTCCTCTGAGGCAGGGAGAAAGGTGTGTACCTGCATCTCTCCTACCCTGCTGGTCCTTGGGATTGGGAACCTGGAGCCACCCTTAGGCTGCTCAAAAATGGGACTGTGGCTCATGTGACAGCATGGGCCACTGGGTGTCAGCATTGGCCACCTCGGCTCCGTTCTCCCCCTCCCACTGGCCAGGCATCTCGGGAGGCAGCGGAAAGCTCCAGAAATGACCCAAGGAGAGGCAGTGGGTCTGCAGGCGGTGGGGTGAGGGCTGCCCACCTTGGCTACGATGCCGGCCTCGTGCATGAAAAGCCGGCTCAGCCGTGTGGTCTTCTTCGCGATGGAGTGCGTGTTGAGGCGCGCGAAGCGGTCCCGCAGCGTCAGGTGCTCGGCCTTGTTGTATTTGGTTGCTGCCTCGGGTGGGGGCACACGAGGTGGGAGGAAAAAAGATCAGAAGAGGAAACTTCAGTGCAGCATCCTCAGCAGCCTGAGCAGGCAACGTGGGTGAGCAGCACCCAGGCCCAGAGCTGGCAAGTCGAGATTAACAGGATAAGCACAACCCACATCAAAGAAGGGCAACCTGGGGGAAAGTACTATGAAAACCAAAAAGAAGAGCAAGCTCCTGTTTGTGGGGAGCCTGATTTCTCCTATCCCAAGGGCAGGACTGTTCCTCCCATTCCCCAGCTCCAGGAATGCAGACAGACTGGTTTCGTGCTCAGCCCCACCATGCCACCCTGCTCCTGAAGCCTTCAGGTCTTGCCCAGAGTGGCATTTGTAGGACCAGAGCAGTGCCAGGAGCTGCCTGCACGAGTCTGCGGCTCCACCAGGCAGGATGGGTGCAGGGCAGGAAAGCTTTGAACTGATTTAACTACGAATTAGTGCAACACCAAGGGGAGAGAACCGAGGCTGGGCTGGGGCTTCCCAGATGCCATGCCCCCTGCCCGCACCATGTCCCCTCACCACTCACCTACTTCTCTGCGTCGTTTGTACTCGTTAATGTTGGCGTTGACCTGGGCCATGGCACGGATGGCTGCCTGCAGGGCCGGGTAAGCGCTGGCACTGGTGGGGGTGTTCTCCAGGATCTTCCCCAGCAGCAGCGGGTATTTGGTGACCCTCTGCACTGGCATCACCAGGAAGAAGCTGAGGTCTGATGCACCCGTGTGCGGCCTGATGGAGAGGGGAATTGCTTGGGGTCGGTATGGAGATCTGCCTTCCTGCCTTGCTGCTCCTCCCCGCTTCTCTGCGAGCATTTTTGAAAGAAAGCAGTGCCTGTCCAGCTGCAGAGGTGCTTTGCTGCCTTGGACCCGAAGGCAAGCTGTGCCCAGCAGCTGTGGGGGGCTTCTGGCTGTGAATCCCTGCTCCCTGCCAGCTGCAGGGCCACCCCCCCAGAAGCACTGGCAGGGGGATGCTGTCCCCACCAGCCCTGAAGGCAGTGCCAGCCCCAGGCAGGCACGCTGCCTCCCTGAACAGTGCTGCGCTTGTCTAGCTAGGGAGGCACGGGATCAGCACTTGCTCTGGGGGCAATGGGGAGGGAGGGTGTGGACAAAGTGCAGGCAGGCTGCAGGCAGGACTCCCCTTCTACCCGCACACAAGGCATTGCTCATCTGGGAGTCACATCACCTGTGCCCTGAAACAGAGAGCAGCAAATCCCAGCAGCTCCTCCACTGCCACTCGTGCTTCTCCTGGCTCCAACAGTGTTTGTGACCCCCTCGATAGTTCAGGAGGGGTTCGGCAGGTCTCCTAGGGCCAGCCTGTGTCTCTAGTCAAGCTGGGGAGCATGTGCTCTCCGTGGGCACAACCTCTTGGGCTGTGGAGCAGGCAGGAGCTGTGGGTGCCACCCCATCCCTTGTTTTGGGGTCCACCATAAAAGACCACCAACCTGTAGTGCCCTTGGGGCAAGTGGTCCCAAGGATGCAGGACACTCTGCCAGGGACTACACCAGGCAACGCCACAAAGGTGATAGCTGTAATATTACACTCAGCCTGGTGTCAAGTTACCTGTGCAGGCAGATTGTCCGGAGAGGAGAAGGGCAAGACCACTAGGTAAAACAAGGAGAGGAAGGTGGTTGCCTCAGCAGCAGGTACCTACACTGTTGCATTCAGGGTCTCCAAGATCTCCTCCTGCAGCCTGGGGTCCTTGCGGTAGCTCTCCACCAACAGGAGGGCATGCTCATAGCTGGCACAGTAGATCTTGTAGACGGTCTCCATCTCCTCCTTGAACTCCTGGAACAGGGCGCCTGGAGAAGGAGAGTGAGGCTGGAAAGGATGGTCCTTTCCTATGGCCTCAGAGAAAGGCAGAGTGACGCCACCAGAGCAGTGCCAGCCAAATGTGCTGGGGCAGTGCTCTGCACCCCGGGCACCTCTGCTAAACTGGGCCTGATGCTGCCCACCCCTCACTTTCTGCAGGCTGGGCAGGTCTGCCTTGCCCCTGTGGGGTAAGCGTGGGTGGCTGCCCATGGATGGCAGTGTGCAGGCAGCAGCGCTTCCTGGAGGCGAGGGAGGTGCAGGAGGTGTCAGGGTGGGTGGTCTGGGGGCTGCACCCAGGCACAGCGCTGGGCAGCAGCACTGCCAGCACCAGCAAAGGCATGGGTGCGCGTGGGTCAGCTCTCAGCACTGCACCACTTACAGATGCAGAGCAACTGCTCGTCCTCCTGAGCGGCCGTGGCCTGAAGACCCTTCAGAAACCGCCTGGAGACATGGAGGATGTCGTCTGTGTTAGAGAAAAGTCCTTCCAGGTCAAGATCAGGCAGCTGAAGGGAACAAAGATGCCTCAGGGTAAGCCGAATACAACAGACAGAGGTGGACTGTGTGTTCTGGAGGCACTCACGCCCTCCTGAGCACTGGTGTCCTTCCAGCTGCCCCAGGCGACACCTGAGGAGCTGGAGCAATGCTCTCTTTCAGGAGGCATTGGGGATGCTGAGACCTGGCTGTGGTCCCGAGTGGGGCAATGAGGCCTTTTCATGTTACAGATGCAGGGTTAAAGCTGTAGAATTGCTGTATTGGGTCAGACCCAATGTCCATCCAACTCAAGACCTTGGCTGATCAGGGGAGCCCAGGAAGGTGGAAGGTGAACACGTGTGACCTCCCTGCAGTGATCTGGGCATCTCACAGCTCTCGACAGACTACAGTCCCCAGCCCCTGGGCGGGGGGACATACCCCATCTCACCTGCTTCTTCTGGAGGTGTGCCCGGATGTCCGACACGCAGAGCTGGATGTTGTGGACGTAGCTGGCCTCAGTGGTGATGAGCTCCTCCACAGCCAGCTGCTGGCTCAGCTCCCTCCTGTGGCAGGGCCTCACCTCCTCATAGATTGCCTCTTCGGTTTCAGCTGTGCCCTCAGCATCGGGCTCTGGCCCGCGGGCACTCGCCATCTCGGCGGCACGCTCTGCAGGGGCTGGCAGGGGGTTAGGGACAGGCTGTGGCAAGGGCAGCCTCGGGACTGGTGCTCCAGTGCCCAACCCAGCTCAGTGCCCGTGCTCCCTCCCATGTGCTGGGGGAACCCCACAGCACATCCCCGGGGGATACTCAAGCCATCTGCATTTACAAGCAAGGTGTGGATGACACTCCAAAAACATAAAACCATAAAGCGTTGCAAGCCAGGAGCAGGCTGGCTGTGGAGGGCAGGCACCCACATGTGGCAGGCAAGGATTTGCCACACACACGTGCCCAAACTCCAACGACCATGTGCAGGGCCAGGGTGCAGGCAAGGGCAGCCTCAGCTGCAGGCATGGGCCTGGCAGCACTCACCCAGCACTGGGACTGCACAGGGGCTGGTCTCCAAGGGCAGAGCAGGGTTTGCCACCTCCACCCCTGCTCCTCACTGCCGGGTCTAGCTGTTCCCTCCCTGCCTTGGCTGTCGGTGCCTGGCACATTGCCTCGTGTTGAAGAGTCCTATTCAAAGTACAAAGAGTGTTTTTGCAGTGCTTGAACAAGAGACCTTTCTGTGGCAGGGAGGACTGGCTTAAAAGTCATGGGGATGGGGAGAGAAGTGGGCGAAGCTGCGGGCACCTCTGCCAGAGACGCTGGCAGTCCCCAGCGCGCAATGCCTGTGCCCTACCCAGCACAGGCTGCTCCCCTCCCCTCTCTGCCTGTGGAGAGCATGAAAAATCAGAGCTGATTCATGCCATTTCCTTCTCTGGGAACATCCTCTGCTCTAACTGATAACGAGGAGGATGGAGCAGCTCCCAAAGCATCACAGAGAGTGCTCAGTCCCAGGCAGGAGACCTTGAGAGAGAGAGACATGGCACAGCCCACACCAGCCCAGCGCACAGCTCGGCCGGACCCAGACCCCAGCTGGGGCAGGGAGGGATGCTGCCAGGCCGCCTGCCTGTGGAGGCTGCAGAGGAGGTGAAGAGCGAAGGCAGGGCAGAGATGGCTTGGCAGGATAAAAGCGAGACGGCACAAGCAGCGGCACAGGGAGGGCGGCTCTGCCTCTCCCCTCCACCGCCTGCCCAGCAAGTGCCAACCTCCGTGCCCGACCGTCAGCCAGACCGCGACATGCCAGGTGCTCGCTTCGGAGGCTGCAGCCCCAAGTGCCTGCAGTGGGAGCAGGGAGAGGGGCTGGCAGGACAGCCCGAGCCTCTTCTGGGGAATAGTCCAGTTAACAAGCAGGTGATGCAGTTGTGAGCACCGGGCAGGGTGAGTATCCTCTCCTGGCACACTTCCGCGCTGGAGAAGAGCTGGGCTTGGCACAGCAAGCAAATGCTGTGTGAGAAGGTGTGAGACCTCTGCCTGCCTTACAGGGGCATGTTACCCTGTCAGCTGTCATCCCTGCCGTCTGCGGATTTGGCTGCTGCCCCTGCCTGTGGCATGGCATGGGCTGCTATGTGACATGGGGAGTAGGAGACACTTTCCTGAATCCCTTTGGGTGCTTCTGAGGTGTCCGGGCAGAAAGATGCCTGCCAAGGACTGTTGGACAAGCCCAGCATCCTCTGACTGGGTGTGACAGCAAAATCCTTGCTCAGAGGAAGGGCTGCAGTGGAGGCAGGCGGAAAGCCGTGATCTGAGACACCTCCTAAGCTCTGGAGAGATCCCCTGCAGCTTGGGGGCATGCGGGCAGTGGGGTGTCACTGATCCCTGTGCCAGCATCCCCCAGAGCACACAGCTGCTTTGGGGGGTTGCCCCCCAGCTGGAGAAACCTCTTTCCCTCCTCTCCCCCCCCCCCCCCGGCCTGAAACATCACAGGAACGAGGGAACTGTGCCAAACAGAAAGGAAGCATTTTTGGGCAGCGTTGGACCAGGCGGAGAGAGCCGGAGCAGGTTTCATTCCCCAGCCCTCCTCCCAGGCAGCTGCCTGCCATCGACATGTCACCGCCGCCTCGGTGGCTCCGAGCATCCCCGTCTGTAAAGCGGGGCCCGGGCAGCGTCCCCAGCCAGCACCGAG
>VYZV01045897.1:40932-60307 GCA_013401275.1 Pandion haliaetus
GCAGCAGCGCTGGCTGGGGGGCAGGGGTCGCACCGGCTCGCTCCTGCCGTAAATAAACAGGGACAAGTCCGCTGCGTCTTTTTGTGGCCTTGCTATCGCTCCGGTGCGTTGCCGCCTCAGCACTAGCTCGGGGAGGCCTCTTGGTGCCCTGGTGCTCCCACAGCCCCATCCATGAATGCACAGGTTTCCCCCACGTTATCCCGCAGGCAGGCGTGCCCCCCGCCACATGCCCCTCTGTTCTACCATCGCTTCCCTGCTGCTCAGCCGCAGAAGAGGGCTCGGAGCAAGCAGAAGGGAAAATATATAGCTGAGGAAGTAGTTGCACAGATTGGGCCATTGGGAGCTAGTTAGTTGCTCTTTGGTGTGAAGTTGTTTTTTTGCTCGTGAGGTGTTTGCTCCTTATAAAAAAGCTATTGAGAAGAGAGAGGCCAATCTGCAGCCAGCTCCCACACTGGGAGCTCGTCCTCAGCCTGGCCACAGGGAGGGGACGGCGGCACCTGGGTTTTTTCGGGCTGACCCACAGTGTCCAGAAAGTGTCGCAGTAAAAAGGACTCTGAGTCTTTCAGTGACTCATGCAGGTCACAGGCAATGTCTGTGTCTAGAGCCAAAACTCCCCACAGGTCAGGACGAGCTCTCTGGTGCAGCCTTTCCTCTGGGTCCATTTCTGAGGGTGCGAGCCAACCCCCCCAGCTGAGGTGTGGGGGCTGTTGTGGGCTGGGCAGGGCAGCATGGGGGCCCACACGCATCTGCCCCACTGGCTCCCACCCAGTGCTGGTGGCAGGAAGGCCAGCCTGCCCCGCTGCCTTCCCTGCCTGCATCCCATCCTGCCCGCGGAGAGGCTGGGTGCAGCTCATGGGCCTGTGCCAGCGACCCCGAGCCAAGAGCATGAAACTGCCCTCCCTTGTCCCTGTGCTGGAGGGATGTTGCAGCACACAGGAGCGGTTGTGGGTGGATAACCTGGGCAGCAACACGGCAGGAGGAGCCAAGGATGGGAAGAGGCAGAAGCATTAACACCCAGGCAGGTCTTTGGGCTAGAAGCCAACACACAGTGATGTCCCCTGTCTGGGTGGGTGGCTGGGGTAAAGCCACCCCACGAGAACGGTTCCCAGGCTGGCCCACACTGTATGGGCTTATGGAGAGACATGTGGCCACAGGAGAGACCCGCACATGGCTGGGTAGCAAGGGCTTTACCTGGCTGTGGCCTTGGGGACACAGATGTTGTCCTTCCTCCCTTGCAGGTGGCGGCAGGGAGTCAGTCCTCACCCAGGCACTTTCTGAAACAGCAAAACGCCTGGCCGGGCAGCCTTTAGGCTGGCATCGCAGCAATGTCAGGAGTTCCCCAGCTCCATCCTTGGGCAGGCACTCTTACTGCTGCGTCCAACAAAGCCATCACCCCTCGAGGCACGTCACTGCCACTTTGGTCCCATCAGCATCTTGCAGCTGATCACGCCAGCGTGAGACCCACGCTCCTGTGGCTGCTGAGGGAGTCCCGGCAGGGCAGCGCTTCCCCTTCAGACAGTGTCCTTGCCCCACTGGGGACAGCACAGCAGGGCAGCATCCCGGGCCACCTGCTCTGCCCCGGCTGGCTCACACCATGGGCGTTGCCTCGGGCATATTTCCCATTCCAGTCCTGTTTTTCAGACACTGGGTAACCTGGCTCTGGCGAGTTCCTTGCAGGATGGTCTCGCTGTCGAGCCCTGAGGGGAGTGGCTGATGCCTCCTTCGCTCCGGTGCAAGCCATTTCCTTCCAGTGCTGTCACCACTCCAGGGCTCCCCAGGGAGGTGTGAGAGTAGGCTGGTTGCCCTGGCCTGGCTCTCCTTACAAGGGAAACGCAAATAGGCACTGGCTGGTCGAGCATAATTGTTTGTATCCCAGGGTGAGGTGTTGTGCTCAGGTTAAGCCAAGCTAAAGGGTCCCAGCAAGGTGGGCTGCCCCCTGGCACTCTTGGCATCGGCACCCTTGTGGGCAGCCAGCACTCCCACCCTGCCAACATGAAGCCTGGCAAGGGGTGGCAGGGTGTGGGACCATGCGTGGGACCCACAGCCACTGCGAAGGGAGGCAGGACTGCCTTCTCCCGCAACAGAGCCAGGTTTGTGTAAACTCATTGCAAAACTTTTTTACAGGATGCTTCTCATAGAGCAAGGGTGAGCCACCTTCACAGCACCACCCGGCCCTCTTCATAGCCACTGCCACAGCAGGAGTGCTCTGCCAGCTCTTTTCTGGCAGTATTTAAAAAAAAAAACCCAACCCAAAGCTGCTTGTTGGACAAGGTCCCCCTGTGACACTCCTTGTGTGACAACCACAGGCCCGGTCCAGAAACTGGAGAAACACCTGCTTGATGGTGCTGGGCTCTGGCTCAAAATAGCCATCACGGTAAAAGCATCAGAAAGAGGGAAGCAGGTTTGCAGGGCAGGAAGCTTCCGGCTGCCTGAGCCAAGCTCAGGCAGGAGCTTGCAGCTGCCTAGTGTGTATGCAGCCATCTGGGGAGAAGGTACCATCTCAGCCAAGAAGGTGGTTATGGCCCTCCTACATCCTACCCTGAGCTTCTACTGGCTCCTGGAAAGCCATTTGCTGTTGACAAGGATTTTCCCAACTACTTAAAACCTGAAAGCTCAGGCTATTTGGATGAAAGCTAAAGCCATCAGGGGGCTCTCTGGGAACACACCAGATAAAGCTTTGAGTCAGACAGGGCTTGCTCAGAAAATAAACACAACTTCCAGCCATGCAAAGCACGACAGTTCAGCCTATGCCTAATAACAGGAGGCAGGGGTTCCTCTCTGAGCAGCAGGTTTGCACAGGAAAGCTACATTTCCTCTATTTAATCTTTTCAATTATTACTGTTCTTTGGATTTCTTTCCCGTCTTGAAAGGACTTCGTGACTACATGCCGCTATCAGGCATTCCTGGTGGAAATGAAAACATGGGGAAAAAAAATAGCAGCTCAAGTATGTGTTTGCAGGTGCATCCTAATCACAAAACTTCCTCCCACACTGCAGGTCTAGGAAGAGGATTTTGCCTCCAACACCAGTGCTTGTGTGTGCTGTGCAAAGCAGGGGAATTCAAGCTAAGGTGCTAGGGAAAGGAGGAAAAAGCCTGCGAAACCAAAGGTCTTCATTCTGCTGAGCTGGCCATCAGCATGAGCAACTCCTGAAAAACCACACAGACGCCATTCCTTTCTCTTCCTTCTTCCCTTCCTAGCTAATGTAACCTGTGCTTAAATCCTCTGTGGGAGGGAAAGAAGGCTGTGCGTACCTGCTTGGGATAACCCCATCCACGCACTTGGCCATGGCTGTGCCAAGAGCCTGCTCCTAAGCAGGTAGAAATTGTGTTAGCTCCAGCAGTCTGGAAGGAGTTGTAGGCTCCAGCCTCATGGCTGGGGGGCACTGCCTGCACAACGAGGCAGAGAACAGCCTAAAAATAAGCAGAGAGAATTTGATCCAAGTGGAATAAATTAAGAGTCAGCTCTTTATTTCTAAGAGGGTTATTTATGGGCCTTACGCAGACCTCCTTCGTGGAGGAGGCTTCAGCACCTCTCAGCCTCTCTGAGGCTACAGCAGCTCAAGTCTCCTGTATCCACATTTTAGTGCTTGAAGTTTCATGTCCACCAGCCTCTGTAGTCCTTCCATCTCCCCACCAAGTCCCTGCTGCCTTGCATTGCTTTTCCTACCCCAAGATCTCGATTTGATTCCCAGGGCTAGTGACTCTGGGCTATCCACCCATCTGTCCCGTGTCCCTGTTATCAACTGAGTGAGCTGATGGTGAGGACAGCTCGCGTAGAAAGCCAGACACTGTTTTGAGGGCACTGAATGCCAAGGTATCTGCCTTTTTGCCCAGGCAGCAGTGCCTGCTCTCTCAGGACCAGTGCGGAGCACTGCTGCTCTTCTGGGAGCCCTCTGCTATCTCTTGCTCAGCGAACCAAGCAGTACTGATATTTATTCTTTTCTTCCTCCCATTAATGTAGGGATGCTGGTGGCTGCTTTTCTTGCTGGTATCGCTGCTGGTGAAGGATAACAGTTTGCTGGAGAGCATAGTTTCTCAGTTAGCAAACAGGTTATTTCATAAGGGCTGTGGTCTGCAAGGTCTCCCATCCCTGCCCATCGAGGACCCACACACCATGCCCTTCCTGAGCACTGGTGTCTCCAAACCTATGAGCAGGACAGGCACTTAGTCCCTGCCTCTGCCCTGGCCCAGCCTGGAAAGCCATGGCTGAGCAGCACACAGACGTGTGCATGGTCCATGGGCACCAGGGAGGGATGGAGTTGTCTGCAAGACCTTGCAGCTCTTGGAGGAAGGACAAACGTCTCCACACCAGTCGAGCCCCAGCTGGGGCCAGTGACACCCCATCACGGGGCAGTGCCAGTGACAACGCTCCTTGCCCAAAGCATCCCACAGGGCAGGCACGCCATCCCACTGGGCACCTTCTGCCTGGAGGGAGGAGGTAACGAGACACGAGAAAGGTAAGAATTGTTTAGAAAATTCTGGTGGTTTATGCTGATTAGTCATTTCCACTGATCAAACCAACATCTTCTCCCTGCCTGACTTTGTACAGTTTCTGCTCCTGCCAAGTCATTGCCACCACCCACTCGCAGAGCTGGAGCTCCACGTGACCACCACCTCCTCCCAGTGGCACACCATGCTTTCGCCCTGGGCCACCCACATGCCCACGCACCCAGGCACCCCACCCCGGGGTGCAGTTGCTCTCCTGCGCAAGAGGAGGGCGCGAGAAGATAAGCAGAGGCACATCCCCTCAAGATTCACCTTCTCTGGGATCAGGTACCTCTTGAGTCCTACCAGCACCCACTCCTCCAGGCAAATTCCTGCAAGAGTGGTTATTCTGGAGTCACCGCAATAGCTGCTGCCTGCACAGGAGACATTGCAGGAGCTGACTTCTCTTGCTCGAGAGAGAAACGAAGGGTGGGAGGAAGGCAAGAACAGCCCTTTGAAGCTGCCAAGCCAGTCCGTGTGCAAGCTCTCCACCCCTTGTTCCACTGATGCAACTGGGAGTGCCTCTGCTTTGACAGGGCTTCTGTCTCCACGACAGGCAAGCATAACAGCTGCCCCCTTGAGAGAGATCATTGTGTGCTTGCTTCACTACTGAAGGCAGAAATCCTGCCCAGGAATCTTAGCTGGTGTGCTGTGTCTCACAGCATAGTAAGGATGCCTGAAGCAAAGACCTTGCAGTAGGCCACCAACTCCATGCACTGCTGGGAAGGAGGGAAGGGGTGGGCAGCCCCCAAGCTTTGTGCAATGGGCTAGGGAAGCCCACAGCCAAGAGTCTTTTCAGGGGAGCAGCCTAATGCCTGGGCTCCCCCTTCATTTCGTGAGCAAATGAACAACCAAGCAGGGAGAATGGGGCATCTCCACTGGAGGCTGTGGGGAGCTGGGGGTGGGCAGCTGCCTGGCATTAATGGAGGTCTGACGGCAGACCCCTAGCAGGACAGTGCTGGTGGGACTGCCACATGCCAAGGCTGAGAAGACAGATGTGGCCGAACAAACCCAGAAGAGGTGAAAAGAGGCTGAGGTGGAAGGAGAGGTCCAGGGGTCCCTGGAGCCCCAGCAGCAGCAGAGAGACTGCAGGATCAGCTCACAGTGTTGCCCACGTGTCCTCCTCTACCCACCTCCTCACATCTTAGCAAGGAGGATGTTTTACTGGGGAGGAGTTTGCTGTGGAAAAAAACCAGCAGTTAATACCATGGAATACGAAATGATGGCCAGGATTCCCAAGTGCTGGTGGCACTGAGGTCTAGCAGCTGAGAGAAGAGTCTCCTGCTCAGCCTGGGCATCACCTGCCCAGGCCCCGGGGCCCCATACAGCTCAGCCCCCCCATACCTGTTGGGTTATCCCCGCTCCGGCAATGTGGGGCTTCCTCCCAAAGCGGCAGCACCCAGCCGAAGCGTGCTCTGCCCATCAGTCCCTTTGGCTGAAAGCAGAGCTCCCCTGTGCATCAGCAGCCATTACTTCATCTTCTTCCCTCCAGCCACAAGATGACTGCAGCATCAGAGGGACATCTCCATTATTAATGTGTGTAGATGAGATGCCAGCTCCAGCTCTTCCACCCACCTTGACTCACCAGCCTACGCCCCAGCTGCAGGTCTCCTCCCCAGGCCATGATGGTGGAGAGCCACCAGCCTTGACACCTTCCAGGTAGAGACCCCTCTGCCAAGCCTTGGGTCCTGCTATCGGCCAAGGGGGATCACAGGGCTATCCAGCAAGGATGCGGGGAAGGAAACCTGGTTCATGTGGTCTGCTGGGATGTCCAGCGAGATGTCTGTCCAGGCCTTCCACCACAGACCCTCGGGGACACGGTGCTGTATGGGAAGGAGAGAGGAAAGACCTGCTAGGCCAATCAGTCGTTACAGGCGGGAAGGAAAGAAGGAGATCTTGGGGGTAGTGCTAAGCGATGTTTCCAAAATGTCTGGAGCAGAGAAAGCAGAAAATCGCATGTTGGAAGTGAGTAGGAAAGAAACAGAGGACAGGAAAGTAAACACTGCCACTGTGTAAGCTGGTGATGTGCCCACGCTCAGGAGGCTGCATGTGGGTCTGGCTCTCCCTGTTGCCTCTGTCTCAAGAGGGATATGGAAGAGGCTCAGCGAAGGGAAGCTGGAATGACCCAAGCTCCGGAGCAGCCTCTGTGTGAGGAATGGTTCCGAGGCCAGGAAAAGGGATGATGGAAAGGGGTGTGATACAGATCTGCACCACCTTGGGAGGCACATGAGGGTATGGAGGGGTGATTACTCACCATCTCTTCAAGTACAGGAGTACAAGCTCCAAATGAAACTACCTGGAGGGAAGTTTAAAAGAAGGAAAAGGAAGTGGTTCTTGGTGCAACATATAGTTAAACCGTGGAGCTCCTCACCGCAGGATGTGACAGATGCAAAGCATTTAAACAGGAACTGGATGTATTCATGAAAGAAAAATCCTTTGGGTTATTAAATACAAAGAAACACCATCTCTTCCTTAAGGCTGGTGGACTGGTGGGAGCTGAGGGACTATTCTTGGAATGTCTTGTGCCCTTGCTCTGTTCCCCTGTAAACATCTGCCATGGGCCACAACCGGAGCCAGGATATTGGCCTAGATGAGCTGTCACATGGTTCTTCGTTTTGTCAAACTACTGCCCTGAGATGAAGCCACAGAATGGCAGCTCCCTAGGAACATGGTACACCATGTCCTCACCCGAGGAGAGCCTGGGCTGCTCCGGTCGCAGGCTCTGCAGGGAGGCTGCCCCACTTGGGGGGCTTAGCCCTACCCATGCCGCATGCTGGACCAGCCGTGCCACCATGAGATGGTCCCATTCCCTTTGGTTTTAAAAGACTATTCGATAATAATCAACTGAAGCTCATTGTTTTTCTTAAAGTGCTTTTTGGAACGCCTCACCACAGAGCACATCCCTCTGCCCGGTATCCTCTGGATTTTCAGGCAGCATACAGCCTAACGAAAGCAAATACTTCTGCTGCTAACAGCTGTCTGGTGATGTCCTTGAGACAGAGGAGGGGAAAACAGTCTGGGAATTTATGGAAACCACAATACATGTTCTGGTCACAAAAAATAATTTTAAAAAAGTTCTTTTGCTAGAACCCAGTCCCGCCTCTTTCACCAGCCCGCAGCTCTGCATGCACGTCTCCCCTCCGCTGCTTAAGGCTCACAAGAGTTTTAATCAGCTCAGAAGTGGCAGGAACTGGCTATTGGGACACAGCGGCTAACTCCTGTGCCTTCTGTTTGCCTGCTGCCACACGCTCTGATGATATGTTCTGATCATTGTGATAGCCAGGCAGCCCTACTGAATTCAGTCTGTGTTCGGAGATTTCAGACCACCATCTCCAGTTCCCCGGGGTGATAAAGAAAATCTCACAGCAAGGGCATGCAGAGAGATGCTGTCATGTGCCTGGAGTTCCCTGCAATGCACCAGTTCTCAGCAGCTGGGTACCAGCTGCTGGGTATGGAGATGTGAATCCACTGGCTTTAACGGGAAGATCTGACTCTGGTCTGCCTTCTCTGTTCTTTGGGAGAGGGTCCAGCAGAAGCGAAACAAGGATAAATTTCTATTTTTAGAAACATTTGTTTTCAGGATAATTATTCAAAGAGGTGGCTGGCAGGGCTTCATGTGCTCCAGAGACAGAAAACACCAGTCACAGTGTGGGTCACTCTGGCAGCTACCTAACCCTTGGGAAGTGAACAGGACACTTTAGGGGGAAATGATCATTTTTGTAGCTCCCATCCCAACCTCCCATGAGAAACTATCCTGGTACAGCAGCACAGAGATGCTGGGGATATCCAGCACTGTGGCTGGCAGAGAGCTCCCAGCCAGGACCTGGTGCCTGTTTGGACTTAGTACATCGCTGCTGCAGTTCATGTTGCAGCATCCAAGGGATGCTCTGGATGCATTGCCCACATTTTGGCCAGCAGTGACACAGGACAGAGGAATGCTGTCACCTGCTGCACCCCATGGCTGTGGCAGGTCCACCCTTGGGTGAACGTCAAACACTCACTCCTACCTCTCTGGTCTCAGACTTTCTTTGTCTCCCTGCAGAAGGGAAGCAGGTCCCACATGTCTGAATTTTCCTGAGAAGCTTCAGAATGATGTAAATCGCCTGTCTCAGACAGCAGGTTAGGTGCCGGTCCTAGAAGCACCCGGGTAGCATGGGCTTGCCATGGAGAGCCACAGGTCAGCCACCACGTGCCTTCCCCTCCTCTGGGGACCCAGGGGGACTCTGCGTCCCACTGGAGGCAGGATCACAAGAGACCTTGGGACAGCAGGGGAACTGTCTCACTTAGGAGAGAGGTGATGAGTCTTGTGCCTCAGTCACACGAGATTTCAATCTGCTCCCCAGGGACTAGTGGGCTTTGGACCAGGCCAGCAGCACCTATAATCAGGGTGAGCCATCCTTGCTGTGTGACATTCCTGTGCCAGGTGTCAGTCACCACCGCACGGACATGGCCTCGCAGACCCAAAGGAGATGGCTGCAGAAAGGAGCATGGGTACGAGAACTCCGCACCCAGAGCCTCATGCAGTGATAATAAAAATGCCTGTATTTTCACTTGGTCTCAGTGCCAACAAGACCAGGCACAGAGCAGCGGCTATCAGAGCTGTGTTCCCATCATGAAGCGGCTCAGCAGCTGAATCTCGTCACGGGCTGTCAGAGGTACTCTTGTGCTCTGCAGCAGGGACCAGTCCCCGCCAGCAACCGCTCCCCCTCAGTGGAGGATGATGCAGAGGGAGCTTGTGCTGCTCATGCTGGAGCTGCAGTCAGTACAGAGCAGAAGGGAGGCTCGCCCCTAGCTCGTGCTGCTCCCAAAATTGCATCATTTTTGTCAGCGAAGCACCCTGCTCTTCAAGGCACCCAGCTACTTCCCAAGGTACTCAGATGACTGGCCCTGTGCATCTGAGCAGCAGGCAGCAACTCAGTCTACTGCCAGAAAACACAGTGGCCAAAAGCTGCCTTGCTGTGTCACAGAGCCTGGGTTAAGCTGTCCCCACAGGGTCTCACTGCCACCCAGCTCTGGGACTGAAGGTGGCGTGTTCCCAGCTGGTTTGGAGCATGGGCACAGCAAGCTCAGGGCTGCCCACAAGATCCCGCAGAGCCATTGCTGTGGCTGCCCACGTGTTGGCTGGAGCGTCTAACATGGACACCTGCTTTTGCAAACCATGGCCCCTGCTCCCCTGAGCTGCGCCAAGCTGCTGTTCATTGGTGCTAAAATTAGCAAAAGACCCATCAATAAAGGAACCCTTGAAAGAGCTCGCTCTCAAGAGCACCAAAGCGGGACAGCCTGCACCCTTTTCATCAGCTCACTCTGCTCCTCAGATGATAAAGTGGGACCCACATGGCGTGACTGCTGCTCTGGAGGAGATGTGGAGCAGGGCCTTGCTCATCAAGGGGCTGATTGATTTGTTAGTGATATTTCCAGTACTGTGGTGACAATAACATGTGATGAGCCTTTCCCCTTATCTGGCACTTTCCACCCTGCGCTTTTCACAAATGCTAATGAACTGGAGCTCGTGATGATCTTTGGAGGATGGGAGAGAAAAAATTTAGGCATAATCAAACAGCATCTCTCAGCCCATGTTTTTTTTTTTCTTTTTTAATCTCAATAAGAATCAGCTTTTGAATGACATGAAAAGCTGCTCCATTGAGTAGACATGTTGAAGCCTGCAGTGACTGTTAGAAGGGACAAGACACAAGTGGATCCTACCCCTGGGAGGACACACTCACGAAGGGGCTGGAGCCCCAGGTTTCCAGCCATGATTTGTCTGGAATCAGGTGCTCCGGCCTGAGTCCAAATCCTGGGATACTTTGCCCAGTAGCATCCCAGTGCCATGACCTTGTGTGTGGCTTCTGGGAGATAGGCCAGCACTCAGCATCCATCAGAGCTAGTCTCCTGCAAATCTCCCCCAGGATTTAGAAATCAGGGGGGTGGCCTAGGAAATATCATGTTTAAAAATCACAGAGACATTTACAAACAAGCCCCTGGAGGGACGGAACTCCTTTCCACTGCACCATGCTCTCCAGGCAATCTGGGGTGCTCTCGAACATGTTTTCTTTCCAATCTTGGGAGGAAACAACTTGCTTTAAAAAAAAAAATGGAAGGAATGTAATGCCCTGACTCCACAGGACTAACTCTGTGACCCCCGAGGGGGTGCTGATAAAAGCCACCGCATGATGTGCTGTTAGCAATAAAATCACTGGGCTCAACAGCCCTTGATTGGGTCTCTCATCTGCAGTCTGCTCGAGTGCTGATCCTCATCCAGAAGCAGCCTCTAAGTGTTTTTAGACTGAGAAGGTAGGAGGCAGAGCAAGCATCTTTGCTGCAGAGGGGCCTGGGGGACAGCAGGACACAGCCTCTGCTCACAGCTCTGTGAAGTTTCTCCCCCTATGTGTAAAGAGATCCAGAGCACCCCAAGAAGAGGGTGATGGGGAGCCCACTGGGATGGACTGTGCTTAGCTGGCTCCTGCCACCAGAGACCAGCACCGTCCACCCAGCACAGCCAAAGCCTGCACTGGGCAGACAGGACCGAGCTGGCCACATCCTGCACTCCAGGCTTTTGCTCTGCTGTTGCAGCACTCTGCAACACCTGCTTTCATTCCTCTTATCCTCCCTGGCACCCTAAACCACAGCACATGGCATGTATAAAACCCGTGTTCCCTAAAATGGTTCAAGAAATTATACTTAGGGGGAAGATTTACTCCCAGGTGTATCAGCTGTCACCCACAAGCTGAATTATTTTGCATTAGAGGAGACTCACCTCCGTGATTTGAACCTGACTGATTTAAGCAGTCTCACAGAGGAAATGTGCCTTGGATGCCAAATACCAGCACTCTGCACTAGCAGGATAATTAATTCAAAAGCACTGGAGAAGCTGTTGCTGAAGACTTATCCATAGCACTTGACATGCAGTGAATCAGCTGTGCTGCCATTTACATCTTTTTTGGCCCATGACTTCTTCAAGTCTCTCGCCCCACCTCCCAGTGCATCTGCTCAAGTACCCAAAACTATTTCAAGTCTGACATCACTGGAAAGTTTGGACCTCAGCTTCACCCCCATTCAGCAAATTGTCCCTAGCAATTGTGCCAAAGGAAAGGAGATGCAGTTCCTCCATCTACCTATGAACACTTCTGGTGCTGCACAGCCTCTTGGTACTGGATTAGGGAAGGAACCTGCTTTTGAAATCTTGTGGCCTTTCAGAGAGTTAAGGCAAGGTAAAACAAGGTATCCCAAAGGAAATCAGATGAGCTCCATCAATAAATAAACTTTCAGGGATGTCATGTCTCTGAACCTTTTTGCCTGAGTGGATAGTCCAACCTCAGCAGCAGAGCTGGGGCAGTCCAAGCAGCCTGCAGATGCTGCTTGGCACTAGTATGTTCAGTAGAGAAACTCTGCAGGAAAGAGTCTTCCAGGGAACAAGTTCATTGGTAGAGCTTCAGCTGTGCACTGATGGCATTTCCTATGAATCACCAAAATTACTTGAAAATCCCCCTTTTCCTGCAGTACTTAACAAAACCCCCTCTCCAAGCAGCCAAGAATGTCCCAGACTGCAGAATTCCCCTCTAACTTCTTGCAAGGCTCAGAAACGGTGCTGTTAGCTCACGGACACCTTCTCCCCAGACCCAGATACCTTTGGTTCAATTCAAGCGCTGCAAGAATGATATTTGTCCCACTGTCCCAGCCCTTCTCCAGGCTCTGCCCCAATGGCCAGAGCCGTGGTCCAGCTCCAAGGCCCTCCATGTCCCTTCCCTGCTGGAGGATGAGCAAGGCACGATGCTACATCCATGCTGTCGTGGCTGCAGATGATGGGGTCTGTCTGGAGACATGATGTGGTCAAATGCAAGGGTTTGGCATAAGTGGGGAAGGCTCACCCCAGCCTTGCCTGTTGCTGCTGTCCTTCTCCTGCAGCAGTGCCAGAGACAAAATCCCAGGCCCCAGGTTGGACATGGCACAGCTGTTCATATCTTTTCTGATGCAGTAAGGCATCACCTGTGCTGGCTGTAACCCTGGACTACAAGGGATGACAACTTTCTGAGGGTTATGTGCGAACACTTAAAGCAGGCACCCTTGCCAAAAATAATGGTGCCTCTTGCCTTATGCCAGCACTGGCATTGCAGCTTTGCACTGAGAGCCAGCCTGGCAAATGCAGCCAGTGTCAGACTACTCCAGAAAAACAGAGTTATTTTCAACCTGGACCAGTTCCCTGGGCTGACTCCCCGCAGCCCCATGCCTGGCCCTGCCAACGCAAGGGAGGGAGCAGCGGAAGGGCAGGGACAAGTGGCCCTGGCAGGGGTGGCCAGCTGCACCTCTTTGGTGCCTGTGGATGCCCTTGGCATGGGTGGGTGTCAGGCAGGATATTGCCCAAGAAATGCAGAGGGACCAGATCCCTCCTGCCCCACTGCAATACCCTGGTGAGTGCCACATCATTCCGCTCTGCCAGAGGCACCTGCAGGGGAGCAGGGTTTGGCTGAATGGGTGGCAAAGCCACGCCATGAGGTGTCCTCGGGCACACAGACAGGACTGTCTGAAGGTGACCTAACTCATGTGGGGTCCCAGAACAAGCCTGGTTTGGTTACTACTGGCACAAGCTGCTCCTCACCGGCTGTTTTCCCAAACACTGTAAGCTCTGCTAAAAATAGCTGGATGGAGAATCAGCTAAGGTCAGCACAAAGCTGAAGCCCAGGGGCTCAGGAGGGAGGCCAAGGGCCCCTGTGTGAAGGGCACGCTGCTGGCGTAATGGTGTGGGCAGGGGGACCACAAGGAGATGTTAGAGCAGAATGAGTGTCCCCAGACAAGCAACCTGCTGTTTCTACAAACCTGCAGTCCAGATCTAATTTAATACACAAATCCCTCAGCTGTGCCAGAAGCTCACTTACCCCTCCTGCCAAAGAGCAAAGAAATACTGACATGACTTTGGCTGCCCAGGGCTGAGTGAAACCCATTGGTGGTGTCTCGGTTTGTTCACCCGCACCCAGGTTTTACCCACTTACAGGGAAAATTGGGGGCAAAACTGCCTTTGGTTCTGTCGTGGTTTAACCCCAGCTGGCAATTAAGCACCATGCAACTGCTCACTCAATCCTCCCCCCTGCACCCATGGGATGAAGAGGAAAATCAGAAAAAAGCATAAAACTCATGAGCTGAGTTAAGAACAGTTTAATAACTGAAATAAAATACAAAATTATAATAGTTATAATAATAATAATTGTAATTAATAGTAATGAAAAGGAAGATAACCAAAAAAAGAGAGAGAAATAAAACCCAAGAAAAGACAAGTGATGCACAACGCAGTTGCTCACCACCTGCTGACCAATGCCCAGTTAGCTCCTGAGCAGCGATCTGCCCTCCCAACGCCCCCCAGTTTATACACTGAGCATGACGTCCTATGGTATGGAATATCCTTTCAGCTAGTTCAGGTCAGCAGTCCTGGCTCTGCTTCCGCCCAGCTTCCTGTGCACCTCCTCACTGGCAAAGCATGGGAAACTGAAAAATCCTTGACTTAGTGTAAGCACTACTTAGCAACAACTAAAACATCAGTATGTTATCAACATTATTCTCATACTAAATCCAAAACACACTGTACCAGCTACTAAGAAGAAAATTATCCCAGCCAAAACCAGGACAGGTTCTCCATCTCCCTGAGACAATAAACACTTCAGAGAGCAGATCAGACCACGGGTTGAAGATATGGACCTTGCTTTTTCTTGGCTACACAGGGTGCACAGGGTGAACGTGTCCCTCTGGAGAGGGGCTGAAGCTAGGTGGCTGGAGGGACAAGTCAAAAGACAGAAGACAGCAGTTTTAGTTCTGAAGATCTTGGGCTACTGCTGATGCCACTCTTCTTTTTCCCTTGCATCAGCTCCAGCTTTGCTGTGAGACAATTTGATTCCCTAAACCATCAGAAAATTAGCCTGGCAAAACAAGGGAATCATCTCCTGCCAGGTTAGGAGGTGCATCAGCTCGGTGAGGGGCCGGACTGCCGGAGCTGCTGGCCAGCAGTGAGCAGGACTCTGCCTCTAGGCAGGGGATGGGATCTGTCAGCTCAGCTCAGCTGTGGCATGTAACTTTGCTCTTTGTGGTCCGTAACTTTGCCCTTTGTGATCTGTATTGCAGAAGCACTCAGGATGCGCATTCCTGGTGCTCCTAGGTCCTACCCACAGCAGCAGGAGGAAAGCCCTCGAAGATGGCAGCTCCATTCCAGAGAGGCTCTGAAATTATAACTGGACCTGAACATGAGCCGACTGCTCTGGAGCAGAGGTGCTGTATGCTCTTTTACTTTTTCAGTCATGACTTTGCTTAGCTTGTCATTTCATTGTTCCTGCCTCCTCAGGAGCCTTTAGACAGGAGTCCGGGATATCCCTGCAGTTCCCTCCTGCTCCAGCTTCATAGCAGCACATATTTGCTGACATGGTTACAAGTGTGCAAAGAGGATGTTGCTCCATCAGTGCTGCCTGAAACAGCTGGTTTATTACACCAAAAACACTCCTCTCCTTTGCTGGGATCAAATTAAGAGGTTTGAGGATGCTCAGTTGTGCAAAGCAGGCACAAATAAAGGGTGAGCAACGCTGGGATCAAGGAGGGCTGGTCACACTGTAGGCTTGGTCATGCAGCAGGAATTCTGGCCTATCTTCTGGAAAGAGAAGAGAGGGGATTTATTCTTTTCACTTTATCAAGTGATGCAGCTATAAACAGGTTTTCATTGTCTCAGTGTCCCTGAAAAATGGGAAACATAATAATGAACAGGAGCTAAAGAATAGTCTGCAGATGCTCTAGCTGTCCAGTTCACCCCGTCTTCTTTGGTGGTGGTGCTGAGGCTGGTGTTCTCCCTGTTAGCAGTGAATTCATCGATTCTCATGTTCTCTCCTGGGTGTCTGCAGAACGCCTTTCCAGGCAGCAGGGGATGTTTCTTCAGTTTTCCCATCGGACCACTCCTGTCTGGGACTTTGGCTGACAGCATGTCATTTCCAACAGGGGACAACCCTTGCACTGTCCCCAGGAAGTCCTTGAGCCACTCGAGTCACTAGTCTGGCAGAACATTAACCCAGAGAAAACACTAAGAGAAAGCATTTGGACAATTTTCTGTAGGCTTGGAGAGCCAACAACCACATAGGGTCTGACGAGTGGCCAAAGCTGGGCATTGGGAGCAGGGTGAGTAGAAGGGGAGAAAAATGCAGAAGTGAGATCACCCTGTATGAGCAGCACCGAGTCCTTATATCAAGCCAGCTGCTGTGAAACCACAGCCTAAAATTCCCCGTCCAACTTACATCTTCAGTGTTTTTAATTGATATAATTTTAAATCCAATCAGTATCTCTGTGGGTTTTATGTTTGTGCAGATCTTGGTATTGTTCATGTTCATCTTCACCAACTTCTGTACTTTCCTAAAGACTCAGGACACAAACCTCAAGGCAGAGGCCATGGCAGGATTTTTACAAGGCCAGGACTGCTTTCAGATGGTCAGTATCTTCACTGCTCAGCAGGGCAAATCCCAAATATGGTGCCATAGGATGTGGTTTTCTGCTAGGGGCTAGGAAGGGAATTTTCCTGCACCATGGCATGAAGACAGAACAGATCTGTTGGCCAAAATTAAAAACAGCAAAAGCTTTTCCGCAGGTGGACTTCTTTGTGACACAGGAGGGCACAACATGCCAGGTGAGACCCACCTCCATATCTGATCGGCTTCTAGGCATCTAGGATCCATCAGGCTATAAGTCTTCTCCAACCTCAAGCTCTGAATAGTGTTTTTCATTCCTGGGTTAAATTCTGCCCACACAGAAATACACATGCACCTTCCCTCTTCTCTGAAACTGAACAAAGGTCCCTTTGCCACTGTGGAGACGTAAACAGCCCCGGAGTGGCTGAGATGTAAATCTGAAAGGTAGGATCCAACATGGTGTCCCCAGCCCGCAAACAGATGTGATCTGCAACCATGGGAATGACGAAACGGGAAACAGGTTGAGGTCATCTTGGTGTGGCACACAGTGGGACGCTGGCACATGGGGCTCTCCAGCTCTTCCTTCATGGAGCAGTCAGAGCTGGAGGTGGGGTGGTTTTCCCCACTCTCCTGGTCCCAGTGCAGGATGGTGTTCACAGGTATCCTCACTGTTCCTGGCCAGGGGTGATGGAGCTGCAGGTGTGCTGGTAGGTCTTTCTTCTCTTCTGTGTCCTGCTCTTAGCCTGGTTTATGCTGGCTGACTTCTGCCATCTCTCTGGCTACCCTCCAGCCTGTCCTGCAGCCCTTCCCACATTGCCTAGACTGATCCTCCTTTGAATCCCCCCATTCCCATCCCTCCTGCAGGACCATTAATGCCTGTTAAAAATAACCAAGACAAAAAAATACCAAATGCTGATTGCTGGTCTTTTTTTTTTTTTGCACAACACCCAGCCAGACTGCAGACACTTTGGGGAAGATGTGTGCCTGGGTGCTCGGCCACTCCCTGCCCTGTGTGTTGTTCCCTGGTCTGAGGCACCAGCAGTGTCCCCTGGACACAGAGCTATCCCCCGGCAGGCAGGAGGTGGCAGCATTGCATAGCCCAGGAAATCCTGCTCTCCTGCGTACCCATGAATGGTCTATTTACTGGCCAGGAGCTGCACATCTGTTTTTCCAGGTCCTCCAAGGATACGTGACTCAAGCCAAATGCCTCCAAACTGCTCAAATCCCATTCAGAGCAACCATTAAAAACAACTAAACCTCAAGGGCCGCTAAGTGCACATCAGTCCTAAGCTGTCTGCAAATCACCATTAACAGCAACGCGAGGGCAACTGAGGACACAGGGGCTCTGCATTTAGAAATGAGTGCGATGTTTAAAGATACCTCATTTGCCCTTGAAACTCCAGCCCCCTTAACTAGTGTGCAATATATCTGAGCTCCTCCGCACAAGATCCACATTCCCTTTGAGTGACAAGAGTGCAGATATTCTTGCTTGCGCAAATGCTCCTTGACAGAACCGAGGTGGGAATGAGTCGGAGGCTAGCTTGCTCTTGGAGCATCATTTTCATTCTGGTGCATCTGGCACAGTCCAGGCTGATTTTGAATCCTTCGCATTTTATTTTTATTAGAGATGCAGAGAGACCTATAGTAAAACCTTGGATCTAAGCTCCCTGAAACACAAGTGGAACTTGGAGATTATATTTGCAGTTCAGGGCATTGCTGGCTGCCAATCTTCCCTCTCCATTCCTCCTGGTTTCTCACTATGGAGTCATCCTGTAGCTCACTGAGTCCACCACAGGAAGAAACACTGGCAAATCACAGACTTCCCTCACTGCCTGACAATCAGATGGACACAAGCCAGAACTTTTTTGCACTTGTGCAGACAGAAAGTGTTTGTACCACAGTGCCTTTCCCAAGCTAGAAAGCAACATGGTGAGTGCAATAAAAGCCTCTATCACTGTGTGGATGCTGTTCTGTTAAGAGGACTTCTCTACCTTTATACGAACAACTTCCTACCAATATAGCAGTGTCCTAACCTGGACCTCTTAATCTCACTTTTCTCCAAAACAGTTAGCTATTCAGAAAAGAAATCTGTTCACAGACCGGTCTTAAAGTCAAACTTTTTATTATTCTCATGGCTTAGTATGCACCAGCAGGCTGGAAAGCAGTTTCTCTGACTGCCCCCCTTAAAAGCAGACACCCTGAGTAGGCTTTCCTTCTACATACATGAGCTACATTACTGTAGGAGCTTGCTTTCTTCTGCAGACTGAATCATTTCCCAAATGTAGGCTTGCACAGCAGAAGACGCTGCTCTGACAGGGAGTGATGATGAGTCACTGGGAATTCACAGTTTTGTGTTCCTGCAAAGGAAGAACTCACAGCGCCAAGCGAGGGGGCAACAGAGGAGATCTCGGTTTTGACAGACAGCAAGAAACAGCTCCTGGAGCACGAGCTGCTGGGTCAAAGCAACCTAGAGAAGGAGAGGAGCAGATTGTAATGGCCACATGAAGGTGGGGGCTGCAAGGCCAAGAGATGTGATCACGATGGGTGGCTCTGCCTGTGATGTGGTCCTTATGAGGGGGCCACAGCTTCCTCAGATTCCTCCTGAATCCTCACCTGGATTGAGAAACGCCCAGCAGAAATGTGTGCGGCCCGTCCAGGATCTGCAGTGCTGTGTGCTGCAATCTGAGCAGGCCAAGGCTGAAGGTCGGAGGGATAAATCAGACGTGGCAGGCCGAGCAGGGAAAGGTAATGAAGCAGATGTTGTGTGTGCACAGGAGTAGAGAAGGCGCCACTTGTCCCTCAGCTCAGCATTACAACCCACCGGGCTGCGGATACCGCAGGGCCTTGGTGCCGCAGAAGGACAGGAGACAGCTTGTTGTGGATTCATTTATATACAAAACCAGACCATTAATGTGCACACAGATCAGGGTTTGGGATTTGGTAAGAACCTTGAAACAGTGCCAGTAGCCCAGCCACAACCCCATAGAAAAGAGGCGTGAAGCATGCGTCACGGCGGTGACTCCGGCCTGGCCTTATCTCCTCTTTCCTAGCCCCAACGGCCACCTCACAGCCAGCAAGGGCGGACACCCCGCTGCCCAGGCTAGCGAGGAGCTCCCCACTGCCTGAGGGATGCAGAGGCAGGTGGGCAGAGCAGACACCCCGGAGGCTCAGCAGGAGCCTCGCAGCTTTGAAGCCCCCCGGCTCCCAGCCCCAAGTGGGGCAGCGCCCGGAGCAGGCCCAGTCAAGGTCCGCGAGGAGGCGGGTTGGGGCACCTGCCCCTTTAAGAAGCGGGTGAGGGCACGTATGCTTCTCTCCTTCCTCTTCCGCCCGGGCTCGGGTTCGAGTGGTACGCATGCGCGCAGCAAGGACGCGACAAATCGCTAAGCCAAGGGAGGGTGAAGAGCGACGCCGGACATTGGCTTTGAGGGCGGGCGGTACTTGCGCATGCGCAAATGACCAATCGCCAC
>VYZV01045898.1:38989-66055 GCA_013401275.1 Pandion haliaetus
CAGAGAAAACTGTAAACGACTGGGCACAAAAGGGGTAGGAGTGGGTGTGCAAATGGGTAGATGGAGTAGTCCAGAAGGAGTGACTAAGAGTGGTTGCTTAGGCAAGGTAGGACTTAGATAAGTTGCTAGAGGACTAGAGGCTGAATATCCAGGATGAAAACCAAAATTATTCCTTGTCCTTTCCTGCTTGTGATTACTTGTGAAATCCTTTTGAATAGCATGCACCTCATCCCCTATAGGACTGAGTCAGGATGATGAGAAGCCTTGGCTGCTGGCATATGCACTACTAGTGACAGAAGCCAGAAATAATCAAACCAAAGATTTCATGTCTGTGATGGCTATGCTCATAAGAAGCCTTTCAGTGCAATCTCTGAAGCTTTTTCAAACTTACTGAAAAAGATCGCAAGTTAAACAAAAAAAACACTTCAGTAAAAACATGTCATCAACACCATAAAGTTAAGCACACAAAATTTACAAAATTAAAAGCTAACCTCCTCCTACAGTTGCATGGCTGCAGTTGAGCCTGCCATCCTAGTAAGTGCAGCTCAAGTTGAACCCGAAAGGAGTTTTAACAGATTCTGGAGATTCTTTCTGTCACATTCGAACAGGTGAGAAAACAATACCAAAGATCATGGCTAAGCAAAGACCTGGATGACTGTATAGTTCCAGCATCTCTGATAATGTTGGTTGCACAAAGAGAAGTCCAGCTCCAAAAAGACGTATGTGGAAATGAGGACCATTAAAGATAAAGCATCACCCTCTTGTGGGCACAAGGTGTAATCCTCTGCCTTGTTGAATCCCTGAATGGTGGTCTCTCAAGTCTACAAATATTGGCACCTTGCATATGAGAGAGTATACAAGTGTATACAAGTTTTCACCAAGTAACAGTAAGGACTGGAAAACAGGAATGAGGGTTGCATCGCCTGTATATGCACAGTTGCCAAGTTAGTGGTTGTGGCTGTAACTCAGAAGTTATGACAGTGCTGTCACTGTAGTGACATGAATCTGGCTATTTTAGTGACTGCTGGTAGTGTAGTAGTGGCAGGGCAGAGTTCATCATGGGTTATCATAGACTCCGAATTTTAAGAGAAACACAGCTATGGACATCAATAAGCGAGCTAAGGTTCACAGATCCATTATGATGGGAACTTCAGCCCGCTTCCAGCTTGAGGCAGAAACAGATCCTGTCAGTCACTGGCAGAATAATACTTCACTTCTTTAACTTCCCTCTGGTTTTATCTCCTTTTAAAATGTCAAGCAGTTCAGTCAGGTCTTTCAGCTGCAGATGAAATTTCAACCTTTGTTCCAACTTCTGAATTAATCTTGGATAAATATTGCAACTCTGAGTCTCTCTTAAACCACATTTGCGTTTTGAAATTGTATCCATGTGCCTTTTGAGACATTTAGAGCAATTGTTCTCTTTCAGCTTTATGAAGACAGCAAGGGTAGCAAAAGAGATTGGAGGATTTTATTTTCTCCCTGGAAATCTTAACTTACTCAATGTTCAAGACGGGAACTGGCCAAGATTAGAATACCTCCTCTCAGAGACAACTTTCTCTCTTTCTCTCTCTTATCTTGGTAGGGGTATGATTCCAGAAGAGCAGAGAACAAGATAAGGAATGGTAATATAAGTTCTCATGCTCACATGAGCATTTTTACTCCTCACTGCAAAATTTGGGCAATTTACTCTCTCTTCCTTTGAAGAGAGGAAAACTGGAATAGCATGAACACTGTCACTATCAGAAAGTGCACTAAGGGGCTGTCAGGTTCACTCCAACTGCTGCCTCCTTCAGAAGTGAGTATCACCAACAACCTCAAGAGCCAAGTCACTTACTATAGCCTAGATGGAAGTCTGTGTAAGTAGTAATCCTCTGAGAGATCCAGAAGAAGTCTGTAAGGAGAACAGAGCCACTTGATATTTTTTCAGCAATACGTAAGTCTAGTTTCACTCTCATCTGGAAAGTAGGTAATGGGACAATCAGGAGTATTGAGTAAAATTGTGGCAGGTTTCTTTGCTTGCCCACCCAGCACCGTGAGTCAATCTTTGCATCGGACTCTCCTCCTCACTTCTGCAAAGTGTGGCTTGGCGTTGTTTGTTTCCCTTGCTCATCTTCACAGAGTGCAGCATAGCAGAGAGGAGCACAGAAGAGCAGGCTCAGCAGAGCCTTCTGATTATGCTGGTTCTTTTGATCCTAGATACGCGTTTATATATCACAGAAGTGAACTCCTCCTTCTCCGGGGGAGAGAGCTAGCAGCCTGAATCTGAATTTGGTGGAACAAATAATTGGGTGTTTACAGGTGCCCTCTGCATGCTGTGGCACTATATTCTTTCTTATGCCACCAAGGAGATGGTGCGTTGCAGAGGAAGAGATTTACTCTTGCACACCTGAAGAGAGGAAGTTTGGGGCTTTTGTCAGTATCCAGTCCTTCAAGTCATCATGTCCTGGTGGCTTTCACAGTAGATTGGGATGTTGTCATGTCTGAATTGCTGTTTGAAGCTTCAGCTGCAGGTTGCTGTGCCTGACTCCTCCGGTCTTTCTCCAGCAGCAGCCAGCAGTGGAGCGGTAACCTGCCAGGTGCCAGATGTGAAAGAACATACAAGCAGTAAGGAAGGCAATTGCAACCCTTGTAGTACTTTTTTTTCTTTCTTGGCTTTCAGTCTTCAGTTTGTAAAGAAAGCGGGTCCTCAGTGTAAACCCACCCAAATTCAAGCAAGTGTTGCCATATGTAAAGTGTTTTTCTGAAATATGTGAATAAGCTGTTAGAAGAGGCTTATTTCCAGTTCCCACAGATGTTTCCTCTGTTTTTGCATATGGATAATAGCTCTCTTCTCTTTTCTTTCCCCCAAACTTTGAACATCATTTGATCTGATGTGATCTTAGAGCTTTTTCCGGGATTATGGTAGTATTAATATCGGCTCTGAGGAAGCAGAAACTCACTTTTCTCTGTTCCTAAGCAATTTTTTGATTGCAATTCCGCACAGAAAATAAACTGAGACAAATTTGCAGCATAATGTAGTTTCTGTGCTGGCTTGGGTTTATGTTAAGTGCAGCCATATGGTTCTGTGGAAGTCAGTCATAAGCCTGTGCTAAGGGCAAACACCACCAGCTACAAGGTTTCATCTCAGAAGAATGTTAACAGAAGATGAAGACAGGCATAAAGTGCTCACGGAGAAACAAAAATCTAATTCTTTCTGGAGCCTACTGGGAAAGCTGATCTCATGCATCAGTGAACCAGAGTTCATATGAGACCTAGCCAGTAATTTCTGTTATCTTTTACATCTTCCTTATAATGTCAGTCAGCAGAGATTAATCTTCTCTTTCCATCTGCTTCCTCAGCTCAGTGTAAGGAATCAGATTTATTGATGTGATCTATCCATTAGTGAACCAGGCAGAGCTCTCTAATGTCAAGTGGCAGGTGAGGGTCATGGTCTCACTTAGAGAACCCAGTTCAATCCAGCATGAATAAGGTCTGTCAGCAGAGAGAGAGCACACCAGTCAGTAGATGCAGTGCAATGATTGATTGTGATCTTGAACCACCGTTTTTTTCCACAGTTAATGGTTTTCTTCTAATTCTGACAGTTAATGTATCTGGTAGGGTTTTTATAAACAAACAAAAAGTATGATACCCATTCCCAGGAGGGAAAAATTAGCTGGTTTGCATTAGGAAAGTCAGGGAGAGATAAATACAAAAACTTAAATGAGAGAAGTTGGAGCAAACTAAAATAGCTGCAGCTGGATATATCCATCCTCTCTTGAAGTTACTTTCTTAAGATTAATTGATTTCTTTGTATGGAAATGGCAAATAAAATGCTAGGTCTTCATACAGAGATAGGCACATTCTATTTCTGTGTGTGTCAGTAATGATATATTTGAAGTAGAGAATGAGAGCTCCCAAACCTCTGAAGTCTCTTTTGTTTGACTTTCCTATGCCTCTTTGAACCATCAGAAGAATAAAAAGGTAAAGCTGCAGCTATCCTTGTCTCTTACTTGCCTACATTGGCCTCATGGTGCTGCCAAACTGTTGAAGAAGGTGCCATTACACTTTTGAAAAGCAGAATTACTGATTGCTGCTATCTCCAGAGAGGTGCATTATGAATCGGGACCATATGGGGACAAAATCTGGTGGGGTTTTTTTAGTTCAGGTAAGCAATCATCACAGCTGTATTCATTATAAAACGGGATAAATACAGTTTTTATTCCCAGAAATTCAATAATACCATAGTATTAAACCTCAAAACCAAGTCATTAGGGAGTACTATAGAGTTCCAAGCAGAGAAGTCATGTCTCCTGAAGTATTGGTCCTGAGAGGTAAACATGTCACCAAAACATAAATTCACTAAAATTTACATTTCTCTCAAGTTGCATTCACTCAAAGTGGATTCGATAGAAGGGTTTTTTTGCTTCTTTAGGCTTAAGAGAATATGATTATTGTGTCCCTAATTCTAGATGTCTAAGGTGTGAATATTACCACTTCATGCCTTGGAGTGAATCCGGGGTAACAGATTGAGGACCTTAGCAGAATGGATAAAACCATTTACCTGGGCTTGCTTAGAAATGTCTTAATTGATATAATAATGTCCATTCAACACTCCTTAGAGATAAATAGATAATTTTTTATAGAGTTAGACACTGGCAGATTTGAGTTGGTTTGTGGGGAGGAAGGTTAACCTCTGCTCCACAATGTAAAAATTCGTGTGCTCATTTAATAAAGTATTTAACCTGTGATTACAGAAGATAGAATGGTATTGCCTTGGCTGGAGGAGTCAAGTAAAGTACTATTATCTTTTGAGCCAACAGTGGTCCCCTGTGCTGGTAATTGCTATTAATGTCCAGGGGGTTTCTCAAATTGCGGTAAGAACAGATGAGTCAAATGTAACACGTTAGTGGACTTGTTACTTACATGAAAGACATTTTTAGAGAGTCAGGGATATACTGAAATATTTATTTGGGGGTCTTTTGGTACCTAAGGTTGAAAGAAAGAAATGCAAAAAGTGTTTGGGACAGTTTTTCTTTCCTCTTCTACCTCTCCTCAAGTCACTTTCTATTCTGTCATCTTCCAAATGTCAGTTTTGTTATATTCTGCACTGAAACAACAGGTATGTGAAAATAGCTTTCCTCAACTCCACAGTTGCCTTTGCCTGAGCCATAAAGAGCCTAAATTTTGGGTTTTTTGCTTTAAGCAATTACTTTTTAATGCTTTTGTATGTGTTATCCTAAAAATAAAGTGAATTAAACAGTAATCTTACAAAAATTTGTCTTTATGTACTGCGGGGCAAACAGTACATACTCATTATACAAGAACAAGGGAACAATCAGTTGAATTTAAATTGAAATTGATAGAAGAAAATAATTTTTGACATGTTGCGTATTTAGCCTACAGAACAAAACGCCACAAGACATCAGTGAGAGCGTGTGGTTTGGACTATTTAGAGAATGAGTGAGCTGTTAGTGAATAAGTAGACTGGAAGGTACTCATCCCCTCGCTTTGTGCTGGCACTTTCAGATAGGGTGTTGTTCCTGGTGATCTGCCCTGCTGTGGTAATCCTGTTTCTGCTTATTCAGTTACAGTTACACACTGATTTTGCACAGGTAACTCTATCAATTAAGATTATCCTCTTTCTCCACAATTTTTGGAATGACCAAACTTGCTCATTGTATTGTATATGCTTGTGGGAATCTTACCCCTTACACTGTTTTTTAGACAGAGACCTCCTTCAAAAGTCCAGGTCAGAGAGAATTTCTAACACTGAATGCCTTTTGTAGTGCAGTCTTCCGAGTGTTACAGCTGTTCTTCCTCAGTGGTCTTCCGGTAGTTGTCTGTAATGACCTGAAGAGCCACATATCATTAACACCATCATGGAACTGACCAAACAGACTGCATTTAGGACAGTATAGGAGACAGTACTGCAATGGCATTTGTTAGTGATCGTGGTGGAATCTCTCTATTCAGAAACATGACCAAACTTAGAGATGTATTCTGCTCCAGATTCTTCAGGTGCTGGTAGTATACAGCAATACACAAGATTCAAAGATTTGGGAGGGAGGGAAGGAGGGATTTAGGGTTTTTTTAAGCATGTATATTCTAAATACAATGATTTATTCTGGATCAATGGTATTGTAGCTCTTAAGGTGAGGCGTGTTTTGTTGTTGTATATGCATAAGGCCTAGCAATACTGACCTTTATTCTGTGACAGCAGTCATCACCTAAATGATAATGTTGCACAAAATAATAATAGCTGCCTTTAAATCTCAGTGGCGAGATGATAAAATATCATACATATTCTGACTTAGAGAAGTTCAATAGAATTTGGCTGGGCCTTATTCACAATTCCGTATTTAATGCGAATTTTGTAAAAGTCCTGTGTGACTCTTAATGCATTGTGGCATATTCGCCATGGGATTCAGCACTCTATTGGTGTGGTTGTGCTGTATGAAATACTTCAAAACAGAACTAAAATGCTGCCAAGAAAGTTGTTGGGAATAATAAGGTAGACTCTTTCACATGTCTTCAAAGTATATTCAAAGCATTCTATGTATGATGCCCAAAACCAGAGAAATCACAGCGGCAGATCACAGTGAATCTTTTGCAAGGTGAAGCAATTTCAGGTTAAGCTAAAAAGAAAGTCATGTATCTAATGTAAAAATTGTATTAGGAATGTTAAAATTATGCAATAATCCTATACAAATTGAGATCAATCTATTTAAAAGTAATGTGGAATACTCGGTTTTGCTTGGTGATAGTTTATTTGTATGATATCTGTGTTTCTGGTGTCTGGAGTTTAGGGCCTTCCAGACGTCTTTATGTAATACTGCATAGTATCCATTTTCTTCTAAACAGCGGTCAAAATTTTTTGTCACAGATCCTTTCATAAAGAAAGTTATTCTAAATCACATTTCTGTCGCTGGACACTTAGCTGTCTTATATCAGAAGTATTTGGGCTTACGGTCTGAGCTTTAATGTCCTTGAATGTTTTGATAATCTATCTCCATTTCTCTAAAGACAACAGTTTTCAGGTAACCATCTTTCTGCCCAACTCATGGGTTTTTTAATCACTTTTTTCCCCTTCCTGCTTTCCCATTTACTGAATTTAGTAGAGGGTGTTTCAATTTTATTTTCCACAGAGGAAGTGGCAGCGCAGACAGAATCTTATTTGATATGAATCCTCCCCCACCACCCCCAACTTGAGGAGTAAGAAAACCGTCTGCATGTCAGCAGGTGCACACCAGCACTTGGTGCTCAGAGAGTACAGAGTTAAATTAAAAGCATGATTATTTTACTTTTTTTCATGCTTCTGTTTTCTGAGCTGACATCTTTGAGCTTTTTGATGCTGTATTTCTGTCTTTTTTTCAGGGGCAGAAGCTTAATTAAAATGCCTACCATTTGTGAAATAAGGGGACTTCCCAGCTGTCTTTGCATCCAAGGATTAGTTCATGATATAACTTTGTATTTTGCTACTGGTCTGTAGTTTGTTAGGTACTGAATTCATCCCCCTTAAAACGTTAAGATTAGCTGCACTTTTTAACAGAAACATATACTGAATAAGCAGGCAGAAATATATATTGTATAAATGTAAAAGTAGAAGATTATTTGCTTTAAAAAGTGAATTGAATTATTTAATAAAAACAGGTAGCTTGTCTTGTAAAATATTAGCATATTTGCTGGATTTTTGTACTCTAAAGCTTAATAAAATATTTAAAGTGCTGCTTACATGAAGATCTAGCAAGTGCTTGTTAGATGATCAATTTTGCATGGAAGATACACTACTGCAGATGCTATAAGCTCCCTAAGAGATGAAACATAGTGTAATTGCCGGTAAATTGGTGCCTGGTCAAGTAGTACAAACAGTTTAGGCTTTAGAAATTAGCTATTCAAATTCCATGGTTTGAAAAGACAGGGTAGATGGATATGTAGATAATTAAAATAATTTGAGGATAGATTATATTTCAAGAGCATAAGAATTTCAGCATTATCTGGAAGCAGCCTGGATTTGTTGTCAGATACCATATCCTTCTGAGCGTCTCATAGGAACACTGTTTGGCATGGCTCAGTGAGGCAGACAAGATGTGCAAGTCTGATAGCGTTACACTTTAAATACTTATCACTCGGAGTTAATGTAGCAGGAGAGTCTCTGACAACTTTGTTAGTAACTCCACTTATTAGGAATAGAGAGATAGAAACAAATTTTCTTAACCTGAAGGAAGATGCCAGGCTGGGTTTTCTGTCATTATTTTTCTGTTGGCATTCTCCAGCCAGCCAGCGCAACCTTTCTGGCATCGTATTCATGGGATTTGAAGCAAAGGAGGAACAGCTTGAAGTGAGGAGTCGTGTTGTGTGCTGCCTAGGACTACACACTGCTGAATTCCCACAGAATTCTCCTGGAGAAACTGGCTGCTCATGGCTTAGACAGGTGTACTCTTCGCTGGGTAAAAAAACTGGCTGGATGGCTGGGCCCAAAGAGCCAGGGTGAATGGAGTTAAATCCAGTTGGCAGCCGGTCACAAGTGGTGTTCCCCTGTATTGGGGATGGTTCTCTTTAATATCTTTATCAAGGACGAGGGGATTGACTGCACCCTCAGTAAGTTTGCAGGTGACACCAAGCTGAGTGGGAGTGTTGATCTGCTCAAGGGTAGGAGGGCTCTACAGAGGGATCTGGACAGGCTGGATCGACGGGCCAAGGCCAATTGTATGAGATTCAACAAGGCCAAGTGCCGGGTCCTGCACTTTGGTCACAACAACCCCATGCAACGCCACAGGCTTGGGGAAGAGTGGCTGGAAAGCTGCCCGGCAGGAAAAGACCTGGGGTGTTGGTCGACAGCCAGCTGAATATGAGCCGGCAGTGTGCCCAGGTGGCCAAGAAGGCCAACGGCATCCTGGCCTGTATCAGAAACAGTGTGGCCAGCAGGAGCAGGGAAGTGATCGTCCCCCTGTACTCGGCAGTGGTGAGGCTGCACCTTGAGTACTGGGTTCAGTTTTGGGCCCCTCACTACAGGAAAGTCATTGAGGCGCTGGAGCGTGTCCAGAGAAGGGCAACGAAGCTGGTGAGGGGCCTGGAGCGCAAATCTTAGGAGGAGCGGCTGAGGGAACTGGGGTTGTTTAGCCTGGAGAAAAGGAAGCTGAGGGGAGACCTTATCGCTCTCTGCAACTACCTGAAAGGAGTTTGTAGTGAGGTGGGTGCTGGTCTCCTCTATCAAGTAACTAGTGATAGGACAAGAGGAAATGGCCTCAAGTTGCGGCAGGGGAGGTTTAGATTGGATATTAGGAAAAATTTCTTGACTGAAAGGGTTGTCAGGCATTGGAACAGGCTTCCCAGGGAAGTGGTTGAGTCACCATCCCTGAAGGTATTTAAAAGACATATAGATGTGGCATTTAGGGACATGGTTTAGTGGTGGACTTGACAGTGTTATGTTAGTGGTTGGACTCAATGATCTTAAAGGTTTTTTCCAACCTAAGTGACTTTATGATTCACATATAAAAGTTACAATTTTCTGTCATTGCCTTGATGGCTGATGTGGACTGTCAGAGCTATGACAGCTCACACCACAGATATGTGGCCATCTGAGTTTATGTATGGGATTAACTCCTCAAAGGCTTTGAGAATATGGATTACAGTCTCTAGCAGGCTGTGCTGTATGAAAGCCAATGTCTCAGCTCTCGCTTTCTCGGAGAAAAAAAAAAGGAAAAGATCAGAGGCTGACTGTTCTGTTACATTATTTTGTTAATGCTTAGGGTATATGGAGTTCCATTCAAATGCTCATATAATGTCAGGTTCCAGTTTTAGTCTGTTGAGCCTAATAACGAGAGCAGAAAGATGTGAAAATTTCAAGTTGGTCAGGCAGCTTCTGATTTTTAACATGGAAGCTGATGTTTGGGAGGAGTATTATTATATCTACCGTATGGCTTTTCTTCAGTCTCCCAAAACAGTACATATTGCACAGAGAGGGAAGCAGCCGCCTTTGTGTTTGGCATTTTCTTGAGATCTTTGTAGACATTGTTTGTGAAACATACCTGGACATAGCATTTACCATATGCAGACAGAAGTGAAACAGCAGTAAAGGCCAAGTGGGTAAGACACTTTATCAGGACTTAGTGAATCTAGAGGCTTCTGTGAGTCTGTAAAATCAAAGTTACGGTGTAGTAAGGTGTAAAACATTTTTTACATAGAGCTAGTTATTATTATTTTGGTGTTTGCTACATAGAAAATGTCACTTTTAATGAAGTACCTTCTTAGTGAGGATTTAAACCACCAGGGCTTTGTCTTTTGAAATCGTTGGTAATCCTCTGAGCTCAGAAGCCAAGAAAAATTGGGATGTGCTGTTGTGCTTCGGTAGATCTAGTGCATATCCTTCTGTTTATACTGCCAGCAAGTTTAATATTGTTCAAAATGAAGTAACCTGTGTAGCATGCTTCATGGGATCATGTTTGTAATGCAAATATTTTCAAGGGGAGGGCTTATGCTAAGATGTTCTAGTTCATCTGTTAACCTCCCATAGCAAAATCACCCGCAAATAACAAATCTTGTTTATCAACTGCTGCTATTTTTCTCATGCTGCAGTGGGGCAAATTAATTTCTAGTGTCTCTACAGTGCAGTTCTGACAAAGCCACTATACCTGTATAGGTTGGTCCATTAATATGCAAGGATCCAAGCATGGGTCCTGGAGCATGAAATTCGCATCAGCTGAGAAGCAGCCCACGGTGCCACGTGGTGTAACTAGAGGGCTTTCCCCTCCACAGCTAGCTCATTTGGTGCTAGATCCTCTGACCCATACTGTATAGGTGGCATGCAGTAGGCAAACACAGTGTAGGCATGCACTTGGCTTCAGGAGGACCTGGGTATCAGCAATTCATGAGTGTCTCTTACCTATTAAAAAATGCAAACATCTCTCTAGTTCTGTTTAGCTGTTCGTGCACTTGGTAAGTTCAAAATTCTCCAGTGTGCTTTCTTACCGTTTTTAGCTATAATGGATTCATTTTGCAAAGCCTAATTAGGTAAGGCCAAGCCTTACACTACGGAGTTGCCAACCTAACAAATTGGTGGAAAAAACCCTGGTGCAAAGATCTTTGGCTGAGGTTTTGTTGTTCGTAGAGTTGTGTACGTGCATCAGGAGGAAAAACTCCAGGTAGTATATGCCATGCTTAGAGGCTCTCCCAAAATAATTATGCTGGCATGAACTAAATTAAAGGTTTCTACTGTAGATAGGCTCAGGGAGTAGTATTTCTCTTAGAAATTTTAATTGAAAAAAATTAAGTTTACTGGTAACTCACAGAGTGTGTCTTAACTTTAGCTTTGCTTTTCATTTCTGTTGCTGGTTGTGGTTCTTTTTGAGCATTTGCTAAATATATTTCTTTAGAGTACTTCCCGGGCTGTAACTAGCTGCTGTATCCATAATCTGATCTTGTTATGGTAAGCTTATGTGCGAGGAGATATGAATTAGTGAACTGATTATTTAGGACACAAACAAAATCTTTTAACTGACTAATTTTGGCAAAGTTGGCCACAAGTTTGTATCTGAGAGATTGCTGTTTTCTTTGTACTTAACCCAGGAAAGCTGTGATAAGTAGTGTGGGCTATAGTCAGATTGCTCATTATTGACTTTTTAATGGAGTTCCCTGCAGTCTGTAGTGGAAGCCAACAAAAATAAACAGCAGCAGAAAGCCTGTCCCTGCTTGTCGGATAAACTCTGAGAGACGTCCTCCCTACCATACCATATTTTGAGTAGTTCTGTTTCCTGTCTGGATACCAGTGTATTACTAGTGTTTGGGGGCTTTCGGTCTTTTCTTAAAGGGAAAGTGGGGGGGTTTTATGTGCAAGTGTCACAACAAGTACTGCTTCAGTGTCCCTTTGTAGGTTGGATGATGTTAGCTATTCGAAAAATAGGCAACATCAAACAAAAGAGGTATGACTGCCTGTGCTCCAGCTTTATTAACTTCTATACTTTACCATACACTCTTTCTTCCACAGGCATTTCCTATTCAAAACAGGAACAGGGACCACACCGCTGTTCAGTACTGCAACGCCAGGGTACACAATGGCATCCGGCTCTGTTTATTCCCCTCCTACTCGGCCACTACCTAGGAACACTCTATCCAGAAGTGCTTTTAAATTCAAGAAGTCTTCGAAGTACTGTAGCTGGAAATGTACTGCGCTCTGTGCTGTAGGGGTCTCAGTGCTGCTGGCAATACTGCTGTCCTACTTCATAGGTGAGTCCCATTTTTTATAATTGTCGCCATGAACAGGGATGTCTGATGGATTGTATACGGACTGTGACATACTAATCTTTAACTAGCAAAGGTTTTGGTAACAGTAAAAACCACAACAATGATTTAATGGAAAGTCCCAATTGTTTAGAGGAAGTACAAAATTTGAATATTTTGCAAGCATTCTGCAACATGATAGTGGGTGAGTTAACTTCAGAGAAGTATTTGAGCTGCAATTAAGCTATGTGCTGTCTAGTTCTTAGAAAAGTATGTGTAAAGTATGTGTAAAAATACAGGCTGTAAAAATTCCGTCATGTGACTATAACTTGCAGCATATCCATTGAACTCTTTTCCTCTCATTTTGCATGAAATATAACTGTTACAGCATTTAGGAATGCTAACTATCAGTTATTTCATCATTACAAACACATATGTTTGTGTATAGAGCTAAAGCAAAAGTCTAATGCAGACTCTGGATTGCAAGCTAGGGAAAATAATTGTCCAAAAGGACAGCATGCAGAGAAGATGGAGACTTCTTCCTCTCTTGTGGGTTATTTTTAATTACTCTCTTTTTTTCTCTCTTTGTTAAATTCCATTTCCCAATTTTTATTTTTGAGGATTTCCTTTATTCATAGCTTTAATAACTTAATTTAATAAATGTTCGCTATAAATATTACATAATTTGAGTTTTAGGCAGTTAATGGGGCAGTGCTTGTTTGTGAGAAAAATGTCATTGACTTTAATAAGGGAACAGAACAGGTTCTTGTGCTTGTAACTTCTTCTGCAGCTTTGTCCAGATTACAGATTTTTTTCACCTCTGAGTCCATTAATGGTCTTCCAACTTTCTTTTAACTGATTTGTTAATTAGAAGTTTAAGTCACCACAGTTATTGAAATATAAGTGTAAGGGTTGGTATTGGTATTGGTTCTTTGGTATTGGTTGCACTCAGATTCAAAGTCTTAAGAAGTCAAGGAAAGAAAATAGAGAAGAGTCAATCTCTCCTTCCTTCCCTCTTTTTAAAATCAATGCAAAGTAATAACAAAGCCTAGAAGGCCTTATGATCCTTAAATCTTCATTGCCTTTGTTGAAACAGGCTTGCTATGTTACAATCCAAGGCACAGTGTAAGCTTTATAAAGCCTTTGAAATAGTTCTTACTGGGCTGAAGCTCCTGTGAACAATGCAAGAAACTGGGTTGCTGAGCTGGAGAAATTTCTCTCTGTCCTGGCAAAGCAGAGCCCCCTGTGCGCCCTTTCCACAGCTGCCAGCCCCAAAGAACAAAAGGCCTGTATGCAGATACAGGGCTTGCCACTGCTATCCAGCACCTTTCAATCATTGCATTTGTGGTTATTTTGTGTGAATGTGCACAGAAGTATAAAGATGTGGCTTAGAGTTAAGCTTTGATACTACATGTTTTTTAAAGTGGGATTGAAATAATCCCATTTATGAAACACATTAATTGCATTCAGTCTCTATAATACTGCCTCGTAAGTCACCAGAAGCAAACGTCTGCTATTAAATAAATACATAAATATGAAAGAAGGAATTCGGTATGAAGTATCGCTGTCAAGAACTGGGAAAAACAGCTGTACAGATAGTAAAATATTGAAGACCTTTCTGAGCTGAGCTCTACACTTTGTTAGCCCCAAAGAGCCAGATTACTTATGAATCTGACGGGCACAGGAAGATAGCTGTACCGGATTATTTCTCCCGCAGGCACATTAAGAAATATAAGCATGTCTAATGCGCCTCTATTCCTGTATTCGGGGAAAAAGAGACGAGCTTTCTAGTGAGTGAGAGCTTTCAACTCCACACATCATTTATTCACATACCCTGTAAAAAAAAAAAAAGGCAAATATAGCTGTACAACATTTCATGGGCACACGCCAGCTCGCATCCTTGCTGAAATAAACAATGCACAAGGGCCTTCCTCTGCCCATAGTCAATAGGGAGCTCTTTGCCTACTGGTGATATTACACATATTTCAGCTAACTCAGCAATCTAAATGTAAAATCCAGCACTCAAGGACACTCTCTAGAGAACTTCAGGTCCATAAAACCATGAATGGATTACACTCATTCATATATGTGGTTTTCCTATCTCTACAGATGTAATATCAGAAATATTTTCCATTTAATAGGCCATCCAAGTATAAATTGGGTAGAAATCATTAATATAACATGTAAACGGTCATTCATCTTGGTTAACCATTTCATAACATACGTGTGAAAGGGAAATGACTTAGTAGGAAATCGGTCATAACATAAAAAGATGGGAAGGACTGTAGTACTGTGTGACCTCCAGTGTCCCATGACATGTCTCGTAACACAGTGGCCTGGCTTGTCTGCTCAGGTTTACAGCAGCTGAGGTGGCACATCACATTTGTAAAGCTGGTTTGAGACGTGTTTTGAACTTCACAGAGAGACATTGCTACAAGCGTGAAAATGCTACAGCCCTTGCTGCAAAATATGCCAGAACACATTGATAAGGAACATAGTGTGGCTGATGTCCGCTGTGTGACTGTGGCAGCTGCAGACTGAAGAACTAATAGGACTGCATGCCTGGTGAATGGTGTTGTATCCAGGCCCTTCTCAGAAAGGCAGAGAGATGAACAGGTGATGCCCAGGCTTATCTTAGTTGCAGTGGATACGGGGTAGAGAAAGTGATTTCAGATCCTGCCGCCTCTGCTCAGGCAACACAAGGCAGAAGACAAAGTTTGCTAGACTTCATGTCTGCCTTTGCAGAACTGCTTAGTCAATTACTGCTCTGTCAATTAGCCCAGCCGGAGGAAGGAGCTACATTGAGAGTCTGGTCTGTCTTGCACTTCTTCCATCACTCTGACAGGAGAAACTCCTACGTTTACAAAGTCTACAAAAAGGAGGTGAGAGCAGAAGATGTCAGTATGGGTAGAGAGCAGAGCAAACACTACATTGTAAAGCCACTTAATGCAGCCTTGGGGGGTCACAAGGCATTGAAAATGTTATTTCAGTCTAAAGGAAAGAAAGTCTCACTTCCAGCCTCCCTGCATGTTTTTGCTTTTCTAGCCCTCATGGTCTCTCAACTATTTTGCAGTGTACAAAATGTTGTAAGTTTACCATTCCTGTCAATGAGACCTGTTAATTTATACAGAAGATAGAAGTGAGTTTTGGAAAATGTTGGTCCAATGTTTAGTCTTCATCTGCTGTTAAATGGTTGAGAAACAAGGAGTTAAGCAACAGAAACATGCAAACACTGAACCAAAAGATAGTGCAGCAACATATAGAAGAGTGGAATTAGAAAACAGCTCTAGTTGAGAGTAAAGGATTCAAAGAAAAGCTCCCTGAAATAATGGGCTAAAAAGATGGGGAATAAAGAATGTAAACTACTTCATTTGGGGATCAAGATTACACTGGAATTTTTTCAAGCTGCTCATTTGCTTAACTGCTATCCATAATAAGGTTTGTAACCAAGGAAGAAAATGACCAATTTTTTTCCAACATGAACATTTTAGAATCTTTTTCCCTGTTTGGAAGATGAGGAAGAGCAGTATTAAATTGAAGCCATGAAAGAGTAAGAAATACGAAGTTGCCTTAGTTTGACCTCTTTCTATATACACGTTAATAGTTTTACCCAAACTTTGTATAGGGACTCTGTGTGAGAGCCAGAAATAGAGTCCAGCTTTGCAGCGTGCAGGGCAAAACAGAACTTTGTCCATCTCTCTATGGCTTACTGCCTCACTCAGCATCCATCATTTGCAGTAAATGAATGAAGGGAAAGTTTTGTAGAGCAGCTCCTAGGTCAAACATGGGCATCAAATCAAAGTTTCATATGGAACCTCCATCCTTCAGTTCTACCTTTTGGGTTCTTCTCTGTCCACTCTTGGTTTTATTAAGGGGAGGAGTTTGTTGTTCTTGGGTGTGGGTTTTTTCTAACAGAAAAATCCACTGTGCAATTACATAGAACTACATCAGTCAGGAGGAGTTGTTTCCAGTGTGTTGTTGCATAGCACAGACTCTGGCAAGCTATATTAACAGACTGATTGGTACTGTACTAAATATTTCTTCTTTGGTGTGGATTCAACAACTGGATGAAATTAATGAGAATGTGGGGATATCAGGGCCCCTCTTCCTTCCTGAGGAATTGCTCTGGCAATTGATTCTCCATTGCCAACGGCACTATCTTGACATTGTCTAAGTCAATACAAGAAGTTAGTGCCATTTTCACTGTGCATGGAACCAAAGAGGCGGGCAGTTTTCCTCAGTCAGTGCTAGAATTACACAATACCAGATTCAGTCAACTAAGCTTGAAGACGCTGAAAGATTGCGTGCGTGCGTCATGAATGTTGTCTTATGTCTACTAAATAGGTTTCTATGAACATAATACATTCTTTGAATACACAGTGAGAGCTGACCTATTTAGTCAGGCCTCTGCTGTCCCGACTTCTTCACAACAATCTGTCATACTTCCAAGTCTGTTGAGCATTTTACTCTCTGTGTACCTTGGGATTGATAGTTTTGTTAGCCTTAGTTCTGCAGCCAATGGTCAGGACATGAATATATACCAGCTAGGTATTCTTTGTGATAAAGCAAATACTTAAATATCAGTGATAACAGAAGGACATCTCTTCTGCAGGGGAAAAAAAAGGGGGGGAGGAAGGAATTGTATTTAATTAAAAAGGCCACAGACTATTTTTATCATTACTGCTTGCTGTGAACAGTTAAGCAAATCCATTTTGGACAGAAAAGAAAGCTGATATTTAGACTTAACAGACATCTTCTGGGAAAACATGTATTTTACTTTATGTTTCAGTCTATGAGAAACAGTAGAAAAACTGCTGTTCTTCTGTGACACAGAGATGACCATACAGTCATAATGCAAATTGCAAATTAAACGTGAAAGGAAAAGAGATACCAGACTTGAAAGCCATGTTTGATAATTACAGATAAATCATATTTTCCACATTTGTATAAAAATAGATACCTTGTGCTTATTCTGTGGTGGTTATACTGTGCATTCATGTCCATCTGAAAATGTTACTGTTTTATCATAAATTCAAGATACTTAAAGTAAGCTGAAAATTTATATGCTAATGGATTTCTAATAATGGAGAACTATCTTCAGAGTTATCTCAAAAACTTAGTAAGAATAATATCAGAGCGACTTAAGATGAGAGGCTTTAAGGTAGAAGGAGAAGAAGGAGGTGTCCAGGAAAAACAGCAAACGAATTTCATCAGTAGAGGATACTGACATAGAAGGATGCAGGGTGTGAAAATTACAGTTGAGGGTCAATTAACTATCCTGCAGGCGAGTTTTATGTAATCCTTAAAAATTAGAAAATTGTTTCTGCAGACGGAGGTTAACTTTCCATGTCTCCAGCACTGTTTCCAAGTTTGTTGTCTGTGGTTCTCCTGTATTACTCGGGATTTAGTGTGACAGCTGCTGTCATTCACATCTATTCCCAGATTGCAGAGGACCAGATGCCTTTCCTGTTTGGGCTCAGTGGCCAAAGTCATAGTAGGGCAGAACCACTCTCCCCAAAACTAATGGACTTGCAACCGTGCCAATTACAGAACTGAATTTTTGTGACTAAAGCAATGGCTAAGTTTACCTGTAATCAAAAGGAATCTATTTTACTTTATCAATAAAGAGCAATATAATATTTCTTTTTGATTGCAATGCCAAGTTAACATTATTCTGCTGTTTGTAAAGCTCAATTACTGCCGTGAATGAAGAAAACAACTTAATAATGCCATTTAAATGGAATTTTTATTACAATACCCAGCATAGGTATTGTAATTAACTGGCATGAAGGAGAATATAGTTTAGTTGCCATTAATCCCCTTTACTTTCATTATGTGTTTATAGAAACTGTTTTTCTCTTTGACCTGCATTTAATTTTGAGTACTGTAATGCTATTGTCACTGAGAGTTTCATGAAGAACTTTTTTTTTCTGCATTCTCTCCCCATTCCTGTCTGCTTCCCTAGGTTGTGCTGGGACATTAGCTCTGACTGGAGCTTCACTGAGGTTTGTGGGTTGGAAATACGTTCCCTGTCTGTAGATTTGTGGCAAATTTTTAGTTTGCCAGGTTTATGCTCTCACCCTATTTCTCTTTCCATCAAATTAGAGGCATTGAAGTAGACTAATAAATTTCTATATCTGATTTTAAAAAAAAAAAATAATAATCAGAAATATTTCGTCTTTCCTCTTGGTCTGTTGTCATCATTTGAAGAAACTGCTCTGAGATTTTACAGTTTACCAAATCCACACATCGCAGTGTATTCAAACTACCATCCAAAAATCTACAGTAGGGAAACTTCTCTTCTATGAACCTTTCTGAGAAAGCATATCAGCTGTCTAAGCATGGCTTCTTAGCGTTGTCTGATTGCACCAAGCACTTAGGAGAACCACATCAATGTCTCCTGTGCTTGCTCAGTGTCTGCCTACTTCTGGAGCTGTGAAGGCACCTGGTGTCCCCAGCACTATAGAAAGTATATCACTCCTTGCAAAGTCATAGGCAACTTCTCATTTTAACAATCCACGGGGCTTTTAGGGAAGTCTCTGTGTGTCTGTAGTGCATTTGGAGGCAGCAGCAGTGTTCCCTGTCATCCTTTCTTTTCCCAAACTAAAGGTTTCTGGTATCAGTTCAGGCTTGGTGGGAGTTGGAAGTGGCTGCCTCTCAAAGTAAGAAGCCGTGGATTAGGTACATAGTGATGTCTTGCTGGTGTCCAGAATGGACGTTTCCAGGTCTTGCTCAGCTCCGAATGTCATGGGCAGCCTGACATGGCTCTGCCTCTCTGGCGTGTGTGGCTCTGCTCTGTGCCTGGCAAAATCCGCTTGCCTGTTGTTTTAGACGTCAGTGCCACGTGTTGCTCTTTGACAGAAGAGCCAGGTATGTGGTGTAACTACAAGGCGGGACCTGAGTGTGTGTAGTCTCTTCAGTGTGTGGTCATATACCTGGTGAATGCAGTACAGCACAATTATTTAGACGGTAGAAACCGCCTCCTGAAATTTCTAAAGGATTTTAGCATCCTGAAAGGACTTTACGAAAGTCCTCAAAGTGTGAAGTACCAATGTCCTAGTTCCATTTCAGTACTTCATAATCTTTAAAAACAGAAATATAAAAGCTGGTTGATTGATATTTGTAGGCCATGCCTTACTAACATTGGTTCAGGCAACTCCTTTCAGTCATTTCTGACATATGCTTTGTAAATGGCAGTATTCAGATACACATGTGACTGTTCACACTTTTTATGCTTTAACATGAAGCTTAATATTACAGCTAGTACTTCCATGACTTTCTGCCTTGCAAAGATTTTCAGCTGTCTAACATGAGACAAATGTATTTTCCTTGGTATCCCATAGCTATGACTTTTGGATGTCTGTATGACTTTCATATAATGTTTACAGCATTGCTGATGAGGTCAACGTGCCTCCTTAGTGTGGAAATATTTTGTAAACAATAATCTAGTTTTTTCTGTTTACCACATTCTTTCTTTCAAGACTGGGGAGACAGAAGATGACTAGTCAGAAAATGAAGTTGTTATGCTTCACTACCTTATTGGGCTAAGAATGTTTTTAACATGTTTCATTGAAATAGTACAAAATCCAAACATGTTGAACATCTATGTCTTGAAGCATGAACACTAAAGATACTTTCTTGTCTCTTGCAAGAATACCATTATGGATAATACCTTTTGTTGTTGTTTTTTAAGCAAGGATCTTGTTACTGTGTTTCAGACTAAGTGCAAAGCATAATATAATATTTACTGTTTCAGGAGTGCATGGTATTAATATTTGATTGGTGTTGTGGATGTCACATGCTATTATTGTAACGTTCATTGAGAAAGATAATCCTCACACAGAAGGATGTAGAAACATGTAATTGGCAGTCAGGAGGTTAAAAGAGACTTGACAAGATTTCAAGGGATTAAAAAAGTTAATCCGTCAAGGAGCCTACCCACCTCTGCTCCGAAAAAGGCTTGTATTCTAATTAAGATTTATCACGAGGTTTTTGGCAATAGTCCTGTCACCCTTCCGCTTTTGCCCAGTGGAGCAAATTGAAACTCAGTAATCCTGGCAATATAACAGGTGTAATAATAAACTGCAAGATGACATGATGTCATTGTCCATAGGTCCCACACCGAGTGATTCTGCCATCATACTGTGATGCAGGATGATGGTTTTTCAAGATCTGGATGGTGTTTTCAGGGATACTGAAATGTCTTGCAAGCATGTTACGTAGAGCTGTGGGCCCTTCTGTACTCCTCCTGTAGTATTCTGGCAGACTCCCAAATAATAGCAATTTTTCGGTCTAATGAGAAATGAAGTTAAATTACACCAGCTACTTTTTTTGGATATGTAGCAAGCTTAGAGTTGTAGTTCCTATTTTATCAATGCAGGTAAACATGTAGTGTATTTTAGTAGTATGTAAGCATATGTAATACTTCAAGTGTATGCTTATGTTTAAGAGATTTTGCAAAGCAGAGATTAAATTACTCGGGTGATTACTGAAGTTGTTGTGGACATAGCATTAAAGTCTTCTCTTCTTTGCTGGTAGTTTCTACTAATTTCTAACTCGTGTCTGTGAAGAAAGAAGCCAGCCCTTAGAGATGTGCTATGTGCTGTGATATGTGAATTATAATACATGTATTAAAACTGGTAGTTTTGTGTATGAATTGCATCTTTTATAAATTGCATCTTTTCTGTAAATTGCGATCTTTCCTTGAATATTTTCTATGAGGAGAACTGCTTGGTCTCTTTTTGAATGCTTTAAAAAATTCATGCTGTTAAAAATCTAATTTAGATGAGATTTTGGTAAACCTCTCCATACACAAGCACTTTAGAATAAAAAGGTCAAGTACATGTGTCCAAACTAGCTTTGAGCAATATCATTTGTTGTTACATTTATGACTGCAATTGCAAGAACACATGGGGTTTATATAGGTGTAATTACCCCACTGCAGTGATTAATTATGGATGAAAGTTAGGTGTCCTCTGAAGTAGACAGGAATCTTTAAATATGAGATCCTTCATTTTCACATTCATGCCATTTCAGACAACTTCTTTCACAGAAACAAAAAAAATGCTGTCTCTTGGGAATCATCACCTATAACAGCATTTGTATTTTTATAATCCAGGAAAAACAAATGGGCTACAACTGTTTAGATGATGTGGATGTTTGCATTTTAAATGCTTAATTTTCCTCAATAATAAAACCAATCGAACAAAACCAGAGTGGGTTTGCCAGCATTTGATGGAATAGGATCACACAAAAGCATCTCTTTTAATAACTCTATAGAAGGAGTAATATAGGAGGGGGCTAGGTATTGTAAATGAATATTAGCCATTTGGAAAATTAGCTACCTCCAGAAACCTTTAAAGAAACAGGTGTGGTTTTTATTGAAAAATACTTCCAAGTTACTGTTACTACGGTGCAGGAAGAGTAGTATTTTTATTTCAATAATACTCAGTGAAGACTCTAAAACAACAGCCAGCTGCATAGTTAACACCCTTTGCTAACCACTGATCTATCGAGTTTCACAAGGCGTAACACAGTAACTGGTACAATAAATTTATCTTCACTTGTGAAAGCGCCAAACCCATCTGTTGTTTCATCTTCTGTTTCATTTTTGAAATGCCAGGTTTCACACCAGTTTTTATTGAGGGATTTTTCCTGGTCAGTGGGTCCTCATTTGACTCACTCCAAATATTTTCACACTGCCAAGGAATAGTTCTTTATGTTGTCAACTTATTTGCCAGGTTTTTGGTCCTCGGCAGCTTCTTTTCTCTCTCTCTCCTCTTAGTAATCTCAGGTAGAAGTAATGACATTGAGGTATCCACATGTTTGAAAAGGAGAGATACAATCCTTCTTGTTACTTCAATTCAGCTGGAGCCAAAAGTACAGGATAATTTTAAAACACGTCGTTGTTACTCATCCGGTATCTTTTCACGCAGTAAAAGGAGTAGTTGGTTTTCGCCATGAATTTTATAAGTGACTGCTACTTTAGAGCTAAGACTGCCTTTTCTTAATAACACCTGTAAGATTTTATAGTTCAGTGTCATGGCTGATTTTATTTTAAGGGGGGAAAAATCAATGTGAAAGTAATCCGAACCTGTTTTTCCCAAGGCTTATGTAACTCAAAAAATACGAAGTGGCTTACAAACTGGCTTGCAAGCAACAAATCACTGGCCTTACAAAACAATTACCAGTAAGGTTGTCTTTATGTCATAGGTTGATTTCATAAATCATATACGATAAATTATTTTTTCTGTTTGCTTTTTATTAGTAGTATTTTTTCATGTACCTACAGTATATATTTGCTCACAGGAATAGCTTCATAAAAGCGACGTCTCACTTTAGCGAGGCCTCTGGAGGAACATGGTGTGTTATTCCAATGCACATAAAATGAATTAACAACTATATAATAAAGGATGCTCTATCTAGTAGCCAGTCCCTCCTGTGTGTTTCTGGCCCAGGCACACAGCTGCTTAGGCAGTCATGATTCCTGGTAATGTAGTGAGGAACTATGTTCCTGTGAGGAACTGAGCTAAAATAGAGGGTAGTGGAGAGGTTTCAGTAGAGGCGTGACTGCAGTCACTGGGGTTTTGAACCAAGGATTTGCACAAGATTGTTTGCTTATGTAGATAGCTTATGGCTTACAAGTTTATATCAGAGGTGTTGAGGTGAGGTAGAGTAGTGTAAAAAGACCTCTTTGAAGGTGAACTCAGCATGTCCATTCTGTTTTTAAATATGGATTTAAGTGGAAATTCTGTGGCTTTGCAAGTTGATCTGCATATAGTGGTTTTATGCATCTACATAATTGCACAGATCAGGTAGGTGAGTGGTAATTATCATGGATAGACCTAAATTACCATGAAGTTTTGTAAAGAGGTTATAGGTTATTTTGTTTTGGCCTCAATCACATACCTTTGATCTACAAGTGGACCACTGTAATTGTGATATTGTGAAGCCTAGCAAACAGCAAAGGATTAGAAAACATATATATTGACTTGCATGTTCAATCAACTTCCATATGATCGCAGCAGGAAATTCAAAACAAAAGCTAATTTATGGAAAAATATGTAGTTCTAATCACAGTTTAGCTCCGTGGGGTTCCAAATAACACACTACAATCTCTACATGCAGATGCTTTCATCTTACATTCCAGATTTGGTGACATTCCAAAAGTTCTTATCAAACCTTATTATCATCTTTTATTAAAGCTTATTACATTTCTTCTTATTGCATGTTTGCTGTAATATTCTGTCATTCTTAATATGGAATAAAAAAGCTTTGATCTTTTTTAGCAAGTCATGAGATAGAAATATGCAATGCAAGTATTTCACTATATACTATAAAATCCCAGCTCGGTATGTCCTTTGAACATCACATTAATTGGCTCCTGGTTTTTTCCCTGTAGTTCTTAAATCTTTTCATCAGACTGCACTTCTCTATGCCATCAACATGCAAATAGGTTATGCATGATCATATAGTGCCATTTCATTATTATTATATCCCTCAAGATTTGTTGGGTTTTATTGGGTTTGGGGTTTTTTTTGTAATAAATAAGGCTTTTGAACTATAAAAATGGTTGGGCCCGTTCATTGATGCTCTTGCCTAAGAAAGATGGTTCCAGTGAATTTTGAGAAATTACATCAGCATTGCTTTTCTTAACACTTCTCTTTTATGAGGGTTGTGATCTAAAGGATGTTGCCCTGAGCAAGACTTCTGTTGGCGTTGTGGAAAAAAACTAAAATAGATAGGCACAAACCTGAGCCTCAGCTGTTTTCCAGAAAGCGAGCTTAAGGGAGGAAAGGGAAGGAGTCAAAGATTTAAGAAGGAAGAGAGTAAAGAAATGCCCGAAGGAATACAGACAAGTAATTATCCTGCAGTCTTAACCCAGTCTTGAAAAGCATAAATCAGGGTTGGGTTTTTTTTTTTTCTCCCCCACAATACTTGACAACAAAATCATTGATTATGACTTTATTAGATAGAAACCCAAAGTTTATGGAATGTTTTTCATGCCTTTGTATCAAGTAAAAGAGACAAAACAACCCTCGTCTCAAAGGAGTCAGCAATCCAATATGCAGTTCCCCATCATTTCTGTACCTGTAATGATTTTTCACTATCTTGTTCTGAAATAAGACGTAACAGATATATCTTACTTAAATAAGAGGCTACTGAATAATGATCTTTGTTTCCGTTTTAAGAAATCTGGGTTCTCCCTTAAGCTTTTAATGTGCCTCACATAATGCTGTTGACAGAATTAGACCACTGTTATGTAAAAGTCCCTGGCTTGACAACTAAAATGAGACATCTAGCCATACAAGTTTTCAGAGGAATAGATGTTCCATTTTTTTGGTGAACGTAGTAAAAATAGTTACACCAAGACTACCACACATCTTTCTTAACAGTTCAAATGCAATACTTTAAAATGGCATATAACCATCTTTGATCAGTGGTCAAAGAAAGTACGTTTATGCATAGTTGATAGCTGATACATCTTTGTTGCTATGTTTTTTCTAGGCAATTTTTTGTGATGTGTTTTGCAAATTCTTTGTGTCGTGGTTTAACCCCAACTAAGCACCACGCAGCCACTCACTCACTTCCCCCCCACCCAGTGGGATGGGGGAGAGAATCGCGGGGGCGGGAAGTAAAATTCATGGGTTGAGATAAGAACAATTTGATAGAACAGAAAGGAAGAAACTAATCATGATAGTAATAACAATAATAAAATTACAATAATAATAACAAAATAATTGGAATATACAGAACAAGTGATGCACAATGCAGTTGCTCACCACTCGCTGACCAATGCCCAGTTAGTTCCCAAGCAGCGATCCCTCCCAGCCTAACTCCCCCCACTTTATATACTAGGCATGACATCACATGGTATGTGGAATATCCTTGTGGCCGGTTTGGGTCAGCTGCCCTGGCTGGGTCCCCTCCCAACTTCTTGTGCCCCTCCAGCCTTCTTGCTGGCTGGGCATCAGAAGCTGCAAAATCCTTGACTTTAGACTAAACATTACTTAGCAACATCTGAAAACATCAGTGTGTTTTCAACATTCTTCTCATACCTAGCTCAAAAACATAGCACTATACCAGCTACTAGAAAGAAAATTAACTCTATCCCACCTGAAACCAGGACACTTTGTCAAAAGGTTCTGAGAGAAAATGAGGAATAGAGTATAAAGGTTGGATTTTTTGGCAGGTGAAACAGTAAAATCAATGGACCCATTCAACAGTTCAGGATAAAAGGAAGGAGACCACACTTTTTCAATTACTGTATTGATCTTGATAGGTATCACTAAGTTTTTCATATAATGCTGTACTGAAATGTGTTACATTCAGAATATATGTTCAGAAACTTTTGTATGATGCTCCTGGTAGCTAACATTTTAAAGATGCTCAAAAGCATGTAGTTTTAAGTTACTTTAAATTTAGAAATAACAGGCTTTTTGTTGATTTGAGAAAAACAGTAATAAATAAAGAACTTGTCTTTGTAACTTTTAATTCACTTTATTTAAAATTTTAATTAACTATTTTTAATTCACTATTTGATCTGCAACAACATCCAAGGCATCTTATTATCTCAGGAAAAAAAGCAAAGGAATGCAAATCACTAACAGTTGATTTGCACATCTTCTGGTCCACTCCAGGTCCTTCAGAATAAAATAGGTTTAGATTCTAATTATAGCTGCAAGAAAAATATATGGGAGATAATTTTAAAAACCACTTCAATGTTCAAATATTTCATTTGAAAACGTATTGCCAACAGGGAGATGAACTAGAAGATAATCCTTCAACAAGATGGAGCAATAATTGCAATTTGCTTAGTTTAAATTATAGTCCTTTTGCATTGCTTTAAATATAAATGATATTCACTTTTCCTTATGTGCAAGTGTGCATATATATTATTCTATTAATTCTAGGGAAGCAATTTTGTAAATCATGGTTTGAAAGCACCAGCACCCAGAAATACATAGCAGTAGCAGTGCTAGAAGATGAGTTCAATATCTTAGCAAGAAGCTCATCTTCAAGCACAGCTTCATGAATAATAAGACTTGATTACCATGCCTTGTAAAACACATGGGAGAAAGGAAGGAGGGTCATCAGCATCATTCAGTTCCTCTTGCCAGCTTTCCCTACAGTGTTGAATTCTTTGTAGAACATAGACCACAGGCCTTATCTCCAGAGGTCTTGGGGAGGTGGTTGCTACTTAGAAATAGCTGGTGTTTTTTCTTTCTGCTGTCTAGTGTTAATTTTTCATCTGTCATTATTCTAAGAAGAGCTGGAGGAACATTGGAAGTCCATTTCCCAATTCAAGCAACTCTTTCTGCTTCTCTCTACTTAAAAGAATCCTCCTACCTGTGAAGTCTTGTTCCCCTGATACGCACTGTGTCACTTTTAGAATTCTTTCACTGCAGAAAACAAGTTTACCAAATTCAGAATTAAAGCTGTTGAATTACTGGCACTTCTGACCAGTACTTCAGAGACTTCAGACTCAAACTTCGGTTACCTCTCCAGTTACTGTAGGGCTACTTCTGTTAAAGCCTCTGCTTATATGCATATGGGTTTGCTTGTTCATCCTTATTACCTGCATCTTCTTCAGTGCTTTCACTTGCACAGCTCATAGGGTGTTTGCTATGCTGTGTGGTTTTTGTATGAGCTTATTTGTCACTTACAGTGCTTTAAAAAAAGATGTGGTTGATCCTGGTGACGTACAATAGAGACTCCTTTGAATTTTGACCAGAACAATAAATAAGTTTCTCTGGTTTTTACTGCATATTGCTACTCTTCTACAAAGAAAAAAAATATTCTTATAGCAATCATAAACCCCAGCATTGTGTGTGTGTGTGTGTGTATATATATATATATATATATATATAT
>VYZV01045898.1:75437-96798 GCA_013401275.1 Pandion haliaetus
AAGGTTTCTCCAAGATGAGGTATTTCACTGTCTCTTCTAAGCAGAACATTGATCATCAATATGATGATGCTGGAAGTGAGACATTTTCAGTGACTGCAACACCACTGTGGCACAGCTCTTGATGATGATGCAAGCCCCCACTCAAGGCCTCTCAGTAGTGCTTCTGTACCTGTTTAATTCAGCAGCAGTCTCTGTTCATCTCGGATGCACAAAAAGTGGTGAGGATCAATCTGTGACCTCACTTGGCATTTCAGATTTTAATCTAGTTTCTTAAAGTCTAAATGTTTGCAAAAAGGTTGTGTCAGTTTGTTCCATCAAATGATGAATAATGTAGAATTTGAACATAAAAGACAGCGTTGTCAATTCTTCAGAACACTTGCACACAAACAAGTCAGCATCACTTGAACATGCTTATCATATTCAGATGGGTTTAGTTCAATCTTTATAAGAGACTAGCTGCTGAAAGAAAAAGAGTATAAATTGGTAAAAACACAGAGGACTGTAAGATTGTAACTACAGTTCCATTTTTCATTATATTGCTTCGCTCAAGGCTCACCTTGCTGTGCCAGCTGCTTAAATGTGGCATTTCTTACTTACTCCAGAGTTGACAGGAGTTGGTAAGCAAGTTCTTACACACATCTTTGCATCTTAGTCTAGATTTGACACTGCTGACTCCATCAGATCGAAGTAGGCTTTCTCCCTGGCACTAGCTTCCAAGACTGCCTATGAACAGCAGCACGGCATGGAGTCAGTGCCTGAACATCAGATCTGAGTCTTTGGCCTCAAACAGACTTGATTCAAACTCATCTAAACCATCTCAGATTTTAAAGCTGGATGGTGATGGTTTGTGCAAACCACTTCTTTAGTGCATCAGTATTAGTAGTTCTGTTTCCTAGGAATCTGGCAGGTAAAGACACTACCACAATTTGTTTGCTGATGAGCTTTGAGAAAGGTTTTTAATCTTTGCCAGATTTAGCATGTGCCTGGGTGGTACAAGCAGGGGCAATGTGGAGATCTCAGAGCTATCACAGACCTGTGCTGTCCATAGCGTCCAGCCTAGTGCTCTGCAGGGTCATCATCTTGGGCTGGAACAGGTTTACCCCTTTCATTTGTTTGGCAGTGCTTCACCAGTATGGCACGGAGCCTTGCAGATTGGACGATACTGTTCTGTACTTGAGCTGCAGTGTAGATTCAGTCTCTGTTGCCTGGACTTACCCACTCGTACAAAAAGTCTGTTGGGGGTATCTAAAGTTTATGACTTTATTTTCTTTTTTAGTGCCACAACCAGTAGTCCAGTTTTTTGGTGTTAGCGTTTGACATCATGCGTCTTTTGCATGTTAGCATCTTTGCTTCTTCTGGGCATTTCCAAGCCATCATTACTCGCCTCAAGGCTAACTGATAGTTGCACAAATAGTTAGTGCCCTTCAGTGCTAGGTTTTTATTCCTAGTAATTGGCCTGCGGGATAAATACATATTCATGGTGTAGAAAATAGTGAAAGTACCAGACTTTGACATGCTATTGTACATTTTATTCAGGAGACAGTGTAGACAAGGAGATGATAACAAGCTTGGGGCTGAGGCTAGGAACTGCAGAGGATGTAGGCACTATGGGGAGCGAAGGCATAAGGACATCGGCACAATGAGGCAAGAAACATTGCCTTTTGGGGGGGGAACACAAAAACAAAAAACAGGAAAACAGAGCTGTAGACATTATTGGTATTGTATAAATGCACTGATATTTAATGCAGAAAAGACTGTATATTAGTTCTCTTGACTGCTTATGTTTATGTATCTATTATTCTTAAAATCTGTATGCTGTGTTTCCCTTTACCTTAAATTTTTTTAGTGTGAGACTTTATGCTGGAAAATCCCTGTTAAAATACTTGGGGGGAAAAAAATGAATAGTTTAATGTAGATCCTAACACAGTTTCCGTAATGGTAGTGCTTAAAGAAGTTACGGTATTTTTACTTGGTAGGTACTTGTGGTATCTTTGCCTTTTTATTTCCAAATCATTGAATTCCCCGGGATCTGATATTTGGAAAGATTGTCAGGTAACATCTTATCTGAGGTGATTCTAAATATTTGACAGTTTATCTGAAGGATGACTGAAAGCAAGAAAGGAATACTAATGTTTGATCTCTTATTATTCTAACCTGTCAGGAAAATTAGGGGGATTTGCACAAGAAAACAACACAATAGATTCTGGAGAACTTGATATAGGCCGAAGAGCGATACAGGAAGTTCCCCCTGGGATTTTTTGGAGATCACAACTCTTCATTGATCAGCCACAATTTCTAAAATTCAATATATCCCTTCAGAAAGATGCATTGATTGGAGTATATGGCCGAAAAGGCTTACCACCTTCACACACTCAGGTAAGAACTGCTTGCATTAAAAGTAGGAATCATTATTGTAAACTGTGAGCTTGTATCTTTTGTATGTTTTTTTTTCTTTCTCAGGATTACATCCTTTTCCATTTTGCTGATTTTTATTTTTACTTTTTATACTTTATTGATCTCATGTGATGTCCAAAACATTTGTAATACTGTAAGTAATGGGATCTAAAATGAGGAGGCAGAGTGTTCTGAATGCCGTGAGCAATGATGATGCTTTAGATAGGGAGTTGTTTCATGCAGAATTTATAGGTACTCTTTATCTTCTGTGGTATATAGACATATCTTTAAAAACCTAAGCAAACTAATACAGCATCTTAAGGTCAAGAGTGCCTGGCAAAGGCCACATTAGCCAAATTTCCAAGCAAGAAGACAACAGTTTTTTAAGGAAGTTTCAGTTTGTTCTACAAGCACATGCTACAGTATTTACAGCTTGGTGTCTCATTAAATAAATACATAAATGAAAAAATAAGTAATACGTGTCTACAAAGATGAAGTGAACTGGGGTTGTAAAAGTGTCAGTCTTCACTAGACGTGTAGTGTCTTGAAAATTTATTCTTAAGTGTCCCAGGGGATTTTGTTCTGCTCCAACTCCAGAAGGTTTCTAATGACACTTTTCATTGCATATGGTCATGCCTTTGCATAGTAACAAAGAAACACTTTTTTGCATAGTTAGAGAAAAAATAAAGTATAAAAGAATGAACGATCTTCTGATTGGCAGGAGAAAGGGAGAATCATTGTCTGAGATGGCATTTTAGAATCAGTTGTATTCAGATTTTATTTTTAAGATTTAAGACCCTCCAAGTTTAAATTTCTTTCAGCTCAGTATTTGTCCAAATGCTGGCTCTGAACTGCTTTTCCACCTGAAAAGGGAGTTGAGGTCATGCTCTTCTACCCCATTTAGGGAATTATGCAATCTCTTACTGATTTTTTAATTTTTTTTTAAGTGTATGGATTTGCCCAGGATACAACTCTTAAGTATAGCAACCTAATGGTATAATTGGAAAGAAGCTTGACTGATTATGCCTGATAAGCAGTTACAACAGCAAATCCATAACTGCAGAATTAAAATACTTTATTTCAATCCCACATTTTTTCTATTTTGATTTGCATGCTACTGCACTATTGAAATCTATTTTGTTTTTTCTTCAGGCATAACTTTTAAAAGACCTAGAACATGGAAATATTGCTAATTATATCACCTGTTTAGCAGTCACAAACCACAGAGGAAGAATTAGGGTCAGCAAAGGAGTTTCATGCAGCTAAAATCACAGAATGTTATGTTAGCTTTATTTTTTAGTTTAGTTTCCACTAAACCACAAACAACTTACTGAACGCAGAAAATGCACTTATTTAAAAATTTGATCCACATAAAAATTATTAAATGGATTTTCTTCAGACCATCACATATGAACACCCACCCTCAGGCTGACAACAAGCTTGAGAAATTCTAGCTGAAAGAAAATTGATTCAGAAAGTTATCAGCCATTGGAAACAGGGGTTTGGAATACAAACACCATCTCGATAAGAACAATAACAGGAGCTAGGGGAATACATGTGTGGCAAGAATGAATAAAACTGAAGAAGCTGATTTGGACTGTGCATATTTATATGAGAAGTTATGCAACTAGATGTATCTATGAAAAAAGATCCTTACTTGATTCCTTATGCTGGCAGAAGATTGAAATAGGGGTGCCCTTTATCCAAAAACTCGGGAAAAGGACTTAACTGAATCTGTTTCCCATCATCTGTGTTACACAGACTCCTTTCCCTTTAGATTCCTACTGCCCAAGTGCTTATTCATGTTTAAGTATGATACAACAGAAAGAATCATATGCAAATCCTGCTACTGTATCTTCTCTAGTTTCTGTGACATGTTGGATATATTGTTCCCAGGATATAGGTCAAGCTCTCTTGTCATGGTTTTGCCTGGTATATAATTAGAGAATTTTTTACAAACCATATCACTGACACTTGATACCTTGAAAAATTAGGCATGCTTACTTATCAGTGCCCTAGTGAACTTCTAGGGCTGCTGAAGATTCCCAAGGATGCAGGGTTATCAGTATGTTTGTATGGCCTTGAACCCAATGATGTCTGGTTTAGGTGCCTGAGATAAAGCATGTATGTAATCTAAAAATGCAGTTCCAGTGAGCAGTTGGGGGGGGGTTGTAACCGTGCTTCTGCAGGGGGTGGAAAGAAATGAAGTGAAATATTTCTCAACAGTTTAGGCCTTTCTGCAACAAAGTCCTAATCACAGGACTTTGATGAAGACACAACTTGTACTGGTAAAATACGTATTTTACCAAACTAGCTAATATAAACAAAATAAGGTATTTAGGCTAAAGGACGTGTAATGAAATAGAACATTGAGGCATTTGCAAGCATAATTCTGTTTAATGTTTTCTTATTTCTCCTAACCCTGATGGCTTGTACTGACAAAAGTTTTTAACTGCAAGCCAGGCATAGGTAGCAGGGGCAGACTTAACAGCTATTTCTGGGCTTCGCTGCATCCTTCCATTGGACAAGGCAGCTTACTCGTATAGCTCCAAGTGTCATAGGAGCATATTAGAAAAACACGTGAATGTCCACGCTGTGTCTGATCAAAGGCCCATCTAGCCCAGCATTCTGTCTGTGATACCTGTCGTTGATAATGTGGCCATTAGCAGATACATAGAGTAATATAGCAGCATGACAGATTTGTAGTTATTCTTCCTACAATACACTTCTGGCCTCCAGCGTTTTAAGGCTGAAGGACTTCCTGAGTCAAAGGTGCTGTCTTAGTGTTTTACAGCCTTTGATAGATTCTTTTTTCCTGTGAATTTGCATAGTCACCTTTGAACCTGTGGAAGCTTTTTGCATCCATGACATTTACAGCATGGAGTTTCAGGGCTTAACTACACATCTCACACTATACTCCTCAGTGTGTTTTGAGGCAGCCTGGTAGTTTTAGTTTGATACCCTGTTGGTAGTGTTCTGAAAGAGGCAGTGGATAATTCCTCACCAATTTCTTCTCCATGCCACCCTTGATCTATAGATCTCTATTGTCCCCAGTGAGTTGTATTTTTTCCAGTTTGTTTCATTATTCTTTGTAAGAAGGCTGCTTCAATCTTTGATCATCCTTGTACTTTTCTGAATGTTCTCCAGTTTTACTGCAGCCTTTTTGAGATGGGAAGACCAGAACAGCACAGAACATAGCAGATGTTTAACTACGCTGGTTTCATACAATACCTTAATGATGTCTGCTCTTTTTTCTAATTGTAGAACTGATATTTCCGTAGATCTGTCTACCATAGCTCCAAGATCTCATCCCAGAATGATAAAAATTGGCTCAGAGCCCGTCTGTGGATGTGTAAAGCTAGGATTGTTTCAGGAGGACTTTGAAAAGTAGGATCTCACCCATATATATAACTTCATGTCTGCATCTCTTGAAAGCTATCTGCCCTTATCTCCTAGTCACATAGTGACAAGTGCTAATAACAAAATTTATGCAAATGAGCAACTGCTGCCTGTGTCTCAAACGTCAGTATTTGAATTTTCAGATCTTATGTTAAATAATAGAGAACTGATTACTACCTGCCCTCTGCAAGCATTTGTAAAGTTTTCTTACCAGCTGTCCCCCTCCAATATCTTCGCTCATATGCCTATGATACCATGCATGCATAACCACACACCACTATCTTCGTTAGCTCCCTCCTTACAGCTTTGGTTTTCTATGAATGTCTGCCTTCTCTCTATGTCACCTCTGGCTATAATGCAAAACCTGCATATTACATTTGCCACCTTGTTGTCCAGTTCTCTCCTGGACCCTTTGCCTGTTTATCCACCTCTTTTTTTGTATCTGGTTAAAACCAGACAGTGAGTAAGAGGAACGTGGAGTCTACCTTTCCATAGCTGTACAACCTCTGGTGCCAGTTATGCTGCCACTGCAACGGACATAATGAAAGCGTAGTAGAAATGAGCTTGGAAAAGATCTCAAGAAGTCTTAGTTTACACCCTTGTCTTGGAACAAGATGGACTGTATCTAAACCATTTCTATCAGTTGCTTAGCATTTCATCATAAAATAATAACAGAATACAGCAAATTAAACTCTCCTTCTGTCCTGTAATCCAAAATAATAGGGATACAGCATGTAGAAAATGGTTTTATATATTGTAGTCAGGGTAGAGGTTTTGGTTGTGTTTCTGTATTCTCTTTAGGTACTGAAATCAGTCTCAAGCACAGCCACTATATGGGTGTCGCAGACCGATCTGAGATGCAGAGTTCTCTCTTTCTGGGGAATCATAAATAAATCAACCAGAAATAATTGACGGTGGCTGTCCATTCAAAACCCAATCAATGCGAGCCTGAAAGTCTTTGTGACACTTTCTAAAAATGTCACTTCCATTGCAGCCAGAGAATCAATATGTTTATTTAAAGAGACTTTAAGAATAAAAAAAAGGACTTTGGTTTAAAGCAAAACTGAATGGAGTGATAGGGCAAATACACGCATTTAGACTCAATATAAAGGTAATTAATTTATCCTCGTGGGAGGAAAATAAAATTGGTATGTTTTTTGCTTATGAAGATAATTGGTTTTCCAGTCTGTTTCTGTTATTGTGTCCTAAAAAAAACAGCCTTTAAAAGGGTTAAGATCAATTATTATTTTTTGCTGGGGGACAGACTGAGCAGTGAATTCCCCTCTGTATGGCTTCTAAAATGTAGTCTAAAGTGGTGTTCTGATAACGGCATATGTCCTTATTACATTACAAATACAAAATCATTAATTGTACCATGCTTGCCTGCCGTTAGTATACTCTTTGTGGTCAATCAAGTAGTGTAATCACTTGTTCCTGTATCAAAAGTACAGTTTTTGTCTGAAATTGTCCTCCTAAAAAAAATGGTCCTCTGCAATATACAAATTACAAGGTCACTCCTAATGTCCATAAATTACTTATTAAAACTCAGAACTCCCTGAGCTTTCTCTTCTTTAAAGTATTAGTGAAAAACAGGAACAAAGTGTTCATGAGTCAGGCAGGAGGAAAAAAAAAAAACCTAAAACTGTTTTTCTCTCTCACAAAATAAGATAAATATTTAATTCTCTGACAAATGAGAATGTTGAATGGTTTTGAATAATTGGTTCTCTTCCAAAACGGTTGCATTCGTTTTAATGTGGTGCAGCACGTACATTCAGAGTGACAGTGTACTGAGGCACCAGCTTCTGCACATCCTAATCACGTTATGTTCTATTCTGTGGGTTCAGACATAGCTGGAAAAGTGTCTCAGGTGTTGATAAAGGCATATTAACTATACATTGCCTTCACATCCTGACCGGTAAGAAGATAATTCTAATTACTGGGGAGGAACATTATTGCAATAGCAATGACTTTTGGCCTGGAATTTCAAGAAGAGAACATAAGTACTTAAACCCTTGTTCCGGGACAAAGGCTATCATGTTTTCTTTTGTCCTGGGAGCGGTTTCTGAATGTCAGAAGTCAGGGTGCAAAACCACTTGATTCTCTGGTCCTGGTAATTGATGTTATCCTAGCTCAGGTGAATCAGCAGTTTCACATTGTATTGGGTTTGCATGGCAAGGTTTTGGTAGCGGGGATGCTACAGGGGCGGCTTCTGTGAGAAGCTGTTAGAAGCTTCCCCTATGTCTGACAGAGCCAATGCCAGCCGGCTCCAAGACGGACCCGCCGCTGGCCAAGGCCAAGCCCATCAGCGACAGTGGTAGCACCTCTGGGATCACATATTTAAGAAGGGGAGAAAATAAACCGCAACGGCAACTGCAGCCAGAGAGAGGAGTGAGAATATGTGAGAGAAACAACCCTGCAGACACCCAGGTCAGTGAAGAAGGAGGGAGAGGAGGAGCTCCAGGTGCCGGAGCAGAGATTCCCCTGCAGCCTGTGGTGAAGACCATGGTGAGGCAGGCTGTCCCCCTGCGGCCCATGGATGTCCACGGTGGAGCAGATACTCACCTGCATCCCGTGGAGGACCCTGTGCCGGAGCAGGTGGGTGCCCGAAGGAGGCTGTGACCCCATGGGAAGCCCACACTGGAGCAGGCTCCGGGCAGGATCTATGGACCCATGGCGAGAGGAGCCCACGCTGGAGTAGGTTTTCTGGCAGGACTTATGACCCTGCAGGGGACCCACGCTGGAGCAGTTTGTGAAGGACTGCAGCCCGTGCGAAGGACTCGCGGCAGAGACAACGTGTGGCAAGCTGACCCCAACCCCATCCGCTGTTCCCCTGTGCTGCCCGGGGGAGGAGGTGGAGAGAACCGGGAGTGGAGTTGAGCCAGGAAGGAGGGAGGGGTGGGGGGAAGGTGTTTTGAGGTTTGGTTTTACTTCTCATTATCCTACTCTGATTTGATTGGTAATAAATTAAATTAATTTTCCCCAAATCGAGTCTCTTTTGCCCGTGATGGTAATTGCTGAGTCATCTCCCCCTGTTCTTATCTTGACCCATGAGCTTTTCATTGTATTTTTTCTCCCTTGTCCAGTTGAGGGGAAGACTGACAGAGTGGCTTTGGTGGGCACCTGGCATCCAGCCATGGTCAACCCACCACACACATACTGGCCTTTACTAGGCCCTGCATGAAATTCCATTCGAGAGAGATCTCAAACATGTGGGAGCATTGAAAGTTTGCATGTTACAGTTCACTTCATACAATCAACATGTGTCAGAGTAAAAGTAAAACTGTGAACAGACTCGGCAGGAAAAGCAGAGAGTCTCACAAGCAAGAATGCTCTTTAATTTTCCTACGTGTTTAATTTTGCGATCTTCACATGACAAACGTGCAGAAGACATCTTTCAAGCCATGAGAGCTGACTCCCAGACAGTGTAAATCGGCGCAGGGCCCAGAGCAGATTTAACCCTCCACGTGTTATTAGTGCTAGTTAAGATCAACGTGCATAAAAACCTTGTTTGAGTGTGCTTGTTGTATCAGCTGAGAGGCTGCTACATTTTTCCAAGCCCCGCTGATCATAGAATCATGTAGGTTGGATGATGGCTGTTAACAATCTCATGGTTTTTAACAAAACAATATGTGCTGTCCATTGACCTGAGGTACCATATTTTTTGCCAGTTTGTCATTTTCGACAGTTGCAATGTTTTATGCTTTCCATCTCCTCCTTGGGCTTCTGTGATAGGAAGTCAGGCTCTTGCTCTCCTTCCTCCGGAATGTCTGAAAGGGTGATTAAACAATTTAATCCTTCATCTGAAACGAAATGAAAAGCAAAGCAGGTTATTGGTGTTGGATGTTACTATTAACCTGTATGCATTTAACACACTTTGAAAGTTAGCTCTCACCTGTAATTCAGGTGGCACTCATGACTGCAGATTCATTTCAACTGATGTTTTCTTCCACCAGCGTATGTAATAGGTTCATTGGCCACTTGTCACTGAAAAAGCTACTTTAATATGCATGAGGACTAGTTGGCATTTTTGTTTCAAGCCTTAGCAAGGGGAAAGAAATAATCAAGGGTTGGTTTCAGATCCTGCTTCCCTGCTCCAACAGAAGACTCTTGGTCAAAATACATGCATATTGTCAGGATGTTGTGGGGAAGCTGGCAGTGCCATGGGTCATCCCATGACTTGTTAAGCTCCTGTCTGTTCCTCCCCACAGTACGATTTTGTGGAGCTCCTGGATGGCAGCCGGCTGATTGCGAGGGAGCAACGCAACCTGCTGGAATCGGAGCGAGTGGGCCGGCAGGCAAGGTCTGTCAGTCTCCACGAGGCAGGTTTTATCCAGTATTTGGATTCTGGCATCTGGCATCTGGCCTTTTATAACGATGGGAAAAATGCGGAGCAGGTGTCTTTTAATACCATAATTATAGGTAAGCATAATCTTGAAAGCTCTTACCAAATGCTAGGCTCCAGTCAGGTTTTTTAGGAATAGAGACATAAGTTTTCGTAGTTAAATTATCTGACTTTTTTTCACAGGTTTTCCGTTCATAGTGTTTCTTCTGCTGCTCAGAACAAAATGCAGAATGCCTATTTTAATTACTTGGTTTAAGGCATAAGGAGTATACCTTCTTGTAAAACAATGCTTGAAAGGAGGACACTGTTTTGAAGTATTTGTTAAATGGCACGGGGCTGGATTTTAAGTATGGAGCTCATATGGTTTTACCGTTATAATTTGAGCCTTTTTGTTGGAATGTAGTGTCCTAAGGTACTAGAGGCATTGTCAGTAGAAGATCACAGCTATGCCTGGTCTTCAAACAAACCAAATGTAAACAATTCTCTTGGAGTGAGAGCGTGCTGTCAGTTAATAGTGGCTCAAATGATAGGTACTTCATGTGGTGGGCATCTGTGAATTATCCTCCTTTTTTTCCCTTTAGAGTCTGTGGTGGAATGCCCCCGAAACTGTCATGGTAACGGTGAATGTGTTTCTGGATCCTGCCATTGTTTTCCTGGGTTTCTGGGCCCCGATTGTTCGAGAGGTAAATCAACCCAATGCTTTTCTCAAGTCAGTTTAAGCGAGCATGAAGACAAATACATGAGGAAAGCAACTGGCATGTGACTTGCTTCTTAGATATTCTTCTTTCTAAAGCTTTGGTGAAAAACTTGGTTTTAATTTTTCTGCCGCGTTTTACTTCACAGCAGCCTGCCCAGTGCTGTGTAGTGGCAACGGGCAGTACTCCAAAGGACGCTGCCTGTGTTACAGCGGCTGGAAGGGCACCGAGTGTGATGTGCCTGCAACTCAGTGCATTGATCCCCAGTGTGGGGGCCGGGGCATTTGCATCATGGGCTCTTGTGCCTGCAACTCCGGATACAAAGGAGAAAACTGCGAAGAAGGTAAATGAGTAAATATTTATCCCAGCACCTGCTGTTGTTGGTCAGGTTTCCCGCTGGCACATCCAGCTTTATCGATTTTGCTAGATCTAGATCATCGGCACTAATGGTGTTTCTTCAAAAATTATTTTAGAATACTGAAAAACAGGTTTGGGAATCAGTAGTATAATTGAATTCTACAGAATTATTATACTTCATTTATTCTCAAGTAATCAGTGGGAGAATTCTTAATTTGTGTTATCTTTTTGCTTGCTGGTATATTTTTATTTTTCTGGCTAAGTTCAGCTAAGAAGAAAGCACACAAAAAGTAGGTGTTGGAATACAGGAAGACTTACTGAATTTTCACAGTATAGAATAAATCATTAATGTTTTGCATTTGTTAGTGATCTTTTCCACCAAACATTGTGGAAAGTGCTGATTCAAATGCATCAGAGTGAAAAATGATGTGTCATTTTTCTACTCGAGAGATGTGCATAATAATATTCATTCTGATGTACTGCAAAACGCAGTTCATTTTCCATTCTATTTTTTTAGGGAGTAAAAAGCGCCGTTTTCTTCCTCAATCAAATTGATTTTATTGATCTCCACGTACAAAGTAATGCAATTAAGTCTCTGGAATTAAATTTTCAGACCGTTGACCCTACAAGTGTAACATTTTATTGAGTCAAATTGCTAAATTAAATCTCGTCATCTAAAGCACATTAAAGTGAATTAAGACAGATAGACAGTGTGCAACTCATTTATTTCTGAAACAAGTTGAGGGTCCTATACAGCTGTCAAAACTCTGTGGTGGTGGATTGGGTCAGTTGATACAGAGTGCTGCAGGAAATCCAACACTTGTTATGCTGTGATTAGGCAGAACAGAGATCAGTTGTCCAAGACCCAAATCTTGTAATTCAGAAAAATTAGCGAACCTTGAAAGGTTCTCTGTTAACTCAGTGGTAGCCTATAAATGTCTTGATGTCAGTTATGTGCATACACAAATTTTACAATACTAGAAAGTGATGTGGAAGCGAGGTGTTTTTACAAAGACAATTTCTGCTATGCAATTAGTGATGATAAAGAGTGATTTACCTTGTAGCCAGCGGAGGGAGGCTGGCACCAAGATACCTTGGTCCGCTCTGACTTTTCCTCACTCAGTGCAGTGAAACAAAGGTGAACTTCTCGGCTTCAACCTACTAATGTTTACTTTTAAGATGAGTGCAATGCTGCCTATTTCACAAGGTCTTAAAATGTGGATTAAGCCCAAAACTGTCTTGAGCATCTAGGGGTTGATTACTGTTGTTAGGAATGACAAGTTTAAGCTGACCTTTTTCATCTCCCCACAGCGGATTGCTTGGACCCAGCCTGCTCCAGCCATGGCGTGTGCATCCACGGCGAGTGCCACTGCAACCCAGGCTGGGGTGGCAACAACTGTGAAATCTTGAAGACAATGTGCTCTGACCAGTGCTCTGGCCATGGCACCTACCTTCAAGAGAGTGGTACCTGTACCTGCGACCCCAACTGGACAGGTCCAGATTGTTCCAATGGTAAGGGTTAAAAGCACTCACATTTCGTAAAATGGTGACATCTTGAATAGCGGCATTTTAATGACATTATTGTGTTAGGACCTGCTGAGCTGGTGTTTGAGTTGACTTCAGCATGAACTATGAATGGATTCAAAAGTTCAAAATAATTGATGAATTTGAAGTATTTGAAAATCAATGTATTTGTTGGTATCTTTTAGCTGCCTTCACCTGGTAACTTCATGTACTTTGCATGCAAGTACAGAATGTTCTTTGTACAGTATATGGATCTAAGTATCATCTTACCTAATACATCTATTTAGAAACGTAAAACTACGCTAGCAAAACTAGAGACAGTCACATTTTTAAAATCTCTCCAGCTAATTGGAGGTATTTTTCTTGAAAAACAGCATTCAAGTTCGAAGGCAAAGGGAATGCAAGAATTAATCATAAACAGCTTTTGAGAAAGGGCGCAGGCTGCCAGTGTGGAAGGAGTTTGTAGGAGTGAAGAAGCAGAGGAATTTCTTGAAGTCTGAAACTGAACTTACTAAAACCACAGTCTGAGCTTAGAAACAAAAGGAGAAAATGACTGGAGGTGCTATCACAGAGAGCAGAATCTAAATATTTATAAAGTATGACAGAAGCCTTTTGACAAATATGAATTTTTAGAATATTGTTTGGTAGCCACTTATCAAAAGAGAAATCATGTCTAACTGTGAGACATGTATTTGTCTAAAACAGTTCATGTAACAACTAAGATGATTTTGTTAATGAAAACTGAGCACATGGGCTAGCTGGGTTTATGCCATCTTATGAATAAATATAACTTTTTCATGAGGAACCATCTTTTTAAAGCAAATGTACTTCTTGACCAGGATCTGTGATACTCCATAATGGTTTATGCATATGAGAGTGATAGGACAGAGTTGCAAACATTCAAGAAAAAGTGACAGAGAGAAAAAAATGTTGTCTTCTGTTAAATTTGTTTAAAAGAAAAAATTCTTCTCTGAACACTTCTAGCACTAGAAATGGCTATTTGTGAGACACCCTTTCTTGTTCTCAGGCAAAACATGCATCCCCTATTTCTTGACACAGTGTCCTCTATACTATTTTTTGATTATTCAGTTCTGCTCCATCTTCTACTTACGTTTCAAGGAATTATTTATCATTAAAATATTTCTGATCTTCTCAAATATTTCAAAAATGTCAAACTCACAAAAGAACTTCGTAAAAATACAGACTATTTGCTGAAGTCATGTAAAATGACCTTCAGAGTGGTACACTAAAAAAGTAAACCTTACCCATAAACATTCTGTTAAGCAACTAGAAGAAGAAAAGAAATGAGTTATTTCCATCAGAGGGGTTTATAGGTTTGAAATCAGCAGAGCTTTCCCCTATCTTCATCAGCAGTTTGTCCGTTAATTAGCCCTTCAATTCCACTTAAATTAAATTAACTCTAATTAATAAATTCATTACAAAGATTGACGCAGCTTGCTCAAAGCTAGTGTGCTAAAAGCTGATAAACACCTTCACCCTAATGAAAAATTGATTAGATTGAAGAGAAATAAACCTTTCTTTCTTGAAGCTGCGTTGACATTTTGTGACTCTAAAGTTAATCAAACCATCTCGCATCTCTTAATCAAAAATTTAATTCAAAGTAGATATAAAATGTTGTATAGGAAAAAAAAAAAGGGAGGGGGAAATTACAGCTGTCTTTCTCCATAAAGGTTTTGGGCTGTTTCTTACGGGAAATGTCACGGCTCCTTGATATCATATTTAATGTTCCACAGCACTTTGAAACAGCAGGTTATACTCTATGGGGGGAGAAAAATGCTGTTGAGTGGGAAACAGGAATCCTTTCTTGCACTGAATGCTTCTTTCTTTTGCTGTTGAAAATAATTTCAGTCTTATATTACTAAGCTGTTTGTCTTTTACAAGAAAACAAAAACTAAATACAGTACTTCTATGAACCAGTACATGGTTATAGCCAGTTGTACGCCAAGGAACTAAAGGCTGTATTGTATCTCCTCTTGTTTTTCCGTTGTCTGCTTAGCAGAAGTAAAGTTTGCTGGAGTCTGACTAAATGAACCAAAACTGCAAATGCAAAATCTCACAGTCTAAATTACCATGTATTAGCTGAGACTTAACATGTGTTGTTTGGCCTCTGACTACCTTTGGCTGTTAACATATTTTTCAATTATTCTATCAGTTACAAGATCGTGTTACTATATGTAAATGACAAGTTAAATTGCTGTATGTTGATTTATTTTTTTTAATGATCTATTATTTAAACCAGACTGTTCATAGCTATCTGATACAAATTTACTGAAAGTAAAAGAGAATCATCTTTTATATTTAACAGATGTGTCAGTATGTCAGCATAGTACTAATGTGTCTCACTAAGGCTGATTCTTTATAATGAAAAAATGTGTCAGAAATGGCACATTTTTACTTGAAGGAAAACAGGGAGCAGGGTAGGGAGGGGAAGCCTTGTTAAAATGAACTTTCATTAATACTAGATTTTCACTCACAGCACACAGTGACCTAAGTATATGTTACATTTAGTCACTAGGAGTACACTGTAAGTTCTAGTAGGTCTAAGTGCCGTATAATGTAAGATACAAAAGGTTACTCTTAAGACATGTGATCATAAAAAATATGACTGAAAATTACTCAGAGCTAACAGAAGAGCTATGGATACTTAAGCACCACTAAGTCTGCTAGATAACTGAGCAAGCATTAGCATGGAGGTAAAACTTTGTACTCCATATTCTTTTGGGCCCTACCTGAAAATGCCTTTCCCAGTAAATTCCTTTGATTTAATTTTCAAAGATACTGCCTTTCTTATTCTTCACATGTTGAATTAAAATGTAGCACTGCTAACTAATGCATACACTCTCTCTCCCATGTGTACTCTCTGCCTCCTTTTCTTTCCCTCTCTCCTCTTAAATCCAGAAATCTGCTCGGTGGACTGCGGCACACACGGTGTGTGCATGGGTGGCATGTGTCGCTGTGAGGAAGGCTGGACGGGCGCAGCCTGCAACCAGAGAGCCTGCCATCCCCGCTGCGCGGAGCATGGCACCTGTAAAGACGGGAAGTGTGAATGTAGCCAGGGATGGAACGGAGAGCACTGTACCATTGGTAGGCTGGCTATGCGTTACCCTGTCTTCGTGGCAAAATTCGAACAGCTGGCACTGCTGGCCGTGTCTGAATAAGAAGCATATTACTTTGAAGCTTGTTTCTTCAAACAGAATATTTGCACGTGTCAGTCTGTGTAAAGGAGTTGATAATTTAAGAAAGGAAATGGTTATATAATGGTTCATCAGTTCTTCATACCTAGTTTGCCGTGAAAAGGAGGTGGAAGAATTTCCTTTTCAGTCTTTTCCCTTTAACAGCCTTTTGCTGAGGGGGAGGTTACTTTTATTTTAAACTGTAAATATATTATTTGACTTGTGGCTTTCTATTTCTGTGATAGCTTTACGTCTCCTGGAAATGAAGCTTCCTATTGGTTTTCTTTTTTTTTTTTTTTTCNGAAGTTCTAAAAAGTGTCTTGCCTACACAAAAATGTCATTTCTACCTTGTCATAAATGAGATCTAGCTGCCCAAAATTATCTTCATGTCAATACAATGCTCTATTTTAGAATTATATCAAATTTCTTACATGTAAGTAATGTAACAGCATTTTAATACAGCTGATTGAGAAGAAGCCATCCTTATTACAGCTTCTGTGTTTCTGTAATCAAGTCAGTTCTACCACCTGGAAACCTTTGGAAATTACTGTGCCTTTATCAGTGGAGCTTTTCTTACTCAGTTATTTACAGTCTGTATGTCCCATATGTAGCAGGGTATCCCTCTCCACTGCACAGGGCTTGACAGTGAGCTAGCATGAGAAATTATGCATGTAAATAAGGGGCTGAGACAAAGCAGAGGAGGAGTTGCCAAAAGGTTTATCGTTTTTATATTGATTCTGTATAGCTGCAGTGCTAAGAAATTCCATTCCACACTAATCCCCCTTTATGCAAGACACTGCAGGTCTGTAACAGAACAGGAGGGTCCTATCCAAACAATTTCTGTCTCGGCATAACCACACAGAAAGTATTGCGTGACAACAGGTAGGCAGTACAGACAAAGGAGTTGGCAATGGTCTAACTGTAAGAGATGACTAGCTTGTACTTAGGTGTGTGGGGAGCATTGCACAAAGTTCGGCAAAGGCTGTGACAGGAGTAACGACTTGGCTCTGCAGGTGTTTATGGGGCACATCTCCCAAGTGCAAGAAGCATCATGGCTGATCAATTAAAGGTGGATTGAATAGAGAATGAAAGAGGTAGCCACAGGTCAAACAAAGGCAAGAGTAACCTTGAGTGATGGGGAAATCGCAGATAATCCAAATAGTCCAAAAAAATTCCAGTAAGTAAAAAAACCCCATAGTTTTATGTTTAGAGCGATGGAGGAGGGTCAGTTGAAAGAGGTGATGTAGCCAAAGCAGCAGGATAAGACAGTAAGTCTAAGAGTGGTAGAGCTGATGGATGTGAATATAGCACGATTTGCTTTTGCCACAAGCTAAAAAGAGGCTGGCAAATTTTAACTTTCACAGAATCTGTGGAAGGGCTATAACTCTGAATGTGTTAGCACAGCTAAGCCATCACTGGGGCATGAGGATCTAGAAAATAGTAAAACCCAAGCTGTGTTCCCAGGTAGCCTACAGCCTCGACTGAGAGGCAGGTGGTGGTGATGCTGTTCTTGGTGGTCACAGGAAATCGTGGTGTGAGCTTTGAGGGCAGGGAAAATGAGGGCGTGTTACAGCTGTATTAACTGATACCCACATCATTGCACCAGGAAGATGAGGCAAGGTTTTATTTTCTAGAAGGGAGTCAGGTGTGAAATAGTAAGATTGATTTGTGAATTATTTTTTACAGAAATTGCCATTGATTTTTTTTTTGTTGTTTACTAATGAGATTGCTTGGAGATGTGAGGGAGAGGGAACCAAGGTGCATCTGCAGAATCCCAGGGAGAATCGGTAGGGTTAACATTTTTGAGGAGCTTCCAGAAAACATGCTGACAAAGAGAGTAGAGAGGTGGGGAGAGAACTGCATTCTGAACAATAAAAGAAAGTAAATCTTTAGAAGTAGGATAAAGCCTTTCCCTTGACCGCTTTAACTTGCCAACGAGCAATTACTCAGCAGATCGCTCTGCTGTTGGTCTCACTGACCTTGGCAGCATTTCAAGGGTTGTAGTTATACACGGATGAACTGCTCTTGAACAATTTTTCCAACATATTAAGCACAAACAAGTTTTTCCTCAGCAGTGGTCGAGTAGGTCTTTCTTCCCACCTGTTTATTCTTTAAATGGGTGTTTACTTTGCGGCTGCTGCTGTAAGGATACTTAGATTTGTTTATATTGCCCTTACAGCCTCCAAGACAAGTAATGAGGTACAGGCTCTAGCCTGCTGTTATGTTTATTTTTCTTAGAGTTGTTTTCTTCAGGAGCCCAGGAGAAACCATGTCATTTTATTGCTCATTTCCAAGAGTATTTCCACTTAGTGGAGTAAAAATTGCTGCCTTCTCAGCTTGGCAGATAAAGAGTCAAATTGCCTTTCTCTCACCTGCCCTAGAGTAGGTAATAGCTCTTTCTGAGCAATAAATTTCAGAACACAAGGGACATCAGAATGTTTCTATATACAAACCAGTTTTTTATTGTCACCCTCCATTTGTAGCCCAGGCATTTTATGCTACTTGCAACTCTCAACTTGGTAGCAGAATATTTATGTAATTTGTGTTAGGTGTATGAAAAACTCCCACTCTCCCTTCGTATGTCTAAAAATAAACAATTGCATCCTTCTTATTTCTAAAAGTCATTAACCATTTAGCTGCAATAGTGTGAAGTATTTTAGAAATGCAGATGTATTTGTTTGTTGCAACTATTAGCTGGAAGTCACATGAAGTGCAGCAGCCTAAATTTACAACTTCTTTGGGAAAGGGCTATTCCAAAGAAGTTGTAAATTGTAAGGGCAATGCACTTTATTCACTTTTTGGGAAAGAAAGAGCCCACCAGATCTCTAGCTGGATGCACAAAATGGGGTAGACATAGATGCATTAACCACAGAGGCGCTAACTGGAATGTGTACTGAATCATCAAAATCCATAACTCATTTGATCAAACAGATTATGGTATTTTTGTGAAACATGAATGCCGTTTAAATGGTAAAAAAGTTTTGCACCTCAACTAACAATTTTTATGTATTTCTAGATGTTGACTATCTGTCCAGTCTTACTTTCAGTTAGCTCACTGTTTGTATGGTTAGTTGACGTGTTAAAGGGTAGAAAGAAGGAAAAACAAACCTATATCCTTAATTAAGACAAGGTAGTCCTTAGTTTTATTCCTCTGTAATATCTTTTAAACCCTAGATTGCTTCTTGAGTTACACTGGTTTTTACGTATACTTCAAGATACTCAAATGGGAATTTGGTGAAAGGAAGTTCCAATTGATCTGAATGTCCAGAGACTGTTGGGGTTTTTTTTATTTCTGTGCTTCAGGACAATGAGAAGCAAAATCATAGGTGATTGGAAAGGTTTGCTTTTTTTTTTGTTCAGAAAAAATTTAGACATCTGCTTACTTGGGTTAAGCATCAGCATTTTGCTATGGCTGAGGATCACAACATTGGAATTGGGCAATAATATACATACATGTTTTATATACTTTTGATTTGTGCGAGAGAACAGAATAGACTAAATGAAGCAGGTTTTTTTTTTTCTCGAAGCAATGTGTATAGTAAGGTGGGCAAGATTGTTTTGACTAATGCAGTAAACCTTATGTGTGTTGCTGATATCTGCTGTTCCATTATGCATCTCTGGCACAGGGTAGCTCCAACTTCAGTACCACACCTGATGTGGGCCACACTTGTGAGTCATTGCCTTTGCTCTGAACACACACACGCACTTCCCAAGATTTACATCAAAGATGTACAGCAGATAACTACATGCTCAGTGTCGAGATGAAATGAATCTAATAAGAATTAACAAAATGAAAGATTCATTGCTATTGTTCAGCATCTTACAGGTTTGAAGTAAATACTGGCAATGTATGTTTCAAACACTAAACAATTTAAGGCCTATAAATTGCTTACTGTCTTTTCCCTCCTGAGAATTGTAATGTTTTACCGTTTCCTATATCTCCATGAGAACAGGTTAAATCAACAGTTTTCTGCAAAGCTATGGAAAATCACCTGTCAGTTGTTTATTTGGTCTGGGAGTGGCATTCATGGGTCTAAGGTGAAAATCCATATATTATTTTGTGAAGCTCAACCTGCATCTCAATGGGATACAAGACCGCACATGCACAGCTGGTGCCCAGGTGATAGCCTGGATGAAAATTTGCTCTGTAATTAAGTTTTCATAACACAGTTGTGCTAAAATATGTTTTTGTTTCTCTTCTGTCCTGGCTTGCAATGAGTTCAGTGACCCTCTCCTGTCTGAGTAGTTGTTTTGTGAGATTGGAACAGATACTATTTCAGAAAGTCTATTATTTATTGTGATATAACTGGCTTGTACCATGAGTAAATTAAGTAGCTGTCATAGGAAGCCCATAAATATGAATGCTTTTCCAGCTGCTTTTCCATTAAACTCTGTTAGCTGAATGAAATTAGTAAATAATTATGTTGGTGGGGAATCTGCTATATCCATGTGCTGTGTAACATCTCAGCTTTACAATGCAGCTTAATTTTTTCTATAGACCAAATTAGTTTTAGCGTAATCTAAATTGCAAATTGGCCAATTTGCATTAAAACTATGCTTTCTTGTTCAGATTTGTCAACACCTCTTTTTTAAAGTCTTTAACATTAAGCATGGGTGGGTAAGACCATCTGTTTATGGAGCTTGCCTGCAGCTCCATTACTTAACACGAGACAGGTTACAGCTGTTTAATTGTTATCATGTTGAACGATTATCTTTCAGTCCAAAATTAATATTTATCTATGTATGTGTGGAAAGCATATCGTTAAACATAAGTGATCTAAATGTGGATTAATGTCATTAAGCATTCATATTAATCCCTCAGGAGGGCTAAAGTTAGCATCATGGTACTTTCATGCTACTTTTGAGTGCTGCGTGAGGCTACTTTACCTGGTACACAGAACTGAAATTCAAATCCAGTAGTGGTCCGCTGTAGAAGTGCACAGTTTGTAATGTGTTTATATTCCAGTGAGAATTGGGATCTAATTGGTTTATCATCTAAGAATTTCCCCTAAAGTTTAGTTGAGAAAAAAATAACAAGGGACAGCAAAGTATTTATTTTAACCTTTTTCTTTGCATGGAAAAACACTAACATGACATTCAAACCAATCAAACCAAAAGTAAATTTTCTTCAGCAAGAAATGTCTTGTTTCAGCCATTTTAGCCGTAAAAACAGGAAAGTCATCTGGTTTAAATATTCAGAATTATGAAAACAATAAATAACATCTAGAGCACACTCCCATAAGTGTGTTTCTCTGTCCTGGTGACTGATTAAAGTCATTTTCTGGCTAGGGACAAACATGAAGGCTGTGTGCTAGTTTTCTATGTGACCGTGAGCAGTAGAAGCTCAGAAGTACTGCTAGTGTTGAGGAATGCTAAGTAGTAATCTCCTCCACTAAGTTATATGGCCTGCACCTGCTCTCTTCAACACGTTTAGCTTAGGGCTTCTTATAATACAG
>VYZV01045899.1:0-13378 GCA_013401275.1 Pandion haliaetus
ATGCTGTACTTCATATTTCTTTACTTGGTGTGCAAGGGCATGGCTTGATATCCCCCTTCCCTCATTATTTAAATAAAACTCATTTATTCCAAAGCAAAAAATTGTACCAGTGATATAATAATATGTACCTATGTATTATTACTAGCTTCCTTGATACTGGCCTCCTCGATCTATAAAATCATATAGAGATGCATATATGCCATCAATATATTTTACCGGAGGACACTTGGGTTACAGAGTACCAGGAACAGGAGACTTCTGAAACAATGTAGGCTATATTTTTTTCGGTGATGTGAATTAATCTTTCTCCATTTAATGGGAGATTAGGTGTTTTACATCAGCTTAGTATCTATACATTAACTTAAAGCTTTCATAAAGGAAGCGCTGATATTATTTTAAGAACATACTAGTAAGGCATAGGAGGGTCTATTTAGTAGAATTGTTAAAACATAACAGGTGGCATGGGGAGAAATAATTGATCTAAAAGTGCTGCTTGTCAATTTTGTCTTTCTTTGCAATGTTTCTTTAAGATTTAGAAAGAGGCGAGTAAGATTTTGTAATCACAAATTTTTGGAACTGCTTGTTGCAGTCACAGGACTATTTAAGATAATCAGTTAGAAGTATAACAAAGGAATATATGATAAGCTGCTCATTTGCAAGACAAATACAGAACTACAAATTGTGTCCGTGGAGTACCTTGAAACATTTTCATGAATTAGATCCATATAACTGTAGGTTTCTAAGAAATAAATGATCACAACAAAAACCTTAGGCAATTATTTATGTGGTTGATGGCTTGCTATTATTTATAAATCCTGTTTGGTCATTCAGTGTATACTTTGTGGATTTAAAAATTATTTAGTAGTGAAGTCAAACATCTTTTATGGCCCCCACTAAATACATGGAGAAACAAAATTCTGAAATGAATTGTCCAAGGAAGTTTCTACAGCAGGTCAATAGCAGAATGAGAGAACTTCAGATTGCACTTTTAAAATAAAGGGAGAGTATTCTTCCTGTAAGTTTTCAAAGTTAGTTATTTTCTTATTTATCCCCTCCCCCCAATAAATGCAGAATATCAAACTCTTTATAAAAACTTTATGTAGTGTTGCTCAAATGAGCCAGCTGTGAACATACAATTCTGAATCATCAATAAGGACATCAAAGCAGCAGGCCAGTTGTGGGATCAGATATTAAAAGTTATCTAAAGGCAAACTTAATTTTATGCCCCCAAATTGTCATGTGATTTCTATTAAGAGAAAGAAATGCTCAGATGATAAAACAGGATCTTCAAAAATCTGTCGCAAATCCAAATACGTGTACATGTTTCATTAAGTTTTACTTAAAATTGTAAAGCTTTATCTATTAGTCTCATAGGCTGTATTACATAATCCTGATTGTAATTCTGGGAAGTTTAAAACCTTAAATTGAACTTTAACGTGGGGGGTGGGGGGAAGCCTAAACATGCGTGTTTGGAAAATAACAGTTGGGATTTGTGAAAGTTTTAATTATGTACATCTCTATGTTCCTGCCTGGATTCTGCCGCCCTCATATCACTGGATTCCGTATTCTTTCAGGACTTGCAATAAACTGTCTGGGTGCCCAGACTAGTGAAAAGATGAGTTTTTACATGCTCTTACTATAATATTTTTTGAAACAAAACTTCTGTTACCTGTTGACTGAACAACCTTATGTACAAAAGACAAAAGTTCTCCCAGCCCAGCAATCTCACTTAGGCTTTCATGGATGATTTACTAAGATAAGGTGGTTCAGGTCACAGAATAGAGGGTCTTGATACATTACATAGTTTATTCTTCTACTTTTGGTTTTGACTGGACTGGTAACCATTAAATGTTGTGAAGCAGAGGATGGAGATCTGATATTCCCAGTAAACTATGGTACTTAAACAGTCTCCAGGGTTGACTATCAAAAATATCAGCGACAATGCCATAATTTCTTAATTTTTGCAGACACTAGAATTGGAGCTAAATGGTTCCTTTTGTTTCCGTTACCCTTTCTGTAGATGGTTAATGCATTTTGAGCTTCCATGTACTGTGCCTTGAAAAAAAAACACAAAACAACCTGAATGGTCTGCTTAGATAATGATTTGGCTCTCATCAATGAGTGATGTGTTTTAAACAGCTTAGAGTGCTTTGAAGAAACTTTATAAGAAGATTCTGTTTTCAATGGCTAGATGTGTAGGTTTTATTAGGATTTTGCATAGTTCTAGTATGGGAAAAATAAAGTTAGAAACCTTTCATGGAGTACACTTTCTAAATTGCTTGCTCTTCAAATGGCTGCCCAGGAGTAGGCATCGTATTAAAAGCTAGTGCAACACAGAAAATTTTTTCCAAGGTATTTACAGATGACTGAAGGTACTAATAAAAATTTCTACAATAGTGTCTCGGCACTTTAATTTCCACTGTTTTTCAGGTGGAATTATAGAAATAAGTGGTTTCAAAAATCATGTGTTCAACATGCTTTTGTGACCCTTAGGCACCTGTGTTAATGTCTTTCCTTTCCTTTTTCCTTTCCCTAGTTCTTAGACAGCCTTTGGTTCTGTTTTTCTGATGTCTTAACTTTCAGTTTCTGAATGTTGTCATAATGTTAGTCTCCTTGGACAGCTAGAGGGCTGGCTAAGTAGTGCACTGCTAGGGTTCAGACTAGGAACTGAGAACGATGGAACTAGAAGGATCTTTGTACATGCTGCAGATAAGCCTAATGTGTTCTGCTTATTTAAAAGCAAAGCAACAACGACCTCCCCCTCCCCCTCTGGCCCCAATTTATGGTTCATGTTTAGATCCCCGGTAGACTATAAGATAATTAATTTTCTCAACTTATGTGGCTTTGTACTCGTGTATAAAGGAATGCACAACTATACCATCTTTCAGCTGGCTTACGAGTTTAGCTTACCAGAAAAATGTCAGGGGACAGAAGGACGCACTTTATAATGGAAAAAACAGTCAATGGGGATGTTACGGGTTTGTGTGGCGCGGTTTTCTTCGGTGGCAGGGGAGGGGGGCTGCAGAGGCGGCCCCTTTAAGAAGTTGCTGGAAGAATTCGCTGCCCCAAAATGTCGGACCCACGTGCCAAAATGTCGGACCCGCCTCTAGGCGGGGAGTGACGGTGGTAGCGCCTCTGGGAAACATATTTAAGAAGGGGAACCGGTAGTGTGGGGGGGGAAACCTGAGAGGAACATCTCTGCCGATACTGGAATCATGGAAGTGGAGGGGGAGGAGGAGGAGCCTGAGGAGGCTGATGGCCCTGCAGCCCATGGGGGTGAACGGTGGAGCAGAGGCTCCCGAAGGTGGCCGTAACCCCATGGTAAAAACCGCGCTGAAGCAGTGTGAGACGGGAGAGCAGCCCGCGGAAAGGACCCGCGCCAGGGGAGTTCGGGAAGAACTGAAGCCCGCGGAAAGGACCCGCGCCAGGGGAGTTCGGGAAGAACTGAAGCCCGCGGAAAGGATCCGCGCCAGGGAAGTTTGTGAGGAACTGCAGCCCGCGGAAAGGAACCACGTTGGAGCAGGGAACGAGAGAGGAATCTTCCCCCTGAGGAAAGAAGCGGCAACGACGATGTGTGGCGAGCTGACTCAACCCCCATCCCCTGTTCCCCTGCGCCGCCGGGGGGAGGAGGTAGAAAGCACCGGGAATGGAGCTGAGCCGGGAAGGCGGGAGGGGTGGGGGGAGGTTGTTCTGATGTTTGGTTTCCCTTCCTAATACCCTTGTGTTTTGTTTCTGTTTTGATTTGTAGTAAATTAAATTGATTTTGTTTTTTTTCCCAAGTTGAGCCTGTCTTTTGCCCGTGACCATAAGTGGGGAGTGATCCCTCCCAGTCCTTGTCTCGACCCACAAGCCTGCCTTTGTTTTTTTTTTTCTCCTCATCCCAACGTGGCCAGGCGAGGGGGTAGGGGGTGAGTGAGCGGCTTCGTGGTGCTTTGTTACTGACTGAGCTGACCTGAAACCACGACAGGGGAGTATTAGGGAGAGTGACAGTTAAGATTGCTTTAATTTATCCTTTCTTCTCTATGATCCTGCATGCTATGGAGACAGTAAGGGAAGGGTGGATGTTGTCTGTTCTTCCATGGACTGGGACCTTTTGTGTCAAAGCTATACAGCATCACTCTTGTCACTGCTTGTGCTGTCTCTGAATTTGCCATGTAGCCTGCAAATAACCAGCCAAGCAAAGGAAATTCTTGTGTTTGAGCTACTTGTTTTAAGCTGGAGGTTTGCTGGAACTTACGAGTGGGTATGATTTATGCACATTTTAGTGCACATCCTAGGTAGGTGTATTATATTGGATCTAAGGAAGGAACAGTTCAAATAGGTACCAAGGAACAGAGCAAGTAGATACAATATTTAAAATAAGGTGTGCAAGATAATGTACATGGTTTGTGTTCAGCCAGTTTCTAGGGATTACTATTGCATTTATTTGCAGATATGTACTATACTATACTAGGAATTAGATAAACATAAAATTTATCTTCAGACAATACCCCTCTAGGTAGAAATAATTTTAATTATTCAATATTGACATTTATTTTTAACAAAGTCAATTTATTCCAGTATTGTTAGAAATTTGTTAACTGCCTATAAATCATTGCTACATAATGTTGTTGTTGAAATTTGTAAGTATATTAATCATTTAGCTGGGTAATTGATTGTAATAATCTGATGCTACTAAGGAAACTTACTACTTGATTTTTCCGGCTATTATTTTTTATAGTAAATTATTTTGGAAGGGTGGTCACTCAGATCTGAGATATAACTGTGGTTTGCTTTAATTTGAGTTCCACTTTGGGAGTAAAACATTTGTATTCTGTGGAGTTATTTTATGTGTTTTGGTTGATTGGTTTTAGATTAGTCATTTAATGAGAATGGAGTGTGTTTGGAGAACTGTAGTGCTGCTGTCAGTTTATAAAGGCTGTGCAGTTCTGGAATGAAACCAGTTTCTGAGTTCTTTTAACAGGAATGGTATTGGTACAAGCACAATTTCTTCAGATAAAAAAAAGAAGAGTCGAACATCAAATCAAATATGCTAGTATGCCCACTGAGCAATTGGTGTATGGTTTTTCATCTAAACATATTAGTTGCTTCCAAAAAAAAAAAAAACCCAGCCAACCAACAAAACCCTTAAAGAACCCCTAGGTAACTTGAAAAAAATTGACTGGTGTTTGTGAGGAAGTTACTGGACTGGTGTAACAAACCTGTGGTGAAGCGAAAGTACTTTTGTTTCTTTTTTCCTTGAGTCAAGAGCTCACTTATGGTGTAAGAGTGAAAAGCTATATGTGTGGAGATCTTTTCCATGCTTTTTTGTTTGTTTGTTTTTGTTAAATGTAAGTTATATTTAATCATGGTAGAAGGAAAGTTGTATGAAAGCTATGACTGTCTAAATTAGCACGCATAGTTAAATAATCAGGTTTTGACATTTTGTTTTCTGCAGAAATAACTACTGTTTTAAGTTCTCTGTCTGTAACTAGTGGCATTATTTATGTAAGGATTTAAGATCATAACGACAGCTACTTGAACATATTATGTCTAAAACAGGATTCAGTGACCTCATGTGGCTCAGCTGTTGGTCTGAATGCTTTACTCTGCCATCAGAAGGGGCAGATAGAATGGTGGTTGCCAGTCAATCATAGAATCTGGTCAGTCATAGCATTTCATTAGCCAGGGCAGACATGCTGTCGTGGTTTAACCCCAGCCAGCAACTAAGCACCATGCAGCTGCTCACTCACTCCCCCTCCTCAATTGGACAGGGGAGAGAAAATAAAACAAAAGGCTTGTGTGTTGAGATAAGGACAGGGAGAGATCACTCAACCAATTACTGTCATGGGCAAAACAGACTCGACTTGGTGAAAATTAACTTAATTTATTGCCAATCAACCCAGAGTAGGGTAATGAGAAATAAACCCAAATCTTAGAACACCTTCCCCCCACCCCTCCCATCTTCCTGGCACAGCTTCACCCCTGAATTCTCTACCTACTCCCCGCCTCAGCGGTGCATGGGGAGGGGGAATGGAGGTTACAGTCAGTTCATCACATTTTGTCTTTGCCGCTCCACCCTCTTCAGGGGCAGGACCCCTCACACTCTTCCCCTGCTCCAGTGTGGGCTCCTCTCTCCACAGGTCCACAGGTCCTGCCAGGAGCCTGCTCCAGTGCGGGCTTCCCACGGGGTCACAGCCTCCTTCAGGCATCCACCTGCTCCGGTGTGAGGTCCTCCATGGACTGCAGGTGGCTATCTGCTCCACTGTGGACCTCCATGGGCTGCAGGGGGACAGCCTGCCTCACCATGGTCTTCACCAGGGGCTGCAGGGGAATCTCTGCTCCGGTGCCTGGAGCATGTCCTCCCCCTCCTTCTTCACTGACCTTGGTGCCCGCAGAGTTGTTTCTCTTACATGTTCTCACTCCTCTCTCTGGCTGTGGTTTCTGTGCTGCAGCAACTTTTTTCTCTTCTTAAATCTGTTATCCCAGAGGTGCTACCACCGTCACTGATGGGCTTGGCCTTGGCCAGCGGTGGGTCCGTCTTGGAGCTGGCTGGCATTGGCTTTGTCGGACACAGGGAAATCTTCTAGCAGCTTCTCACAGAAGCCATCCCTGTAATCCTCCCGTCTACCAACACCTTGCCACACAAACCCAATACACATGCATAGTCAAGGGAAGTCAGAAAGACAGAAAACATACGATTTCACAACATCCTTTGTTACAGGTGTGGGAAGTTTAGTTGAATAACGGAAAGGTTCCCACATAAGAGCCACCTTTTTTGTGGAGTCTCCATTGTCACCATTATGGCTCTCCTTCACTGAAATGAAGTATTTAGAGGTGGATTCTTTTGCACTTGTATTTGTCCATTGGGAAGCAGTATGTATGTTTTCTTCCATATATTATCTGCAATGTAACTACCTGTCCTGGTTTCAGCTGGGATAGAGTTAATTGTCTTCCTAGTAGCTGGTATAGTGCTATGTTTTTGAGCTAGGTATGGGAAGAATGTTGAGTGAGCGGCTGCGTGGTGCTTAGTTGCTGGCTGGGGTTAAACCACGACACTACCAAACAGGTGCAATTTTTACAATAAAGGGAGTGGTTTTAGAATTGTTGGTATGACCATGAAGTTTTTATGTAAAATAAAAGATAGTGAATGTTCCTATTTTCAGAGTTCTTAAGCATTTTAAATGTTACTGGATAAATTTTGGAGAAGAAAATGGATTTACTATACCTTTATAATGAAGCGAGATGCAATACAGGCATGTTTCTTTTCTGCTCGCTAATAGTGGTGCACTTTAGTTTGCCTGTGGAGAGGTGATTTCTGTACTGGAAAGAATGATTCAACTTCTGTGTCTATTCAGTTTTCGTATTTGTGTCAGCTGTGATCTTAATTGGTACCTGAGAGTTGGTATTCTGTTTAAAACTTGCAACTTCTCTGTGAAAAAGAAGAAAAGAAAAAATAACAGTAAGGCCTGTGCCTCTTCACGAACCTGACCAATCATATCACTTACATAGTTGGGTCTTTGAAGTTATCAATGTGTGGACATTATATTTGCACTAATGGGAAAATTCATTATTAGTTTAACCACCTGCTGAAATCCAGTCACGTCAGAAAGTCTTTGTTAAGTGAAAGAGAGGTTGAATACACAATCCTCTGTAATCTGTATGTTTAAGTCTTGTGGTAAGTTGAACTCAGTGGGACAACTTATGCATGGAAGAGCTTGTGTAATTGATTGCAGGACCAGGTCATTATTCTGTGAGAGCTATGAATCATATAATCTTGTATTCTTTATTTCCCTTAAATTTCATTTACCATTTGTAGCTCGATTTGCACCCAAAATTCAAAGGCAAAGGCAGAATTTTGAATAAGAAAAATGCCCCAGGTAATAACATGCAAGACTAAAATGTGAAATATTTGTGGATATGAAATGCTCACTTAACACTTTCAGTATATGGTAGTAAAGCTGCTTAAAATGTCTGAATTAAACTTAACCATGATAAATTGTGTTGAAGGATTGTATTTTTTCTTACATTTTTCTGAGAAACAACACCTGAAGAAATGATTCTTTTGATTTACTTTGCCTTCATAATTACACAGTTGAAGAATTTGTTATTTTAGAAATCAAATGAATGAGTTGCAAAACTGTGAACTAGATCAACTATACAGAACGTATTCTTAATACACAGAATTAGGCAAATTGTAAATGAAATCTTAGACTACTAGTAATATGTATGGCAGCCTAATAGTTACTATCTGTCAAGATGAAATGTGTTCTTTTAATATTGAAACAATCAGAATGTTACAGTAGTCTAAGATCTCTATAATCTTTAGTTTTTCATGCTTCTTTTAATTAAGAAGAACATGTGCAAAATTACTGGAGAGCTATGTATATGTTTATTATCCAAGTTGCTAGTGACTGATCAAGCAATAAAATAAAATCTGATAAGGAGCCAGCATAAATAACTTTGCCTTGAAAAAAATGTTCATTGGGATTGTTTGCCATTGTCTGGTTGTGATTTCATTCTTCTTGGCAGTAACACTTTAAAATATATTTGTCAATGAATATATGGTGTGGCCTTTATTTGCATCCATAATACAAACTCTGAGTGTAGTTTTGAGGAGGTTTGAATGTTTTTTCACCTCCTTCTGAGTAGTTATATTTATTCAGTGATGTGTCCATGCTGATTTTAGATTTTCAAATATAAAAATGCAGGGATACATTTCCTTTGCAAAAGGTAATTGTCAGACCTATATACTTATTTAGTAGTGTTCTTTTTGAGCTGAAAACTTCAATAGAATTGTGAATCTTTGAATTGGTTGGCTTCCCAGTAAGTGAGTTTTTTCTGACTTTTTCTTTAGAAGTGTGGCATTCTTAGCATATTTAGAAATCTGAACCAGCCATTTCACTAGTCTTACCTTGAAACTACAGAACATGGAAGAGGTGGATCTTTTGGATGGTTTCAGGCTTCATAGTATCTCTTGCTTCTGTTATTTTTACACCAGTAGAATTCTTGCAAATGGGCTTGAAATCCTCACTAGTTGAGGAACTCAGATTTAAGTGTCCAGGCTTACATATTTGCATTTATTTTCCAATGCAGACAACTTAGTTTATCTACGGTAGGTTCAACTGAATTCAACAGTCATAGACATCATTTTAGTTGCAGGACAATGTGGAGACCCCTGGTGATGTTAGAGAGATGTAGAAGTTTGTTTAGAAGTAGAGTTTATTAATTATTGTAGCTGTTATCTGTTTGTCTGTATGTTGTCAAGTGGGCACGCATATATCAATTATCAAATAGGAAGAGCTGGATACTGAACAGCCCAGAATTTGGGAGTGGGAACAAGCTGTTTAGTGATGCTGAAGTAACAAATGAAATTTCAGTCGGATTTTATGTAAGTGTCCACTGGTTCTTTTGGTATTCTTTGCATTGGGAAAAGGTAGCTTTCAGCCAAACTTTTGTGAGTTGTGATGCACCTATGCATGGCTTACTGCTTGTTAAGAGTGCAACATACGTGGTCAATGTTGGTCACCACAGTGAGCAAGCCAACTACCAAGCTTTCATTCAGATTGTGTTTGATGATATATTGAAACACCGTGGCTGTTAGCCTCAGTATTGAGTTGTCATTTCCCTTTTCTAGCTCATTAGTAAGAGCAATTTAGTCCCAAAGAGAAGACTGTTGCACCAGGTTGTATGGTGTAGATTTTCCCTGATCTAAACATGTAAGTTCTGTGTAGCTGACCTACTTCTACTAGATAATTTATTTTCTCTTTTTCTTAAAACTCCTTTATAGATTCTGATCATTAAGTTATATGCAAGGTTATATTTGTTCTACAGGAAAGCTAAGTAAATAAATAGGTAAAGCTATCCTGATGACAAAAACTAAGTTTAAAAGTATTTTGTGAATGAAATGAATTGCATCAAGTAAATAAAATGTACTCTGCCCATTTAGCATAGATGTTCTGTCACCAAGATAAATGTACTAGCTATTATAAGTATCTGTGTGCCTGAAATGCATAACAACATAATTACTTTGCCAGCAAAATGCTAACCTGCTTTAATCATTCTGTTCACAGAATAATGTGAAGTGATTTAGTGGGTAGAATGGATCCACTTACAAATTGTTTTATGGTCATAATGCAGTCCCTTTGTAGAATGTAAATTGATGATGATAATTTTATGGGCAAATGATTTTTCAATTAAAATGTCTTTTCACAGACAAAATGGGAATGTTGCAAACTGTTCCAAATAACAGTATGTCAGGTTGAAGGCGTACAGGGCTGTCAAATTTATCCACCAGAGCCTCAGCTGAAAGAACTGCTATGTTAAAAATGTGATTTATTTTAGTCAAGTTTGTAATTTCTTTCCATTACATGTGCAAAGTACCTTTATTTGGTCCCAATGACATAATAACCAGCATAAGAATTTACCATATAAATAGTAGCAACTAACATTTCTTGTCCTGTTTAACTCTTTTATCTATTAATAACTTACGTTTTAGTAATTATTTTCAGCTAACTATACACTGTTACCTTTATTACAATAATTACAATGTCTGTGAGGATCAGAATAAATCACTGCAGTACAGTCATCTTTAATTTTAGAATTGTGATAAGGAAAGAAACTATATTGCCCAGCCTAACTAGAGTAACTCCTTCTCAGCATAGGAGGGCACTCTGATTATTGCTGTATCATTATTATTTTCTAAGCTGTTTATATAACACCTGTGATGTATTACTAAGTAAAAATGACTTCAGCCTTTGATAGCTTCTGCTACTGCACATAAATGCTTTTTTCCTTCTTAGTGGTAGGTCAGTTTAAGAAGTACTTGTGTGGAAACTCTTTTAAAGAGCTATTAACTGGAAGATCATTAACACATTATCAAAATGCTCTAAATGCTGTACATAATATCTTATTTCAGTAAGTCTGTTACCCAGAGATCAGTTTTTTTCCCCTTTGATGTAGCCAAAAATATTACCTTCTTTAAATTTTATTCTTTTTTTTTATTTATAAAACTGGAATAAGTGGCTTCTTCATTGCACAAAGGAAGATGAGATTTATAACTTTATTGACCCCCCCCAAGTATTTTTCTACTTCAGCTTGCTAGTGCTACTCTAGTCTCAGTCTATTATCCTGTTCTATTATTCATTTTTGCATTCACAAAACATGTATTTTGAGGAAGATACACTTTTTAATAAGCTGTATAAGACTTGTACTTTTTCTCCTTTATCAAAGTGTAATCATAATTCAGATACAAATTTACCAGAAATGCAGGACTTACTTTCAGTTTTCTTCCAAGAAAAACTAATAATTCTGTATGCACAGTAAACTTTTTTTACTCATTTGTTCTAGCACAATGACATCACTGGGGACACATCAGTAAAAAAGTTTACGAAATGGCCCTTTGTAAACTACATGTGTTTTTTAGTACTGATTTTACTCTGGTTCAGAGTTTTTCAGAAAGAGAAAACTGATTTTGAAGTTGCCATTTTGAAGTTACTTTTATGAAGGTTTACTAGTTCCCCCCCTGCCCAACGTTTTATGCATTAAAATAAAGGTTAACGTTATTTTTTTGTCAATTCTGAGGATTTATGACTTAAGACACATCCCTTTTCACATGGTTGTCATATTTTAATAAAAATTTCCATTAGAAAGAATGTCCATTAAAAATGGAAATGTTTTGTCAGCTCTTATTTCCAATGTGTACTAAAAGTAATTTCAGAGTTTTTCTCCAAAGTTCTTTCGTTCTGCATGGCAGCATAATTAGACATCTCATATTTTTTTTAGAGGTGATACTGAATCTCCTGCATGAAAGCGCCAAGAATGTAAAGAACAGATCTTACAAATTACTATGCTGATAAGTAAAGCTGAAGAATTACAAAGAAAATGTCCGCTGAAACCACTAGCGTATTCAAAAAGATCCAGAAGTCTACGTTTTCCTTACCTGCCCTGATGTATTATTCACATGGCAGCTTCAAGGAAAAAAAATGGAGCATCTATTTTTTTCATTCTCATCTCCTTTTATTTTTTTTACATTCCCGATGATAGAATCTTAAAGGTCTCCTATTTGGTCTCTGGATACTGAGGTTAGACAAAATGTAAGTGGGTGATACAGCAGTGAGCAATGATGGTCATTTGGTGGTTTGAGAGATTTTTGGCCAAAATGGAGGCCAGGGCTTAAACTGACTTGTGTGCATGCTTCAAACCTAGAAGCTAACCAACCTTACAAAATTCATTAAAAAAGCTATCCATATTAAAATAGAATTAGAGAACTGATCCATGGGAAGTGATCCCTTGTGACCCCATGACCCTGGTGTGTTGGAATGATTGTGTGATTCACATCAATGTTTTGCAGTCACAAATAAAGAGGGAACGTCCTCTGCATTAGAATGAGTGATAGCTGCAGGGTGCTAGAAGGCAGACTATAGTTCAGTTCAGTTGTTTAAACTCTCAAAGTTCAAAAGGGTCTAAGATTCTTGTATTAGAAGATCAGTACTGAGCATCGCATTCACAGTACTGTTTATTCTCACTGGAGGACTCTTGAGATTTGACTGAAAAGTCTTGTTTCTAGCTTGTTTGGTTTTTTCCCCTTCTGTTTATGTTTACAGATGGCTTATTATGATAAAGGCCCTTTGCTAGTCTCTTGCCTTTCAATTAGTATTTTACAGTTGTTTCTTCATTTCAGTTTTCAAGCCTTTCATAAGGTTTAATGAGATAATTGTTACAGTGGGATCAGGCAATGATGCAGCTATGCTTGCGATACATGTACATTAATGTTTCAGGTTTTCTCAGGTCTCTCTTGATAGTCCTCATTTACTGAATTTTAGATTGAACCATGAAGCGGTCTTAGAGAGCACAAACTGAACTCTTTATTTTTAGATTAAACTAAGCCAGAATATTTGTTCTGAGAGCATACCTAGTATACTCTCTCCACTAAGGGAATGTCGATCTGTGGCATCAGACTATAGCTGTCCTGAAGTTAGACCTTATGGTTGCATGGTACACCTATAGTGTGGAAACATCAGTTGCTTCATTCTACAGCCCACTTGTTTTTAAGAGTAGTATCTGCTAGTGTACATATAGCCATACACCTTCTCTATGGGTTTCACTTTAAGATGGAAACAGGTATTATTTGCATGAGTAACTACTACTTTTATGGAACAAAGTGATAATGTTGGATGAGCCTGAAATCATGGTTTTGTTCCTCTCAGTTGGAATTCATTTTCTTGACCTTTAAATCTTTGATTGCATTTCACTTTTTCCGCTTGCACTGTTTTCCACCTTTTACAAATACCCATCTCATACATCCACTTAATAGAACAGAGCTTCAAAACTTGAAATTTGATATCATGCTACCTCTTTAAATGGCTCAGAAGAGCTTCATATAGGGACATTATTAGGT
>VYZV01045902.1:1948-13019 GCA_013401275.1 Pandion haliaetus
CAATCCCAGCAGGAGCATGGAGAGGCAAAGCTGAAGGAGGGAATAGCTTGGGGGGCAGAGTGGGGATGAATATGGAAACCAGCAGCGAGACACGAATCTAAGGTATAGGGGCTAGTAGGCACGTAAATGGTCTCTGTAAATCTGAAAAATAATTAAAGAATCTTTGAAACTCATTAGTACACTACGAGTCGTTCTACTTGAATAGTAACTTGTATATATTTGGGAATAATGACCGCTGTGACAGCATGCTACTCTGTACTGCTGCAGGGTAACTGGTGTATAAACAACTGCTCACAGTGAAATTAAAAAGGCAATAAAACATTTTAAAGTGGGACAATAATCTATTTAAGTCCTAGATTTGATCAACTGATTTTATAGGCAGATTTTTGAAAATTCATTAATCTCTTCTTATGGTATCATTATAAGTCATATGTAATGGCTTTAATACCACAGATACGTTTGTGTCTTAAGATGTTTAGATTTAAGTCTAAATGTCCTGCTTCTTTTGTGATAGTAGTTTTGGGACCTATAACATTTTTTGTGTGAGTTTATTATACTGAAATATTCTCTGTTTTAATTTTCAGTTACATTTCTTGACTGGCAAAATACCCTACCACTTAATGCTAGACTTGTATCTTCCATACTTAGCCAGCATGCATGTGTGATGTATATATTACATTTGCAGAAAGAAATATGTATGAATGCACTTATTGTTATTAAAAATATCAGTAATATCATCCTAAAAGCATTTTCTTTTTTTTTTTTTCTGTGAAACATGGCTTAAATTACTGCAATTAATGTATGTATTCTACAAATAATGTTTTTTTCTGTTCATTGAGTTTGACAGGTTTAGGTCTTTAAACAAAGTGTCAGTTTAATAAAAGTAACTGATTATGGAATGTCTCATATTTAAAAAAAATTAGTGTTTTAGTCTAACGTACTTTAATTACATCTGTCAAAATTACATACTTTTTCACAAGCTTAATAGACATAATCTTATTGTCGTTATTCATTATTAACTTCATTGTCTAAGCACTTCAAGTTCTTTATCAAAAGGAGCAAGTACCAGGAGTAAGTACTATACAGAAATAAAAAGGTATTGACTGTGTCTCGAAGAGATTACAAGTTGAATGTAAAATGAGACAAAAATGATTACAAGGCAGTTCAAATGGAAGGAGGAAAGTATGGGCCAGTATCGCAACACAAGAGAAGATCAGCAATTTCCAAGCCTATCTGGTTTTGTAGGTATAATAGCTATTTTTTTATTAAGTGTTGTTCTTCCTTGATGCAGTTTGTCTTTGGAGGATTCTTAATTCTTCCTAAGAGTTTGTCACTGGTTCCATTTGGGTCCAGATGCCAGCAGGCTTTTTATTTTAATTTTAATTTAATGCAGTTCAGTAAATCAAGAGTTTCAGAGAGTGGCATGCAAAATAATGTAGCCTGGTTTTTAAGGTTTGATCACCAATGTAAATTTTCTGGTTTGGGGTGCCAAAGTTCTCAAACAGAAACTGCTCTAATGCTACGGTGGGGGAAAAAGGTAATTCCAAATGTTGCATAACAACAATTAATTACCTTTAGCAGTTACTGACCATCACTGGAACTCTAGCTGGGTGAATGCATTTTTGGGAGCCGCGTGAGAGGAATCTTTCACCCCTTCTCTTCTTGTAGATTTTGCACAAGGGCATGACAAGGTTGCAGTCCCTTCTTTTTGGAAACGGAAGGGACAGATCTCTTTCTAGCTCAGAAGTGATCAGCCAGCTTCAGCTTGAACAGGAGCTGAATGCCAAAGAAAATCTAACATTGGTGGACATCATAGAGTACAGATATTTTTGTAGTGTTTATTTGTTAGCAGAAGTCAGCGTTTGTCCTTTTTAAGGACACTTTTTCATGGCACATGGATTTTACCAGCTGACAATGAGACCTTTTTTTTTTTTCGTTCTTCAATTTAGAGTATTTCCTTTTACTTTTGGAAATATTTGTGTTTCAATAAAAGCCGAGTGACACCGGGCTTCCTCTCTTCTGTATGGCTTCTTCAGTAAGCATGTTTTGTAGTTAAATCCTAGATGGCATGTTTTTCACCCCTGAAATCAAATGAATGGTTTTTATGCTTAAGTAGATGTATTCAGAAAATATAAGGCAAACAGAGTTCACACAAGTGAAAAGTAGACATTTTTTTCACAGATATGACTTACAGTATATGAATTTATATTCTTGGATCAAAATGAGTGCAAAATTGAGAGAGAGATGTACATTTTAAGTCTGTGCATGCTTCTCATATGTCTTTGTAGTCATGTTCCCTCTTATGGAGACATATGGCTCTTCTTCCCTTAAGTTCCTGCAACACTTTAGTATGTTATCTATTGTCATTTTTATTTGTGTTCAAGTATTTAATAATTTTTATTTTCCACTGCTAAACTGTTGCAAGCCTCCCCTTTTTTCCCTTTTACTACACATCTGTATTTCTTTCTCCTATTTTCTGCAGCTTTCCGATAGGCCTGTGCATTCCTTCTCTTTTCCACCTTATCTTTCTTACCACGTTTCTCATCTTCTTGTTGTTTGGTCAAGCACTGTTGGGATTAGCATTCACTGTAAGAGAATCCATGATTTACATATAAAATGAAACCTCAGCAAAGAACTAGAGGTGGCAGTAGAAGGCCTATTAGAAAAGGAGGGATTGCAGGGGACTTGCCCATCTCTGGTAGGAGGCAGCTGTGATAGGAAAAGGAATCACAAAAGCGAATTTCAGGTGCAGTTTTTCCTCAGAAATTACTTTTGCATTCCATGGTTTTTGTGCTTCATAATTGTAAGTTGTTGAATATGCACCCATAATGCATTTTATTACACAAAGAAGAAGAGCAGAGTCTTGAAAATCAAAGTAAGTATGTTTGAATTAGTAAGATTCTGTTGCTGGCACAAGGTAAAGCATTTTTTACTCATATATGATACATAGTGTATGTTGCAGTATATGAGAACTGGCATATATATTTCGAGATGTACTATATCGTAAGCTGTAAGAAACTTGAGTCACTGAAATAACTATTTGGGAGTCAGTAGAAGCAGTCAGCTAAGCAAAACTGTTCAGGCAAGGATTTATGAAAGGGGCTAAAGGCACCTCTTGCCCCTTCCTGTACACCATAGCAGCTGCCCAGTGCGCCTGTCCGTGATGATGGAGTCCGAGTCCTATGGCAGTTGGGCAGTTATCCCTTTTCTGATTGAACTGCACTTCAGTTGTACTTCTTGAGATTTCTTCATCCGAGAGAAAAGTAATATGCATGGGTTACAAGGGATTATTTAAGGATTTGATTCTCTAACAATGAGGGGAAAAAAAAGCATGTGTAGCAAGTACTGATCTAGTAAAATATTTACAGACTGCTAGAGCTGTATCCATTGGATTACTGGTCTGCTGGTGGGCTGTTTTATTAGTTATTTTTGATGAGTGTTTTGAGATATGGATTGGGCTTCAGCTTACTTAACCCAATTTTGGAAGCTTTCATAGAGGCCATAGGGTAACATTGTTATGAGAAACCTTAAAAGAAAAAAAAAATCTGTTGAATACATAGGTAACTGTAGAAAGTAATTATTACTAGGTGAGTGCAATTTTCATGGCTTTTTGTTAAAATATGACTATTTAAATCTCCATGAATTTGCTTGGCTAGATCTGACCCTTATGTTGTTGTAATGTAATTTTTGTATTTAAAAGAATACATTACTTTCTTACTAATGGATTGTCAGGTAGACATCTTGATTAAATGATTTCAAATAGGTGATGCAGGGGAAGCAGAGGTACTTATCAGTTAAGACTAGCCTGGCTTTACTTTGAATTTTCAGAATGTAGTCCATTTTCACAGTACTTGCCAAAGAAAGGAGAGCAATTAGTCTTGCTTTCCTGTTTAAAACTGTGATTCACACCATAATGTATGCTGTGAGGTTAGTAATTAGTATTGCAAAGTGTAACTAATGTAAGTCATTTATGAAGAGGTAGATCAGTAATGCAGCCAAGGTTCTCTTGAAGTTAAAGGAAGGACTGAAGAAAGAAATTGGATGTTTCTTCTACTACATACATTTATGCTAAATCAATAGCTGTCACCACCTGAAGTTTTGGAAAGCTTGAAACACTGATATCCTCAAAGGCAAAGAATAAAGAGCATGAGAGACTATTTTACTGTTCCATCAGAAAATAAGATGTAAAAATTCTCTCACAGGTTTTTGTTCTTTTTTTTTTGGTCATTCATAGTTGATGTGAACTGTAGATTTTATAAAATATTACATGTCAAAAGTTCTAATGTTCCATTGTTTATAATATACAAAAAGTTAAAGAAAAATAATATTCAGCTATGAGAGAACTATTCCTTAAACAATAAAGTAAATCAGAATTAGCTGCCATTGAATGCCTGTTTTCAGAAACTTCTCTCAGTCTTTACAGATGTATCAACTGCAAGAAAATGCATTGAGTTTTATGGTCAGCTTAGAAGAATTTTTATAAGACTTTTTATATTATGTAATTATTATTAATTCTTATTTTAGAAGATTTTTTATATTTTTATGGTCAGCTTAGAATTTTTATAAGAAATATTTGTATCTGGTGATAGTATACTTATTTTCTGTGTTTTACTTTATATAGATTTTTACTTACATTTATTTATTTGTACTATTTTATTTAACACAATCCATTCATTACTTCATTGATTGATATTTTTTTTAAATTTCTCTAAGTTTCATAGTCACAGTGGAATACATACAGCTTTTACAGCTATAACCAGTGCAAGCTTCTGAAACAGTGTTGATCAAGTTTGTGTTGAACGTTACTTAATGAAAAGTTGACTTTGATGCAGAAGACCATTAAACTTATAAAGTGACTCAGAAATAAGAAATAGTGGCAGGATCAACTACAACCTTAATCTGCGAGTGTTTAAACCACTGAGAGCTTCGACTTTTGACTAATATATGGTAATAATAGAAAATCCAGTTTTTAGAAACACGTCATACTTCTTTTAAAGAACATAAAAAAGAGAGTATAATATTTGTTACATTGTGTTTGATATTGTGGGTTTGTTTTTAAGAAAATTGGAAGATTTAAGCTTTTAAACCTGGTGCTTATGGAATTGGCTTTAAAAAAAAATCAAAGAAAAACGTACTTGAGTCAATGAACAGTTTTGTGAAATGCTATGGTCTAACTGTAGTATTTAACATTTTATGCCACACGGTGGCATTTTTAACTTCGGTTCCCTATTAATGAGACAGTTCAGACAGTAGGTGTTACTCTCCTGGATCTTCTTTAGTTCATGAATATAAAGTTTCATCTGCATTCCGATGTATGCATAATCCATTGAAGCTAGGATAAATTGTATGGCAACCCACAAACATACACATAAACAGAAGTAAGCATTTACTCATACATCTATACTCAGGATACGGTGTTTACTTGTAGTTCCTGGATGGCCCAAAAGAGGATGACTGCTAGATGTATTTTTCATTGATGGGGGAATAATAAAGACTGTGAAATCAAAATAATTTTCCTATGTAAATCCTCTTCATGTGCAATAAGTCTTTTACATGCCCATTTATTCTGATTTGAATCTTAACTGTGATCAGAATAAGAGAAAACAGACAAAGAAAAAAGCACATTTGTTTTACTTACAAAGACTGGAGTGGTACCTTTGACATCTTGAATTTGATGTCAAAAGTAGCAGCAAGGGCCATAATTTATACGACCAAATATTTTTCCAGAACTCAAGCAAAAATAAAATAAATAGTTTTATGGATAACTTCAGGGTTTCACTCAGACTAGCAGTTTCTCTTCCTGCGGTTCTTCCTGCTTCTTCTGTCCGCCTTGTTTGTATTTCTCATTAGAAACTGCCCTTTAAGATCACTGGGGCATTTCCTGTGGTTTTGCAGATGTATCTAAAGTTCCTGCTTGTCTTTTAATTTCTGTGCTGTGGCACAATCATGACTTAGAAGTTACAAGAAAACTTTCAACAGCAAATGTTTATAATCTACCTGAAATAAAAAGTGCTGAGTTTAATATACCTAAGTCTCCATATATAAAGATACCACTATGGATTGTGCCCAGATGTATTCAAAATCGCATGGTAAATATAATAGCACAGTAAAGCAACTGAATGACTTAAATTCAATGAAGTAAATAAGTGGGGAGAGTGGCAACAGAGGAAGTCTGAGACAGCCCAATTTTTCACAAAGCTGCTGAAATATTGGATAGTGATTCAAACCAAAAGGTGTTTCCTTTACAAAGCATGCATGTGCACAGATTTTGATGAACTAATAATTCTGAAATAAATCAGAATTGTAACTTCCTTTTCTAAATGGCAGGAATGTGTAAATTCTATGCTTCCTTAATTAATTGCAGTAACTTGGTATTAAGCATATGATATGGTAATTAGTATTCCAAGTTAATAATTGTGCTAAAGCATTTTAAAAATTATTCCCTTTTTAAAATTAAAATTAGAGATACATGCCTTTTCTGGAACAGTATCAAGTTGAATTTGTCACTATCAAAGATGTATGCAGAGCTTAAGGAATCTCTGAAGAAGGTTCAAGGAAAATCACTCATGTTAAGCAAAAGAACATAAAAAACCCAGATAATGACTAGGATTTGACTGCTCAGGCTCAGCTGTGATGAGGTGCAGGGTTTGTTTCAGTGTTGCAGTACTAGAGATCCCCCCCACTCCAAACTACATCTAGGGTGAAGCTGGGTACTATTGTCTAGTCTACAGTTTATTTTCCCCACCAAGGGAATTTTTTATGTCAATCCAGAGCAGAGGGGAGGATAAAATTAACATGCAAGTAGTTCATCTAATTAGGTGATAAGACATACAGGTCTTCCAGTGGACAGACAAACCCTACTCTAGCCTTTGGGTGTTTTCCCAAATCTAGGAGTCTAGGAGTTTTTTCTTGCAATTTATTCTGATAAATCCAGTGGTGAGAAAATAAGGAAAAGGAGGAAGGAGGGAAAAGAATCAATATAATGGAAATTCCTGTACTTATAGTTTCTGTATTCTTGTTTTCTTGTACTTGATTTGTTACTTTAGTGGCAAAACTAGAAGTAATGGTACTTCAAGAGTTCTTCCCTTCCTCACTCAGTGGAACAGGATAACAACAGTCACCATGGGGAGTGATTCACTTCTACTTTGTAGAACCCCTTTTCACAATGTGATTCTACAAATAAGGGAAATCATAAGAGCTTTTCTTGGGGGTTCTATACTATGTAAGGAACCATGCCAAAGTTGCCTATGTAATAACTGTGAAAATTAAGATTTCTTTGCACTTTGACTAATTTCTTAGAAATGTTACGAAGCTCTTTAAAAAATATCTTACTGTTATTTCAATATGATGGGTATGGTATAGGTAAATATACAAGAAGGGAAAATAATTTCAGGTCTAAGAAGCAAGGTCTTCTTGACCAGAAGGCAACATATCCTACACTGGAGTTCACTATCAGCAGGGCTATTGTATACGAAATTGAATTTGCTAAGTTGTCATTCCACATACTCAGTATCAGTCATCAGTTGTCAGTGAACTATGAAATGTTCCAACTGGAACTTGAGATTTGCCAACTCTATTTAAGCACATTCCAGGTAAAAAGATGAAGCTTCTTTCATCTAAGAAAACAAGGTAAAATTGTTAAGCATATGCTGGTTAGAAACAGCAGACTCAGCTGCTCTGATCTGCCTTTTCAGCTCTGTCAGTAATTAGAGTGATCCAGCGACAAAAAATTATAATTTACGAATTGACCATTGTGGTCAGATATTCTCCTGTGACATTTATGATTACAGCTATATATGTTAAAATTAAAAAAAAAAAGAAAAAAAAAGTGGAATTCAGTTTATGTTTACTAAGAACAAATAGTTAAGACTGAAGTGTATACAGTAGGATAAAGAATGCTCCAAAGCTTTTTTGCCCGTTTGTCTTTCCATCCTTTTTAAAATGACGTTGGCTCGTAATTTTGTGATATTGTAACAATGGGGTATTATCATCACTTTCTTTATTTTTTTAAATTGTATGGTTGGTTATGCTAGAAATAAGAAATAAGCCCTCTTACTGCTGCTTACTTTAACGCAAAACTATTTTTTTTTCCCATCTCTCTTATCAGGATATTTTGCTGAAATAAAATACTATTGATTGCCTTAAAGGGCATTAAGCACAGTGCATCTGGAGATTTATACCTTCTGTTTTGGATGGTTTCTGATAACTTTTATTCCCCTAAATCAGCAAATGACTATTGGCCGTCTGAAAAGAATAGATTAAGTTATATTTACGTTATGTACTACTTTAAAGCTTAAAGTGTCGTTGTTTTAGAATCTAGAGGTGATTTTTGTTAACTGAAATTCTTTCATTTCCATAACACTGATTGGGGCCAACTAATTCTAAGCAAGCAGAGCTTGTACCCCATCTATCTTTATCGTAACTGGTAATAAAGAACCCTCTAGGCTTGACATATTGTCATGACAATTATTCTCAAGACATTATATAGCAGTTGTATCTGTCAACCCATGCAGTATGGAATATTTTAACTGGCAGTCTTCCAAGAGTGAACATTAATCTTAGCATCTCTTCTTACAGTTCCTAATCAAGATATTCCAGGAGTGATTGCACTAACGTTGTTTGAAGACTACATCTACTGGACAGACGGGAAAACCAAATCACTCAGCCGTGCCCACAAAACCTCTGGATCAGATAGACTGTCACTGATTAACTCATGGCATACCATAACAGACATCCAGGTGTATCATTCGTATAGGCAACCTGATGGTAATTATTCTGTCTATGCTTTCCATACCCATTGATGTATTTCACTTAGTAGCCAGCTGCTGAGTTAAGGGAAGCTCGTTTATCTGCAGTGATTTATTTTTATTTCTGCTTTGTTTCAAATTGTGGAAGTTTTCAAATTAGCCTTTTTAAACATAAATCTTTGATTAATATAGTAAGTATATCTGGTATTAAATAAATGTGATATATCTTGTTCAGTGGTGAGATACTAATCTGGGTGCTTAAAAATTAACCCAGGTACTGACTGGAAGTACAGAACTGTTAAGTTGCATTACAGTACAAGTTACCAGTTATCAAGATGGGAACAGTGTGTTATGAAAACATTTAACCTTATTATTTGAAAAGTAAGAGAGTGTTAATAATACAGAAGAGCACTGTTATTTAGAAACTTCTTGGACTGAGGGAAAGTCAGAGAATGTAGGTGTTACGATTGTGTCTGATCTCCTGTTGTCCCTGTATTCGGATTGTAAGTGAATACAATTTGGCATTTGACCTAGATAAGCTAATTTTTTGTCTCATTAAAAAAAAAAAAAACTAGTGCTTTTTTCGTCCTCTCATTCTTTCAGTATTGAATCCACATCCATAGTAATAACTAATTTTTGCGTACAACAGAGAATAGCTTAAAGGCAAAAGGAAAAGGTTACCTCTTATGGGTTTTTGATTTGAGACGTTCCATTGTAAAAATAGTGCGTGTAATACCATTTTTCTTCCTCTGTACAGCAGATACCCTGAAGTGTACTGAAATAATAGACTCCGATATTCTTTTCCTATTATGTCCACAGTGTCTAAACATCTGTGTACACTAAACAATGGTGGTTGCAGTCATTTATGCCTTCTGGCCCCTGACAAGATGTATACTTGTGCTTGTCCCACTAACTTTTACCTTGCTGCGGATAACAAGACATGCTTATCGAACTGCACTGCCAGTCAGGTAAGTGCATATGTATGGGGGATGGGGGGCTGGGGGATTGTATTTTACTTTGTTTCCACCTACTTTTAAATAATGAATGCTGGTGCCCATGAAATGTGGAAGCATCAGTCAAAGGAGCTGAAGACTAGGTAACTCATGGGTGCATTTGAAGTGTTTAATCTTGAAGGCTATTAGTTGAAAATAAGCTTGCAAATGCCTTTTTTCCAGAGAATGCAGAACCTGTTCCCTTTCTAATGTGGATGTTTCTGCCAGTCACTAGAACAAATACAGCTACTAAACCCATAAAAATTGCTTTGAAAAAACATTTGTATAAAATATAAAACATAAAAATAGAAAGTGTCTATAAATGATACAAAGTGTATGTAACAGTGATTTGGGAGTATTCATGCATGAACGAACTTTACATTAATACAAGAAAACAAGCTCAATCCAGTTAGCTAAGTAGGTAAATGATAGGGCTACATTAAAAACAATCTAGTAGCTGAAATGGAAATAGCAGAATATGCAATTAATTAACAATTTAATCAATTAAAAAATTGAATTCTTTATGGGAGGTGGATTCCCTAATAATTGAAATAAATCTTTGGTGCTTTTTTTTCTTAAAATATAAGGTAGATTAAGTAGAACATATAAGAAATCCATAAGAGAACCACTTTGATAACAGTCTTTGGACTGTTCTACCCAGACAATTAATTGGTTGATTTAATAGCACATATGGCCTTTAAAATCTTTCTAGTAGTCCAGCTTTTCTAGTAGTCCACTTTTATTATAGGTATGCTAATGATTTCTTAGAACATTTTACATCCTAATGCATTTTGTCTGTACTCATTAAGGAAAGGGTTTTACTCTTACTTTTGAAGGAACAGTGGCCATCTTAATAAATGATGTACAGTTTCATTCAAGTAATACTGTTATTTAAGAAACCTTCCCACTGTCTTCCTCTGCTCCGTTAAGGTAGTGTTTGGTGTGATTTTATTATGTTCATCATATACACTTCGCTGGGTACAAAACTGGCTGGATGGACGAGCCCAGAGGGTTGTGGTGAATGGAGTTAAATCTAGTTGGCCGCAGGTCACAAGTGGTGTTCCCCAGGGCTCAGTACTAAGGCCAGTTCTTTTTAATATCTTCTTCAATGATCTGGATGAGAGGATTGAGTGCACCCTCAGTAAGTTTGTGGATGACACCAAGTTGGGAGGGAGGGTTGATCTGCTCAAGGGTGGGAAGGCTCTGCAGAGGGATCTGGACAGGCTGGATCATTGGGCCGAGGCCAATTGTATGAAGTTCAACAAGGCCAAGTGCCGGGTCCTGCGCTTGGGTCACAACAACCCCATGCAACGGTACAGGCTTGGAGAAGAG
>VYZV01045902.1:13108-23491 GCA_013401275.1 Pandion haliaetus
ATTGAGGTGCTGGAGCGTGTCCAGGGAAGGGCAACGAAGCTGGTGAGGGGCCTGGAGCACAAGTCTTATGAGGAGCAGCTGAGGGAACTGGGGGTGTTTAGCCTGGCGAAAAGGAGGCTGAGGGGAGACCTTATCGCTCTCTACAACTACCTGGAAGGAGGTTGTAGCAAGGTGCGGGTGGGTCTCTTCCCAAGTAACAAGTGATAGGATGAGAGGAAATGGCCTCAAGTTGTGCCAGGGGAGGTTTAGATTGGATATTAGCAAAAATTTCTTTCCTGAAAGGGTTGTCAGGCATTGGAACAGGCTGCCCAGGGAAGTGGTGGAGTCACCATCCCTGGAGGCATTCAAAAAGCATGTAGACGGGGCACTTCATGACATGGTTTAGTGGGCATGGTTGATGGTTGGACTTGATGATCTTAAAGGTCTTTTCCAACCTAAATGATTCTATGATTCTATGATATCTTTTCTGTTCAGATTGTCTGCCTGTTACTTCCCATTAAGTGATGAACAAAGTGTAAAACACTTGTAAAATGAGGATTCTCTTACCTATTTTTCCCCTGTATCTAGCTTCTCAAATTTGTTTGGTTAAAAAAAACACCGCTTTTTTTTTTATTATTATTTTCTTTAAATGGCACCAGAAGCTTATTCCCCAGTGCATTTATATGCTAACAGTTGATTGAATGGCTCTATTCCTTTCTAAATAATTCGCTGGTAGTCTGAATTGAAGGATAGCATCACATCTTGAATCCTCGAGAAGCAATATTTTATCACTTGCAGATTCCATAAGAGGGAGAGCAGGGTTAAAAAGAAGAAGCTGCTTCAGACAGACAGTTACAAGTTGACATTGGTGATTAGTCATTTTCTTCCAATTTTGAAATCTGTTTACTGTTTTGTAATTTGTCAATCTGATGGTATCAGATGCAGAGATTAGTGACAAAAATATACTTTGCTACTTCAGATTTTCAGATGATTCTGTAAAATCATAGCTGTTCCTATGATGTAATCGCTCTTCACAGCACATCCACTGTTAGCCATTTCTGATGAAGAGGAGTTGGATTGGCTGATAAGCTGGTCTTGCACATCTACAGACTTTCAGCTGTCTTTTGATGGCTATATCTTGACACGAGAAATTGTTTAGTATAAAACACAGCAGACTAGAACACCAAAACTCAGGCCATCCCACGCACACCCATATGACTGTGACCACTGATTTTGCAAAGTGTCGGGCTCCCCGGTCTCAAAGGGATTGCAAGCGTTTTCATACAGAGCATAATGCCATCTAACAGTTGGTACCCATTTCCTGGAATTAAATTCATAATGTCATTTTAACAACCTGAAGTCCCTTGTGGTGAGCAGAGCGAGGCTTGCACCGTAAAACAATTAAGCAGCAAGAGTGCCACACTGGCAAGTAGAAAATACTAAGAATGAGAATTGTCTTAGTTTCTGTTTGTCTCCTACATTTGGAGGCCTTCTGCTGAGCTACTCTGATGTGTGTACCTTTGTGGAACAGTTCAACAGTTCGGAATAGCTGCCTTTCAAACCCAACCTGTTATACAGCATGTACCTCAACGTGGTACAAAAATGATGTAGTTCCACCTATAGGTCCTACTACGTAAATGGCCACGAAACCTTAAATTTTCTTGGCAGAAAAAATAAAACTGAGCTAGTGCACCAACTTTAATGTACCTAGCCCTAGAGGATTGCTTCAAGTAATTTCTACTCTTTGTTTTGTTTGCCTTTTTGTTTCAGTCAGAGCAAAGGTACAGTGTTGCCTGAGCTCAGAGTAAAGTCACTGCCAAGGCCTTACAAAGGATTTTTCTTTTCTGTAAAAATATTTTAGCCTTTTGAAAGATTGGAAGGCCTAGCTTCTGTTTGTCTCATTTACTTCAAACAATATAAGGAATACTGTATACAAGTGCAACACTGGACATTAAGGCGCTTTTCTGTAACTGTGGGTGTTTTGGTTTATCTGGAAAAATGATATTAAATCTGCTTCAACAGCCTACAAAGACTGTTTAAGAATTGAAGTGGTTGTTTTGAATAAGATCTTAAAGAATCAAATCATGGAATGCAGCAAAGTGCAGTGAGTGGTTTGTATCAGGGACACTATAAGTCAGCAACGTCTTTGAAACTGCAATTTTTTGTATCAGTGGAAGAGTAAGTGCAAAACATCTCCAAAAAAAGAGTATTTTAAAAATAAAAAGTTTTATAAAATTAACAGCCAGAGTTGATTAATGGAACAATAACTTAAGCAGTGAATCACATTTTTCATTAACTGTACTATTTATGTTTAAAGACAAATAAATAAATATTCGTATCAAAGCTTTTCTTCCTTCTTTCCTTCCTTTTACAGTTCCGTTGCAAAACTGACAAATGTATTCCGTTTTGGTGGAAATGTGACACTGTCGATGACTGTGGAGATGGCTCTGACGAGCCTGAGGAATGCCGTAAGTGCATTCTGAATTTGGAAGCCAGTTTTGTCAGTAGGGTCCAAATCAAATATAATGCTTTATAGGTGTTGGGAAGAGGAATTTTTTGGACACTTTTGTTAAGAGCACTGTTTTCTTTTCCTTGGTCTCTGTCAATTCTACAAAGGTTGCAGGCTCTTGTTTGTCAGCCTGTAAAAGATACTCATTAACTCATGACTACTAAGGGTCTTTTAAGGTCTTTGGAGAATCATAAGAATGTATTTTTCATGTTTTAAACCTTTACTTGATCCCACTTACATTTTTGCTAAAGATTTTTTTATTTTAAAGCTACGTTCTGAGGTTGCTGATTTTTATATATAAATACAAAATTCTGCGAGATTTATTTGGTTTATTTTTGTATGTAATAGAAATGTGGATTTCTAATCTCATTTGCTTACTTTTTCATTGCAATTATACAAGTTTAGCTACACATTATTATGTAGTGCAATTTTCTGAATAACAGCAACATTCTCCATGTGACTCCTACTAAGATTCTGTGTATTTTTCACAATATGTTTTATATAAATATTTTCATTTTATAGTTTTACAAATATTGTCAAAAGAAAGTTTGGAGAGCTAAATCTCAGCCCTCCAGTATGAACAATTTTATGCAATGAACATTTTTCGTGCATCCTGAGTAACTCTGACACACTATGCTGAAGGTGGTGCAGATACAGCGTATTTCTCGATAGCCTCCCATAGTCCAAATAGTAGGTTACTGTAGTATTCCCCCCTTGAATTCTAGACATCTGGAAGTCAATTATGATGATGTTTTCAGCATCCTGAAGGATGATTGTTGTGATGGTTGCTGGCTGCAAGTTTACTTGTTAGAACAGTACCTTCCTAGTGTACTGGATGCATAAAGAGTAATATCTGTTGATGGTGCTATTTTTCAGTCCCAGTCACTGACTGCTTTAAAACTATTATATTATTCTACATAAATCAAAAGATTCTTGCCTTTTTCCCTTAAGCTTATATAAACAAAATGTTCTACTATATGTATTCTACAATCTTCCAGTTAAGTAACAGTTAATTTGATTTTTTTTATATTGAAATCTCTCACCATTTTTTTTACAATTTTATAATTAGTTCTCTTGCTGCTGCAGAGGCCTTTGAAGCAAGCTTTAATATATGTATTCGTTCTACATAACATTACATTTTAAGCTACACTATGCTTATATAACATATTACTACAGAGGTGCATACTTGCTCATTCACTCAAACGGCAGCGGCTGTGAGACGGAACAATGTTAAACCTTTCATGGGAAATAGAACTAGAGTGGGATAGTGAGTTGCTTAAATGCAGACTTGAACTCAAGTGTTTAGATCCTAAATTGCAAGTCTGTTGAGCTAATAGTAAGCATCAACCTGTAGAGGGTTGCACTCTGTATCATTAGTAAGGTATAACTATAGTTATGCAAATTTAAAATCTCAGACTTTGAAATTAATTTTGCAACAGTATATACACGTTTTAGTTACCAATATCTACTCAGATTGAGATTGTATAGGCAAATGCAAAGGTTTCCAGGTTCTTTTGATTAGTCCATAGAGGAAGAACAACACTACTGATACTTTAGTCATTCCTCTGATAGTATTCATAAGCAGTTTTCTTTTTTTCTCAGCTGAATTCAGATGTCAGCCAGGACGTTTTCAGTGTGGAACTGGACTTTGTGCTCTTCCAGCCTTTATCTGTGATGGAGAGAATGATTGTGGGGACAATTCTGATGAACTGAACTGTGGTAGGTGGTTGTATACATTGTAGACTTCAGAAACATGCTAAACTGATTAAATGCCATGCTTTAAATTCTGTCAAGAAACTATATTTTTACTCTTTTGCCTTTAAATTTTTAAATCCTTTAATCTTTAACTTTTAATCTTTTTAACTTGATTTTTTTATTCTTTTAACTTACAGACACACATGTGTGTCTGTCAGGTCAGTTCAAGTGCACACAGAGTCAGAAGTGTATTCCAATAAATTTGAGATGCAATGGACAGGATGACTGTGGTGATGAAGAAGATGAAAGAGACTGTCGTAAGTTATGTTTAGAGAATTTTGCTCTGACAGCTGTAGCTGGTTTTAAACAAGGAACTGAAGTAAAATATGTAAAATACTGTAAATGTCCTCTATGTAAAATAATTTGAGGAACATGCAAAACGGTTAATTCACAGGATTGATGTCCACTGCTTCATATACAACAGAAGAAAATAAAATGTCATTTATTCACTTCATTTTTTAAAGTCATTGCAAAGATGAGGGATGTGTAAACAATTAATTTCAAGCATTTAATTGGGTTTCTGACTTAGGCTGAAACATCCATTTTACTCTTAACCACCTCACAAATGACTCATCTTCTTGAGTCTTTCATCTGCCATGCCTTGCAGCAATGCATTTCAATGGAAAAAGATATTTTTTCTGCATCTTTAGATGTAGATCCATAGCTCCTTCTACATACTTTTTCTTTGATGGAGTTTTCTACCTTTTCTATTCCCTTTCCTCTGAGGACTTGTTCATTAATTTGTCTTTGTAACTTGATTTTCATTTACTCGGTTTTACTACATCTTACTTTTCATACATTCATTTTCACTCCATATTTCTTAGATACAAGTAGAGAAAATATTTTCAGATTTAGAATGGAAATGTATTGAATAGCTTGTGTCTTTGATCATTTTGTAATTAAAATGATGATGCTGTCTTAAAATACATCTCTGTCTGTCACTCAATTCATTATTCTGCTCTACTGCTGATCTAAGGTGCTTATTCCTCTTTGCTGGATTACCCTTCTCAAGGTTTGCATATGCTGTATTTCTGCAAAGAATGTGGTCTTCTCCAAGGGAAGGGTTGCTAAGGATAAAAAGGCTTTGTTGTTGGCCATGTTTAATCGTCATCTTCCAAACAACTCAGTAGAGCTGTAGCCTCTGACAGACAGTATTATGTGTTGGTTTGCATGTTACGTTTCTTTAAAAACTGATTAAGTGGGATCAGCTAAACTCCTGTGGAAGATAGGGGAGATTGTTTTTTTCATGATAAAGGACTGCACATGGTATACGGAAGGTTCCCAAAACCTTGAGGTGTGGCTGACAGAAATTAAATCAGAGCAGCGGAGTCTGCAGCACAGCAGTGCTCAGGGACTGTGGGAGGGATAGGGTCAGGATCAGCAATGATGGAGTTGAAAAATTCCTAAGGATTTGTGCGGAAAGGACAGTCTGCTGTGACATAAAGCAAGCTTTAGAATTGTCTGAAACTCAGCCATCAACCCACCTGCAAAGACACAGTGGGGAGCGGGGGAGGTTAGTTATATTCATTTTTTATTTCTGTTCTGTCTTACCTACATTTTATTAGCTTCTCTCTTAAGGAAGTTAGGTATGCTAGTTTATATTTTAATAAAACCTCATGTGTGGCTTCTGAAAACTCTTTAGTTTCCTCTGGGGAGATTACAAAAAGGGGAGTTTTTAAGTAGGTCTGCCACAGAGTTCATACTGACTTGGGCTCCTTTCACAAGACAGATGAGATTATCTATTTCATTCTAATTTCACTGGACTAGGATTCATAAGATACAGACCTTTTTTCAGCTCTGCCACTGTTTCATTTTATATATTGAGTGACCTTGGAAAAGTCACATTTCATACTTAAGGCTTCCCGTTTGTGAAATGGAGGTAATTATGCTGGTTTTCCTTGTAAAGCACTTTGAAATCCCCTGGTGAGGTGTCCTAGCTGAGAATCAGTATTATTTTTTATAAGTATAGTTAGCAGCATAGCCAAGTCTAAATGCTTTTTAATTCCAGCACCGTAAATTTATGCATGGAAACCTGACACTGAAAGAAATAATACACCAACTTTTAACAAACCTAAAATTTTTCATCTTTCCAAACCCAGGAAACAAGAATGATAGTATCAAGGAGCAAATTGCTTTTCAACGGGGATAGGAAAGTTTGTTAAAAACCTTCTGGAGTGCCCTAGGTAAAAGTGGGACAAATATTCATATGGGAAAACATTATCAGAGAATAGATCATACTGTTTTCTACCTATGTTCAATTAAGTTTAGAACAATTTGGAAGTTCTTCTACATATGCTTATCTCTAAAGGAATCCTTATGCATCTGATCACAAATAGCTTGCTCACAGTCCAGTCCAGATATATGTCCTTTATTCATCTTGCCTCTATACTCTGTTATAAAAGTTTAATAAATAGTAAGACCCAGCATATATGCTTGTGAGGGAGTCAATCTAGAAGCACGTGAGTGCACTGAGGATCTTTTTCATTATCAAGCGGCTGTTCTAAAGTTAAAGCGGTTAAGCTTTAATTTAAAGCATCCTGAAAGAATAGGATGAAGGTTAGCTGCATCTTTGTCTTGCTGTAGGATTCATTCAAAAACTTGTTCTGCTAAACTGATGAAATGAAATAGTTGTCAAACTTACCCATGGCCTCTTTTAACAGAGCACACAGAATTTCACCACAATTGTACATAATTTTTATTACCTTTTCAATCAAAACACTGAGAGCTGCCTTAATCCTTCAAACTGACTTTCAGAATTGATGACTGGTGTTTTAGGAAGTTAGAAAAAAAAAAAATCAAAGTAATCTGAAGACACTTTCTTTGTTAGATTCATTTGACCTTACTGTTATATATAAATAATATGTAAGAGGAAGACAAAAGTATAAACAATAAAAACCTGAATGTTGTTATCTTATAGATGTTACATAAGTGATGCAATGGATATCCAATTTCTGAATTTTAAGTCCTTAATATTTTTCTTCTTTAAAAGAAGTATTTTTAATATTAGCAGAAATTTCTAGTCTTAATTTGAAATCCTTTTATTTAAAGCTGAAAACAGTTGTTCTCCAGACCACTTCCAGTGTAAAACAACAAAACACTGCATTTCTAAACTGTGGGTATGTGATGAAGACCCAGATTGTGCTGATGGATCCGATGAAGCTAACTGTGGTGAGTGTGCCGCTGCTTTTGAATATATTACTGTAGCTTGACATTTTTTAAAAAACTAGTAAAAGGAAATAATCATCCCACTTAATATGTTTTCTTTCAGTGTATGGTAATACCTATCTGATATCATAGCTGTATCTGGCACATACAGTTCTTGCTGAATGGTAATTTTTATTACTTTATAAACTTTATATTATACTACTACTTTATAGGCAGGAGCTGTAAATGAGTATCTCATTTGGAATATAGTGTCATTCTTGATTTTTTTTCACAGTATTACCCAGTTTCTGTCAATTTATTCTGCATTCTTTGTTGCTGCTGGAGTTCATAAATGGTGAAAAATACAATAATTTTCAAATTGTGTTAGTTAAGACTGGCTGTGCAGAAGTGTTCAGAGCAGATTCTGACTTGACATGACCAACTTTTGCTTCTCTCTGTGAACTCCAGGGAGTTATGTGGCCTAACACACCACTCCACAAACTTTGCATCCCCACAGGACTTCTCCAAGAATCCCTGATACTTAGAAAACTTCTGTACTTAAATTTGATAGTTTGAGGAGGCAGATCCTCTACAGAGAAGAGGAAGGGGGTGTCGCTCTGTGTCAAAAACCAGGGGGAGTGCCTAGAGCTCTGCCTGGGGATGGATGAGGAGCTGACCGAAAGCCTATGGGTTAGAATTAAAGGGAGAGCAGGGACAAGTGACATTATAGTCAGGGTCTGCTACAGGCCACCCAACCAGTAAGACTGATTGGATGAGGCCCTCTATAGACAGGTAGTAGCAGCTTCATGTTCACAAGCCCTGGCCCTCATGAGGGACTTCAGCCACCCCAATATCTATTGGAGGGACAACACAGCAGAGCATAAGCAATCCAGGAAGTTCCTGGAATGCGTTGATGACAACTTCCTTCTCCAAGTGATAGAGGAGCCAATGAGGAGAAGTGCTATGCTGGACCTTGTTCTCACCAACAAGGAGGGGCTGGTGGGGAATGTGAGGCTCAAGGGCAGCCTTGGCTGCAGTGACCATGAAATGGTGGAGTTCAAGATCCTTAGGGCGGTGAGGAGGGTGCACAGCAAGCTCGCTACCCTGGACTTCAGGAGAGCAGACTTTGGGCTCTTCAGGGATCTGCTTGGGAGAGTACCATGGGAGGGAAGAGGGGCCCAAGAAAGCTGGTTAATATTCAATGATCTCCTCCTCCAAGCTCAGGAGCAATGCATCCCAACAAGAGGAAGTAACGTGAAAACACCAGGAGGCCTGCATGGATGAACAAGGAGCTCCTGGACAAACTCAAACACAATAAGGAAACCTACAGAAGGTAGAAGCAAGGACAGGTAGCCTGGGAGGAATACAGAGAAATTGTTCGAGCAGCCAGGGATCAGGTTAGGAAAGCCAAAGCCCTGATAGAATGAAATCTGGCCAGGGACGTCAAGGGCAACAAGAAAAGCTTCTGTTGGTATGTTGGTGATAAAAGGAAGACTAGGGAAAACGTGGGCCCTCTCTGGAAGGAAATGAGAGACCTGGTTATGTAGGACATGGAGAAGGCTGAGGTACTCAACGACTTTTTTGCCACAGTCTTCACTGGCAAATGCCCCAGCCCAAGATGCAGAAGGCAAAGGCGGGGACTGGGAGAATGAAGAACTGCCCACCGTAGGAGAAGATTAGGTTCAAGACTATCTAAGGAGCCTGAAGGTGCACAAGTCCCTGGGACCTGATGAGATGCACCTGTGGGTCCTGAGGGAACTCGTAGATGAAGTGCCTAAGCCACTATCCCATCATATTTGAGAAGTTGTGGCTGTCTAGACCAGTGAAGTTCCTACTGACTGGAAAAGGGGAAACATAATGCCCATTTTTAAAAAAGGAAGAAAGGAAGACCTGCAGAACCACAGGTCTGTCAGTCTCACTTCTGTGCGCAGAAAGATCATGGAGCAGCTGCTGCTGGAAACTGTGCTAAGGCACATGGAAAATAAGGAGGTGATTGGTGACAGCCAACATGGCTTCACGAAGGGCAAAATGTGCCTGACAAATTTGGTGGCCTTCTGTGACAGGGTTACAGCATTGGTGGATAAGGGAAGAGCAACAGATGTCATCTACCTGGACTCGTGCAAAGCATTTGACACTGTCCCACACGACATCCTTGTCTCTAAATTGGAGAGACATGGATTTGACAGATGGAATTCTTGGTGGATGAGGAATTGGCTGTGGTTAACAGCTCAATGTCCAAGTGGAGACCAGTAGCGTGTAGTGTTCCTCAGGGGTTCGTATTGGGACAGGCACTGTTTAACATCTTTGATGGGGACATGGATAGTGGGATTGAGTGCACCCTCAGCAAGTTTGCCAACGACAGGAAGCTGTGTGTGATGTTGACACAGTGGAGGGGAGGGATGCCATCCAGAGGGCCCTTGACAAGCTGGAGAGATGGGCCTGTGTGAACCTCATGAAGGTCAACAAGGCCAAGTGGAAGGTCCTGCACATGGGTCAGGGCAATCCCAAGCACAAATACAGGCTGGGCAATGAGTGGATTGAGAGCAGCCCTGCAGAGAAGGACGTAGGGGTATTAGTGAATGAAAGCTGAATATGAGTCAGAAATGTGCACTTGCAGCCCAGAAAGCCAGTAGCTTTCTGGGCTGCACCAAAAGAAACATGACCAGCAGGTCGAAGGAGGTGATTCTCACCCTCTACTCTGCTCTCATGAGACCCCACCTGGAGTACTATGCCCAGCTCTGGGGCCCCCAACATAAGAAGGACATGGACCCGTTGGTCCAAGTCCAGAGGGCCACGAAGGTGATCAGGGGGCTGGAGCACCTCCCCTATGAGAACAGGCTGAGAGAGTTGTTACTGTTCAGCCTGGAGAAGAGAAGGCTCCAGGGAGACCTTACAGCACCCTTCCAGTACCTAAAGGGGTCCTACAGGAAAGCTGGAGAGGGAATTTTTCTAAGGACATGTAGTGATAAGGTGTCGTGGTTTCAGGTCAGCTCAGT